>OX578145.1:109035295-109450295 GCA_951213105.1 Amaurobius ferox | reverse complement strand
ATTATACTTTTTAAGTATATGGTTAAAATGTAAACCATCAAATTTTTTGTTGCTGAAAGTGGCTATAAAATATTCCTTTTTCAGTATTTCCACATCTGTTACCCCTAACTTTATATCATATTTATTAGCATGTAACTTGAAGTAATTATAGAAAATCGCTATATTGGCATGGTAAATATCATTTACTTCGTGAAGGTTCCTTATGAAGGGTCGTTTTTGCAATTCAATCCAGATTCTTCCTATAAATTTCTTCCTAATACCATATACAATGTTTTTAATCCAATTTTTTTGAAGTTGTTTATAGTTAATGATTTCGGTCAAAACCTCATGTAATTGTGCAAAATAACTAATAAAATTTACTTTCTTCTTTTTACCTCCACGTTTACCACGTGATATCTTGCCGTTTTTGTTTAAAATTTCTATAGGAGGATTACCATTATGCATATAATACTCTAAATTGTATGTATTACCAAAATTAATGGAATTTAGGCCATAAGGATACATAGTGCCTTCGTGTTGAATGTGATATCCTTCCCACCATAATCTTGCTTTGAGATTCGATACGATATCCAGAATGGTGACGGTAACATTGTGAAAACCATGTGAGGCAAAATGTTTCAACTCCAAACTCATTTCATAGTTAGTGTCACTATTGTATTTATTCACTTGGCTTCTATGTAGATTTATACGAATATGAAGGTGGTTTTTTGACTGGCCTATGTATTTCAAACCACATACTTTGCATTGTAGACAATAGATGGAGTTATAGACCTTACAGAAAATCCTATATTTAGGTTTACTGTCTTGGATTTGTGCGGTGTTTGCACAAGGGCATAATTTACATCGTCTTGACTGGCATTTCCGAAAACGGTAATTATTGAAGTTTTGATTGCCGTAAATATGACTTTTCTTTTGGTCCGATATGTTTAAAATTTCACCTGATACATTATTAGACACAGACATACCACATACATTTTGTTTTTCTTCCTTGCTTCGATTACGTACAGGATGGAAATAATGCAATATAGAATTCATGAGACAAGGGTCACGGGATGTCGATCATACGTTTACCCTTATATCCGTATGACCGGGCAGGTGTGAATCGAGATTAACACTGTTGCCAGTCGCTAAATCTTGTATTTTTGTAATTCCATGATAATAAGAGAGGTGTATAAAATAGTATTAATATAATATAAAAATCACATGTAAAATCAGCATCAAAGCGCTCAATATACTGTACATATCATCCTTCCATTTTCTATAACTATAATACATCCCAACACATCCGTCGAGTTGAAGCAAGGTAAGATTTTTCACGATATCTATTGATTTTTTTGTTAAGAAGTCCTCGATTAACTAAAATTCTAGTCTCATGAAAGAACCACTATAAAGTTTTTTAAAGTTTAAAAATTAAATGACGAAAATGTCATAAGTATAAAAGATATAAAATATCCATCAATTAATACGTAATGGATGTCAGTAAAATAAAAAGTATAATCACAATTATAAAGTTTAAAATCTGTATATATAACACACCAATAGCAAGAGTCTTATGAAGTAGTAAAAAAACGTTAAATATTCCCCTATCCGCACCTCCCCCCCCCCCCCCCCCGACACACGGAAGACCGCTCCACGCCCGCGAGCAGTCCGAGAATGTTCCCCAAGATGTAATTTAAAGATACAAAAACAAATTACACAAACAAAGTGTAAATCGAAGTACAAAATACTACATGGACAATCCGAAAGCGCAATGCAGCTATTATAATATAAAAGGTGAAATGAGTATAGGCGCGATTTGCAGCTCTTAACACTCATCTCAAAAATATTACAAAAGAAAGATCTAGGAAATGTACAAGGAATATTATGAACCACAAGGAACAACAGAAACAAATAAAGGAGTGCAAACGGGGTATCAGTAATGTCTAGGGGGATTGTGACCCCTATACCTGGTTAAAGCGTGCTTTTATTCCCGGGAAACACTCCCAGAAACAACCAATCGCCCGAAGCAGCACCAATCCGTGCGTACAGGAAAAACAGAATCCTAAGGGAATATCAAAACCATAAAATCAAAAGAGAAAATATATAAGAATCATAGGATTTCCCTAATGAAAAAGGGGATCCAGAGTCCATACACATATAAGAATTAAAAGCACAAAGTTACAGTGAAGGAAAAGATTCCAAATAGTCAATTGGCAACAAGTCTTGGAAATTAGCATAAATTACATCATCATTACGCAGTTTTTTACAAAATGCTAAGTAATAAGTTTTTAGAAAGCCTATAGGAAACCCGTTCTTTAATGCTTCCTTTATCAAATGTCTTTCACATATATTTCGCTGTTCATTGGTAGAATTTAATTTACCATATCTTACAAAATGATTAACAATCAAATTTCTCATTACGCCAATACTCATATTACTACTCCAAGGAGTGATTTAATTAATATTACAGTTGAAACTTTTACGTTTATCATACATTCTGTAACATAGATGATCTTGAGGATTTCTATATATTGAGATATCCAAAAATACCACTTCACCATTATTTTCTGCAGTTTCAATAAGTTCAAGGTTACTGGGGTAAAAAGTAAAGTCAAATTGAAAATCTTTATCAAGATGGCCGATCAAGATGTCATCCACGAAACGGAAATACATAATCTCATTGAGAATATGTGTACCGTTTTCATAACTGTATAAATATAAATCCGCCAGTAGCGACGAACAGCCACCACCCATAGGTATTCCTTTGATTTGTTTAAAGAAATCAGTGCCATTGAACAAAATGTTCTCAAACAAGTTATACTTTAAGAGTTTCGATTTTAAAGATTTATTCAACTGCATCCATTTAAAGGATCTTTATGATATTTTAAAGGATACATATAATAGAAATACTCAACTTTTATCCTACGACTATGATAAGTTTAAATTTTTGATAAAATTGGTCTTGTTTGAGAACATTTTGTTCAATGGCACTGATTTCTTTAAACAAATCAAAGGAATACCTATGGGTGGTGGCTGTTCGTCGCTACTGGCGGATTTATATTTATACAGTTATGAAAACGGTACACATATTCTCAATGAGATTATGTATTTCCGTTTCGTGGATGACATCTTGATCGGCCATCTTGATAAAGATTTTCAATTTGACTTTACTTTTTACCCCAGTAACCTTGAACTTATTGAAACTGTAGAAAATAATGGTGAAGTGGTATTTTTGGATATCTCAATATATAGAAATCCTCAAGATCATCTATGTTACAGAATGTATGATAAACGTAAAAGTTTCAACTGTAATATTAATTACATCACTCCTTGGAGTAGTAATGTGAGTATTGGCGTAATGAGAAATTTGATTGTTAATCATTTTGTAAGATATGGTAAATTAAATTCTACCAATGAACAGCGAAATATATGTGAAAGACATTTGATAAAGGAAGCATTAAAGAACGGTTTTCCTATAGGCTTTCTAAAAACTTATTACTTAGCATTTTGTAAAAAACTGCGTAATGATGATGTAATTTATGCTAATTTCCAAGACTTGTTGCCAATTGACTATTTGGAATCTTTTCCTTCACTGTAACTTTGTGCTTTTAATTCTTATATGTGTATGGACTCTGGATCCCCTTTTTCATTAGGGAAATCCTATGATTCTTATATAGTTTCTCTTTTGATTTTATGGTTTTGATATTCCCTTAGGATTCTGTTTTTCCTGTACGCACGGATTGGTGCTGCTTCGGGCGATTGGTTGTTTCTGGGAGTGTTTCCCGGGAATAAAAGCACGCTTTAACCAGGTATAGGGGTCACAATCCCCCTAGACATTACTGATACCCCGTTTGCACTCCTTTATTTGTTTCTGTTGTTCCTTGTGGTTCATAATATTCCTTGTACATTTCCTAGATCTTTCTTTTGTAATATATATATATATATATATATATATACACACACACACACACACACACACACACATACATACATACATATACAGTCCTGCACGTTTGCAACTAAGTCAGACATCGGGTCTGTCGCATCACTGAGAATATATATCTACATACTTCAAATGCTTGACGGCGTTGCAATCTTTTTCATTTTTAGATAGCAAGAATTAGCATATCCTAAGGACACATATATTTTGCATTCCTATATCACTTAGTGGTGTGATTGTGACAAACGCCCTATGGCGTGCTCAAATTACTTGCTTGTTTATAGAGGATTTACTCTTGTAGTGTCACTCCCCACGATGATTGGAACGTAAAACAAACCTCGCCCTTTGAGAAGATATCCTTGCAAAATTTCAGGAAATGGCCCACACAAACTGATTAAATATGTATAATTTATCTGAAAACATAGAATTAAATTTCAAGAGCCTACACAATTTTGCAGGATGGAGAATTAGTTCATGTTTAGTTGGTTAGTTTTGTATGGTTTCATTACAACAAGTTCATATGTAATCTGTTTTGGTTGGTTTTAATAATGAAGAAACAAAAATCTACTTCCAACCTTTTCCACTTCTCATGTGTCGATATGTTGGACATGATTTTTACAAAATTACTCGCGTGCAGTTAAATGTCTCTTAACGAATGGTTTCAAAAAGTGTCTTGAACCCGCGAGAGAGATATTGTAAACCAGTGAATAATTGCAGGCCATAACAGTGACTTGAATTTCGCATTCCTAAATCATTCTCCAAAAATCTACCACAGTGTTTGGTATATTAGTAGAAGCCAAATATTTTGTCGACATATCGCACACATATTCTGTCAGGAGTTTATTTAATTAATAGAAGTCAAATACTTTTCGACACACATTCTGTCAGCAGTGTAACAAACACACATTCTGTCAGCAGTTTATTTAACACACATTCTGCCAGCAGTTTATTTAACACACATTCTGTCAGCGGTTTAACAAACACCCATTCTGTCGGCAGTACCTGTATTACAATGTATGATGCAGAGAATAAGGAAATTAGTACCTGTATTACATACATCATTCGCAGATATTCCAATTTCTGAGCTAAAAACATGCCTGGTGCACAACAAAGAAATTAACATTTTGCCTGTCGTCTTTCAGATCAACAGAATTTTCTGCATCATTAATTGTTTCTAACATTTTCAAATAAATTTGGCAGCTCCAAATTTTGGCTCTCATATTTTGAAAAATTAGTGTCGTCCAATTGGACGACCACATTGAATACACACTGTTTATTTAGACTATGATTTTTCAAACTACTCGCTGCAATAAAAAATTTAATTTAAAACAAAATAATAGAAAAAATCTGTGAGCATCTTTGACTGAAAAAAAGCTGATGTGAGTAGCCATGATGACTATCAAACCCTATTTTTGAAGAGAAACAAAATGTGGTAATCATTAACAAAATGTGGTAATCATTTTGTATAATTGAAACAGGAAGAAAAAAGAACAAATTCTGAAATTGTGAAAAGATTTTGAACATAGCGAAACAGATTTCGCTGAAAAAAACAAATTCTGAAATTGTGAAAAAGATTTTGCTGAAAAAAAGAAATTCTGAAATTGGGAAAATGATTTTCCTGAAAAAAAGAAATTCTGAAATTGGGAAAAAGATTTTGAACACAGCAAAAAAAATTTTGCTGAAAAAAAAATTCTGAAATTGTGAAAAAGATTTTGAACATAGCAAAAAGATTTTGCTGAAAAGAAGAAGATACAGGAGGTGCATAACACCGGGTGGATGGTGGGTACAAAAAAAGAAATGGTTTGTGGCGGTGTATTGCACCGGGTGGATGGTGAGGCACAACCCTAAAAATATGGTTTGTGGCGGTGCTTTACACCGGGTGGATTGGTGGGCATAAACCTAAAAAAAAAAACCATTTTTTTAGAAATTCATGTGAAATTTTCTTTTTTGGCCAAAGATCTGAAGTTATGAAAAAAGATTTTTCTAAATTTTATAAAAAAAGTTTTGTGTTAGTGAAACTGAAAAAAAGGAGGTGCAGGCGGTGCATAATACCGGGTTGATGGTGGGTACAAGAAAAAGAAAATGGTTTGTGGCGGTGTACTGCACCGGGTGTATGGTGAGGCACAACCCTAAAAATATGGTTTGTGGCAGTGCTTTACACCGAGTGGATTGGTGGGCATAAACCTTAAAAAATAAATATATTTTTTTAGAAAATCATGTGAAATTTTCTATTTTGGCCATCGAGCACAACTAGAAGAATATGAACCTATTATTATTCCGGCTAAAGAAGAAACAGTCCAAACCGAGAAGGGTGTGGACAATAATTTGAAAGTACTTGCTCTAGAGGTAAGTCAAATTAGTATATTCGAGAACTTAGTTTTTTGACAATGTATTGTTAATATTATTTTCACGTAACAACAATAATATTTTCACTTAACAACAAAGCAAGAGACGAAAAAAAGCCAAATGCAAAGTTGCAAATCATAATTTAATCAACCCAACTAAAAAGCTAAACTTTGTACTTGTTCAGGAGTGCCCGAAATCAGTCGATTTCCGACATGATTCCACTTGACAGAGGACGTTATATTACCCCAATCCGTAATAGACTAGCTAGATGTCCAAACACGATAACGTACTTAGTAAATTTAAAAGGATGAAAGGGGTTTTCGGCTTGGAGATTTCCAGAAATGAAATTTCGATAACAGGATTCGAACTCAGATTGTTACAAATAGTACATTGTTGGTGCACTACCGTAGACATAAATCCATGCCCACAAGTGAAACTCGGAAGCATAAGAAAATGCTTGCCTCAACCACAGCGCAATATAAAAAAAAATTGATTGCAGTTCTAATTTTGGAAGGGCTATGTTTTCGGCGTGGATATTTCTAGAAATGAAATTTCGATAACTGAATTCGAACTCAGATTTTTACAAATAGCACAATGTTGGTGCACTACCGTAGACACAAATCCATGCCCACAAGTGAGACTCAGAAGCACAAGAAAATGCTTGCCTCAACCACAGCGCAATATAAAAAAAATTTGATTGCAGTTCTAATTTTGGAAGGGCTATGTTTTCGGCGTGGATATTTCTAGAAATGAAATTTCGATAACTGAATTCGAACTCAGATTTTTACAAATAGCACAATGTTGGTGCACTACCGTAGACAGAAATCCATGCCCACAAGTGAGACTCAGAAGCACAAGAAAATGCTTGCCTCAACCACAGCGCAATATAAAAAAAGATTTTGATTGCAGTTCTAATTTTTAAGTTTTCTATATGACATATATTTATATATAATGATAACATATTTATATTAATTATATTAATGATACATATTAATTATATTAATGATTTATATTAATGATACATAAATTTTAAGCATTTTTCAATAACGCGTCCTTTTCTTCCACAATTTGCATTCCAAATTCCTATCTCATGTCCAGCACATATTGCAACCTCATTAAATTCTATCCCACGCCACTAATATTAACTCACAATTAGCATTCCAAATTCTTATCTCATGTCCAGCACATATTGCAACCTCATTAAATTCTATCCCACGCCACTAATATTAACTCACAATTAGCATTCCAAATTCCTATCTCATGTCCAGCACATATTGCAACCTCATTAAATTCTATCCCACGCCACTAATATTAACTCACAATTAGCATTCTAAATTCCTATCTCATGTCCAGCACATATTGCAACCTCATTAAATTCTATCCCACGCCACTAATATTAACTCACAATTAGCATTCCAAATTCCTATCTCATGTCAAGCACATATTGCAACCTCATTAAATTCTATCCCACGCCACTAATATTAACTCACAATTAGCATTCCAAATTCCTATCTCATGTCCAGCACATATTGCAACCTCATTAAATTCTATCCCACGCCACTAATATTAACTCACAATTAGCATTCCAAATTCCTACCTCATGTCAAGCACATATTGCAACCTCATTAAATTCCATCCCACTCCACAAGTATTAACTCACAATTAGCATTCCAAATTCCTATCTCATGTCCAGCACATATTGCAACCTCATTAAATTCTATCCCACGCCACTAATATTAACTCACAATTAGCATTCTAAATTCCTATCTCATGTCCAGCACATATTGAAACCTCATTAAATTCTATCCCACGCCACTAATATTAACTCACAATTAGCATTCCAAATTCCTATCTCATGTCCAGCACATATTGCAACCTCATTAAATTCTATCCCACTCCACAAGTATTAACTCACAATTAGCATTCAAAATTCCTATCTCATGTCCAGCACATATTGCAACCTCATTAAATTCTATCCCACTCCACAAGTATTAACTCACAATTAGCATTCAAAATTCCTATCTCATGTCCAGCACATATTGCAACCTCATTAAATTCTATCCCACGCCACTAATATTAACTCACAATTAGCATTCCAAATTCCTATCTCATGTCCAGCACATATTGCAACCTCATTAAATTTTATCCCACGCCACTAATATTAACTCACAATTAGCATTCTAAATTCCTATCTCATGTCCAGCACATATTGCAACCTCATTAAATTCTATCCCACGCCACTAATATTAACTCACAATTAGCATTCCAAATTCCTATCTCATGTCCAGCACATATTGCAACCTCATTAAATTCTATCCCACTCCACAAGTATTAACTCACAATTAGCATTCAAAATTCCTATCTCATGTCCAGCAAATATTGCAACCTCATTAAATTCTATCCCACGCCACTAATATTAACTCACAATTAGCATTCTAAATTCCTATCTCATGTCCAGCACATATTGCAACCTCATTAAATTCTATCCCACGCCACTAATATTAACTCCCAATTAGCATTCCAAATTCCTATCTCCTGTCCAGCACATATTGCAACCTCATTAAATTCTATCCCACGCCACTAATATTAACTCACAATTAGCATTCCAAATTCCTATCTCATGTCCAGCACATATTGAAACCTCATTAAATTCTATCCCACGCCATTAATATTAACTCACAATTAGCATTCCAAATTCCTATCTCATGTCCACACATATTGCAACCTCATTAAATTCTATCCCACGCCACTAATATTAACTCACAATTAGCATTCCAAATTCCTATCTCATGTCCAGCACATATTGCAACCTCATTAAATTCTATCCCACGCCACTAATATTAACTCACAATTAGCATTCTAAATTCCTATCTCATGTCCAGCACATATTGCAACCTCATTAAATTCTATCCCACGCCACTAATATTAACTCACAATTAGCATTCCAAATTCCTATCTCATGTCCAGCACATATTGCAACCTCATTAAATTCTATACCACTCCACAAGTATTAACTCACAATTAGCATTCCAAATTCCTATCTCATGTCAAGCACATATTGCAACCTCATTAAATTCTATTCCACTCCACAAGTATTAACTCCAAATTAGCATGCCAAATTCCTATCTCATGTCCAGCACATATTGCAACCTCATTAAATTCTATCCCACGCCACTAATATTAACTCACAATTAGCATTCCAAATTCCTATCTCATGTCCAGCACATATTGCAACCTCATTAAATTCTATCCCACGCCACTAATATTAACTCACAATTAGCATTCTAAATTCCTATCTCATGTCCAGCACATATTGCAACCTCATTAAATTCTATCCCACGCCACTAATATTAACTCACAATTAGCATTCCAAATTCCTATCTCATGTCCAGCACATATTGCAACCTCATTAAATTCTATCCCACTCCACAAGTATTAACTCACAATTAGCATTCCAAATTCCTATCTCATGTCAAGCACATATTGCAACCTCATTAAATTCTATCCCACTCCACAAGTATTAACTCACAATTAGCATTCCAAATTCCTATCTCATGTTCAGCACATATTGCAACCTCATTAAATTCTATCCCACGCCACTAATATTAACTCACAATTAGCATTCCAAATTCCTATCTCATGTCCATCACATATTGCAACCTCATTAAATTTTATCCCACGCCACTAATATTAACTCACAATTAGCATTCCAAATGCCTATCTCATGTCCAGCACATATTGCAACCTCATTAAATTCTATCCCACGCCACTAATATTAACTCACAATTAGCATTCCAAATTCCTATCTCATGTCCAGCACATATTGCAACCTCATTAAATTCTATCCCACGCCACTAATATTAACTCACAATTAGCATTCCAAATTCCTATCTCATGTCCAGCACATATTGCAACCTCATTAAATTCTATCCCACGCCACTAATATTAACTCACAATTAGCATTCTAAATTCCTATCTCATGTCCAGCACATATTGCAACCTCATTAAATTCTATCCCACGCCACTAATATTAACTCACAATTAGCATTCCAAATTCCTATCTCATGTCCAGCACATATTGCAACCTCATTAAATTCTATCCCACTCCACAAGTATTAACTCACAATTAGCATTCCAAATTCCTATCTCATGTCCAGCACATATTGCAACCTCATTAAATTCTATCCCACGCCACTAATATTAACTCACAATTAGCATTCTAAATTCCTATCTCATGTCCAGCACATATTGCAACCTCATTAAATTCTATCCCACGCCACTAATATTAACTCACAATTAGCATTCCAAATTCCTATCTCATGTCCAGCACATATTGCAACCTCATTAAATTCTATCCCACGCCACTAATATTAACTCACAATTAGCATTCCAAATTCCTATCTCATGTCAAGCACATATTGCAACCTCATTAAATTCCATCCCACTCCACAAGTATTAACTCACAATTAGTATTCAAAATTCCTATCTCATGTCCAGAGCACATATTGCAACCTCATTAAATTCTATCCAGCGCAGCCTCATTAAATTCTACCCAACGCCACTAATATTAACAATTTGGCAGACACTTCCTCTTTTTTGTCGATCATACCATCTACATATGGTCACTAATCTTAAACTGTAAGTAGATCATACCATATATGGTCACTAAACTTAATCTCTATGTAAACGTTCTAATTATATATATATATATATATAAATATATACTAGCCGCCTTTGGCGACCAGCCTGTTCGTTACCCTTGAAAATTCTGACCGTGGCAAACTCGTTAACGCGACCTACCAGAAAGGTGTAAGATAACTATATGGAAGGCAACCGCGTCAACATGGTGGCAGCTTTGGCTGCTGCGGGAATCGAACCCGGCCCTACCGAGTGCATTTCCCGCGCGCTAACCACTGTGCTACTTCGCACTCCGCTACAATCTCCATAATTTTCTTTTTATTCACCCAATTTAGTCCGGAACCCAGTGGGAGAGGCATCCACAGGGACCGTACCGTCCTTCCCCTACCACCAACCTCTCGGAAGGACTTACGGACCCACATCTTTAACGTGGTCGTACTCCGCGTGAACACGGCGGCAGTTTTGGCAGTGGCGGAATCGAACCCGGGCCTACCGCTAACTTCCCGCGCGCTAATTTACAATTTAAAATGACGATATGGTAAACTCTTAATTCCATCATCCTCATTCCATTGTTCCATCATTTAAAATATCTATAAAATTAAAATATCCATCGTTCCATCATTTAAAATATCCATAAAATGAAAATATCCATTTAAAATAACCACAAATTAAAATATCTATTTAAAATATCTAAAAATTAAAATATCCTTTTAAAAAATCCATATCGTTCCATCATTTAAAATATAAATATAATTTCTACAATACATATGCTAAGCTCTTAATTCATTTAAAACCGGAAGCTCGGGAAACGGAAAGCAAACACTAATTCGGTTTTTTTATTGTCCCACCCATCTCTATGCATATTCAAAACCGTGACGTACCCTCCACCTAGTCACAAACCGGCGCCATTGAAACGTGGGCTTGGGGGAAACGGGCGATGGGACATGTGAGCTTCTTTCGCCCGCTAATGAATTTTAAAATCATGACTTCTTTGAAATTCTGATCCAGCGGCCAATTTTAATTATTTCTTGACCAGATTGGGCTTGTAAGAAAGCCAGATGTTTGAGTTTTCTAAAAATGTAAATTATTAGTCGAAATGAGTACTTTTTACTATACGAGAATTTAAAAACCAAAAATCGTTATTCTGAGCCAAAAGTGACTTTTGTTTTAAAATCTTTAAAAAATAATAAAAATCGAAAGAGATTTGAAATTGACATATTTTTACTCGCAATTATCTGCTCTTTCCGGTGGTGTGATTTGTTTTTTTCTACGACGTCTGGATCGTGGAGAAAAAATCGCATAAAACATTAAATAACAAAAAAAATAATTAAAATTTGAAAAATCGGTTTTCACGTGTCCCCTTCCCACCCTCCGGGTCCCCGATTCCCAAATTTCGTAGCTCTCCGAGGCGCGGTCGCTGAACGTATAGTATAGTATAAGGCACACACACTGATAGACACACACACACAGACATTGCCTTTTATTATTTAAGATATAATCCTTGTTCTTTTAGGTTTTGAACCTCATCCGAGATTCGTCTGATCATCATCCTATATTTATTATAATCTCATCCGAGATTCAGCATAAATCTGTATAACATTTTTTGTCTCAATAAAAATGTTAAATTACTTATCTCTGTTATTTGTTTGCTTACTTATTACGAACCAAGACGCTTCCTTACGTGTGTTTATGAAAATGATCACATACATATAGCGACAATATTTAAATGAAATTTAGCGATAATGTTTAAATGAAATTTAGCGATAATATTTAAATGAAATTTAGCGATAATATTTAAATGAAATTTAGCGATAATATATAAATGAAATTTAGCGATAATATATAAATGAAATTTAGAAATTTAGCGTTAAATATTTAAATGAAATTTAGTGTAAAATTAGCGTTAAATTTTTAAACGAAATTTAGCGTTAAATTTCATTGTCGCTAAATTTCATATTTACAAAATTTCATGAATTTTGGTACCTTGGTCAAGTACAGCAAAAGTTGAATATTAAGTAGGAGAAAAATTGCGGGTGGAGCAATTCTTGGGTTCGGCCCATTCTTTTCTCCGCGGTTAGTTTGAATCTTTCGTTTTGTAGAAAGAATTTGTGTGGAGATAAAATCGCTCTATAAATATTGGGGGTCTTTCCCAAATGGGGTCTTCCTCAATTATTGTAAATTGACCCTCTATATAACCCGTTTTATAGCCTATAGATTCCGTTTCAAATACCTATGAAATTGTGTCTGAGAGTGTGCGTATTGTTACGAACATGTTTAAATGCTGTTACTGGAGTGTCTTTGGGTTCCCAGAAGGACAAAATAACTTTGCAGACAGCCATTCCTATTACATTACTGTATGGTTGCCATTTTTGGACTTTCGGTATAGGGCTGCCATATTTGCGGATCTTTCGCCAATTAGGCGGCTTTGGACAATTTTTCGAAGATACCTGAACATTTTCGAAATAACAAATATATTTGGGAATACCAGATCCTTCTGGAAATTTCTACGGAGAGTATATGAAAAGCGTTGTCGCTCAGTTGGGGAGCAGTTGATGTGGCACAAACTAAATTGAATTAAGAAATACGTCAGTGTTTTGAGGATAATATCTTCTATTTTGTTGTTGTTGAGACCTAGACCGTCCGACCTACCAGAAAGGTGTAAGGTAGCCGTTTGGACGGCCGGGAAGTGCCACCCAATTCAGACCGGAACTCAGTGGGGGAGGCATCCACAGGGACCGTACCCTCCTTCCCCTACCACCAATCTCTAGAAAGGACTTACGGCCCACATGTTTAACGTGATCATACTCCACATGAACACGGCGGCAGTTATAGCAGCTTGCAAATCCACACGGTAGCAGCACACGGTATTCCCAGGTGGTCACCCACCCAAGAACTAACCGCGCCCGATGCTGCTTGACTTCGGTGATCTAACGAGAAACGGTGTTTTCAGCACGGTAGAGCCGTTGGCCATATCCTCTATTTTGTGAATAAGTTGAGCATTTTATTGCTGTTTTATTGTATCTGATAGTTGTGGAGTGATCCTATAAGATAGCTATGGAGCTATTCGCTGTATATTGTTCCTGATTACGCTAAACAGTGCTTTAAAAGAGGAATGTTTTGTCCAAAAATGTGGACTCATTCTTGTGTACTGAGAGTACATTCACTATTTCAGAGGATACATTTTGACAGTATTAATATTTTGTATATTAAGGGGACGGTGGACGTTGAAATGAGCAAAAATCGACTAAAATTTTTAATATATAACATTATTTTACACATTTAACATTTGCTTACGGGTGAGACAGCGTCGATATCAAACAAAGAACCTCCCCAAAAGACAGGTATTTGACATACCCTATCCCAAACAGTTCGATCCCCCTTTGCAGGCATTGACGTCCATGGAAATCGCCGACAGAATCAATGCACCTGCTGCAGCAGGTGCAATGATTTAATCAAAAATGTGAACAAATGGCACGCAAGGAACATTTTCAAATTTTCGTTAAAAAAAATTAAATTAAAAAAATATAAAATTATTACGTAATTGAAAAAAAAAATTAATGATATTGTATATATTAATGTTAAAAGGACTATTTATACAAATTTTCACGTTTCTAAGTCAATAAATAAATAAAAAAAATTTCAACGTCCGCCGTTCCCTTATTAAATACAGTTGTATAATCATCGACTTCAAGGGAAAGAAGAGAAAATTTGAAGTTGCATTTTTTTTTTTTGCAAATAAGGAAGGAGATAGAGATTAAATACATAATTTCCCAATTACCTCTTTTTAATGATTCATTTATATAAATACTATCTCACAAAGATCAGCACTACATGGTAAAAACTGCCAGCCAAGATCAAAAGACAAAAAAGTACTTCCAAAATGTTATGAAATCTCAACATTATTTTTCGTCAATTTGAAACGCGGAGATTTACTTTCAGGTCTAGGTACCCTGCAAAATGATTTTGACCCTTTACTTAATCTCACGTAGCCCGGTTTAGTCGTAGTCATTTGTTTTATAATTTACGACTTAAATGGGCTATGTTTCATTTCAAGGATGGTTAGGATCTTTAAGCAGGGTACTTAGAACTGAAAGTACAACTCCGGTTTTGTGGAAATTTGGCGCAAAGCCTTTTGAGATTTCATAGTATTTTTGAATGCGGTTTTTTGTATTTGGTACTTGGCTGGTAGCGTTTTCTTTGCCTTGAAGTGGTGATTTCAATACTTTTTGTAGAAGTATTTATCAATATGATTAGGAAACATGGTATAGCAGGATTGCAAATTTTAATTTACCGCCGGGTACTATTTTTTCATGTTATTTCACTTTTTGATATCCTAAATCAAATTTATCTTCAAGTGTAAGAAATGACATGCATCATTGAAATATGTTCAGTAGTAAGTTTGAAGGTCCTTCAATATAGTCTGCCGAATATTGTAAAAAATGCACTTTTAGATTTCTTTTCTCTTGTTGCTACTAAACCAATAGTAATATTTTGTTCCGTTTTTTTCAGCTTCGTGGTAATATATAATATAATAAAAAATCAAATCTCTGGATGTCTTGGGGGCCGAGATGCAGATCCCTAAAAATCGGGTTTTGTCCCTACTTGTATAATATACAAATGCCAGTTATAGATTGGGAAATGATGACTTGAAGGAGTGGTACACTGACACCTTCCTAAAATACAATGATTCATATAGTCAGTATCTCAGAAAGACGGATATGACTAAATGGAGGGGGAATAACATTTTTTAATATATGGATCCTATAGAGAAATAATGCAATTTTAAGCCAATTGGGGGGTATAATGCCTCTCCCTGCCTGGCTGTCATCAATAGTATAGAAATTATCCTTATTTCTCCGAAGACAAAGTGGATATTAATATCTTAAATTTTGAATAACGTTTGCTTAAATCACGCAAATTACAAAACATTAAGATCTTATTCTAATTTCTGAATATTTTAGAGCAACTGGTGAAATTTTTTTCGATTTTCCTTCTGTCAATTTCGTTCATCAGAATTTTGAATTTAAATATGGGATTCGAATTCGAGATTAGAATTCCAAATACAAAATGTTATATTAATAGGGTAAGGAAGTGAAAATAGATATCTAGAATGTAAAGCAGTGATTACCAAATTATATTCCTTCGCATATCCCCCCAGCCCCCTACATCCCTATTAACTTAATGTCTTTTCAATTGAGCACCATCATTGCCCATGTATTCTATACGCTGATTTTCACCTCTATACATAGTTCGCATTTAACTATATATTGCAACTGTAAAATTTGAATTTCCTATAATTAAGTAACTGGAGTGTAGTTTACGAATAAAAAAATATATCGCGGCTTTTTTCCACAACAGTGATTAAATCTATCTCCAAATTCGTCGCCAAAATCTCGCCAAGCGTTATGGACTGAGAAATAAGTTATTCTTATAGCAGATAAATGACTACTGACGTTCAAATACAAAAATATTACTCAAAGTATCTTTTCTCATGAATGGATTGAGCTAGATCCACATGACTGATGTCTCCAAATTTATCGCATGATATTACATGAAAAGTGAGCATGTTTCTCAACAGGTAATATTTTTTTTAATTTATGGGATTTTTTGATATATTTATTTGAAAAATGTGCAATATCTCGAGAACGGTTCATGCTAGCGTTCTAAAGTTTATGTCAATTGTTTTCTTAGAAAAAATTACATAAGAAATGTCTATTTGCGTAACTTTAATAACAGTTTTGATTTTTTGATGATTTTTTTTTAATTTCACTCAAAAATTTAGAGGGGTTCTGATCATTCGATTACGTTTAAAAACAATAGGCTTCCAGTATTCACGGTTTATGATTTTTGTACCAAATTTCATTAAAACCACTCCATTCGTTCGTGAGGTATCGTCTCCACAGACTCACTGACACATACACACACGAATACACACACATACTTTCACACACACACACAGACGTCACCTCAAAAACGTCTGATTCGTGCTCAGGGATGCTTGGAACGTGATTTCCTGTCTAAAACTCGAATTTGAACTTTCGACCCAGTCCTGTACATTATGTATATAAGGAAAGTAAAAATATAAAATAACACAGGCCGATAAAAAAAAAATTCTCTATTGACTTGGATGTGACTCTAGGTTTTAACTAATTTTGGTATGCTGATTTCAAATATGACGCTATTTTATTTTGTATCACGTTACGTTTTCGAAATATCGCATTCCGTGTTTATTGCTGTAATGGTATATGAATTAAACTTTTGATCCCGCAATTCATGCGGGATTTGCTGATAAAATTCTGAAAAAATTAGTAAATTTCTTCCATGAAGCCGTAAGTAGTTTCCGCACTGAAGGTTATAGTTGTTGATTGTTGAAACCCAGACCGTCCGACCTACCAGAAAGGTGTAAGGTAACTGTTTGGACGGTCGGGAAGTGCCACCCAATTTAGACCGGAACCCAGTGGGGGAGGCATCCACAGGGACTGTACCCTCCTTCCCCTACCACCAACCTCTCGGAAGGACTCACTGAAGGTTATAGTGAAACTTCTCAATATCGGAAACTCACGGGGAACGAAAACTTGTCCGTTATTTGGAAAAAATATTACTACATTATTGTAGTTACTATATTTGTCTGTTAGTCATTGTTACATTTTTAAAACTTATTTGTCATACAAAATTCTGAATATCATTTTTTTAAATAAATAATTTGGTATCACGTCTAATTTCAAACAAATAAGATTAAGGACACAACTTTAGACAGAAGGTCTTTTATTGAAACTTTTTATAAGACGTACAAAGTAAAAAATGCCAGAGCGCTTTCGAGCGTTAAAACGCTCTTCATCAGTGGCCACTGATGAAGAGCGTATTAAAGCTCGAAAGCGCTCTGGCATAAAAATGCCAGTTGTACGAGGTACGTTGTACGAGGTAGCCAATGATGAAGACCGTATTAACGCTCGAAAGCGCTCTGGCATTTTTTACTTTGTACGTCTTATAAGCAGTTTTAATAAAATACCTTCTGTCTAAAGTTGTGTCCCCAATTTTACCATTTGTTTATCTTAAACCATTTACGCAAAGTACCCATTTTTTGAGCAATTTTGGACATTCAAATTACTTTAGAGAAAAATACGTGACGTGATACGCGAAAAATAATATGATTTTTGATTTCAGCACATCAAAGTACCGTAAAATCAACTTACAGCTGTAAATCAGCAAAAATTGTGTCGGCCTGTGCAATTAAAAAAATTATCTCTAGCTCTAGATTTTTTTATAACAAAGCCGGATATAAAGTTTCGTGAAAATCCCAAAATAATTGTGTCTGCTATCGTGTATATAAAAAATCGTCCTCAAACAGACAGACAGACAGGCATTACTCCAAAAACAGTTAAAACGTGTTCAGGAGGTCTTAAAAGATATATTCGCATCAATATATCGAAATTGAAAATTTTTGTGAAAACAATAATTTCCTCAGAACTACGTATGAGAAAGAAAGTAAGAATGCTCTTCAAAAGCTTTAAATTTCATATAAGTATTTAATCAATTTTACACCCCAAAACACGTGTAATTAGATGATTACTTCGAGATTTCTCAGAGCAGATAGTTATACAAGAAACGGAAAAAATTCGAAGATTTGAATATAATACCTATAGAAATGTCCGAATATGAAAATACATTCTTACAAACTGTATCAGAAAATTGTTGGTTGAAAATAACATTCAACTATGGTTTTTGTTGTGTCGTATAAACGCGTTTTTATGGGAAAGGTATCTACGCAAACGATTGCAAAGGAGAGTAAGCTGCTTGAAAAACTTCAAAATTGCATATAGTTTTGCATATTCGGCAATATTTCGCGAACTGGGTTACTTGAAATAGGAATAAATGACAAAAAGGTACACCATTTCACGAAAAAGAATGCGTATATCAGTGGTGTAACTACATTTTTTAGGCTTACAAACAATATTATTTTTTGGCTTACAAACAATATTACTTTTAGACTTACAAACAATATTATTTTAGGCTTACAAACAATATTATTTTTAGGCTTACAAACAATATTGTTTTTAGGCTTTCAAACAATATTATTTTTGGCTTATAAACAATATTATTTTTAGGCTTACAAACAATATTATTTTTAGACTTACAAATAATATTATTTTTAGCCACTCCTCTTTATTTTAGGTGGAATATTTGGATGCATTCTGAAATAATTTACAACCAATGTATTTATTTAGTATATGGGAGAAATAGCGCAAAATTATA
Source organism: Amaurobius ferox (assembly GCA_951213105.1). Classification (NCBI taxonomy): domain Eukaryota; kingdom Metazoa; phylum Arthropoda; class Arachnida; order Araneae; family Amaurobiidae; genus Amaurobius; species Amaurobius ferox. The sequence continues at coordinate 109,431,139 of OX578145.1, read as the reverse complement.
TCACATAAATATATTAATAAAACTATAAGTAAAAATACTTTGAGCGAAGAATAAGGAAACCAGAACAACTCCAATAAGCACAAATAATACAATAATGCAACATACAGCTGTTTCGAGCGCTTACTTTGTTGATTCTCTTGCACTGATGAAGCGCATCCATCGTATCCTCGAAACAACTGTATGCTGTGTTATTTGTGCTTATTAACGTTGTTCTTATGTTCATAAAACACTTGCAATAAATAAAAAGTCTGATGTGAGCAGCACATGACTTTCCTTATATAATGCAATGAATTACTACTTTTACAATTAAAAAAAATGTTATTCTTATCGTAAATACTTATATTCTTTCCAAGATATTGAATTTTCTTCAATTAGTCGTCCATTGATTTAGCGTCATTTTTATCCATTTGGCGAGATTTTAGTTAATTTGGCAACATTTAAAAATGTCGCCGTTGGCGACATTTCTCTAAATTCGTCCCCAAAATCTCGCCAAGCGTTATGGACGGAGAAATAAGTTATTCTTACAGCAGATAAATAAATGACTATTAGCGTTTAAATACAAAAGTATTACTCAAAGTATCTTTTCTCGTGAGTGGAGCGAGTTAGATCGACGAGAATGACGTTACCCAATTTATCGCATGATATTACATATGAAAAGTGAACATGTTTCTTAACAGTTAATATTTTTTTCATTTATGGGATTTTTTGATAAATTTATTTGAAAAATGTGCAATATCTCGAAAAAGGTCCTTGCTAGAGTTCTAAAGTTTATGTCAATCGTTTAAGGAAAAATTACATAAGAAATGCTTATATGGGTAACTTTATTTAAGGTTTTGATTTTTTGATGATTTTTTCAAAATTTCACTCGAAAATTTAGGGGGGTTCTGAACATTGGATTGTGTTTTAAAACAATAGGATTCCAGTATTTACGGATTGTGATTTTTGTACCAAATTTCATTCGAATCGCTCCATTCGTTTGTGAGATATCGTTTCCACAGACTCACTGACACACACACACAGACATCACCTTAAAAATGTTCGATTCGTGATTAGGGATGCTTAAAACGTGCTCTCCCATCGAAAACTTGAATTCGATCTTTCGACCCCGTCACAATACTTTCCTTATACATTATGTATAAATAGTAAAGTAATATTAAAATAATAGGAAAGTAATAAATAAATTAAAATTTTGCAAGTCTTTTCTGCAGCAAACTTCGTTCTATAACAATCAATTTTTTGGCTTCTCTGTATTTAATTAACATCAGGGATAAATCGCATAATCGTGATAGTCAGATACAACTTTTTCTGCAGCCTTTTATAAGTTTTACTTGTTTAATTACCATTAGACATAGGCAGCGCTACACCCGCAGAATGAGAAACAGTACTAATACTCAACTGATATCTGATTTTTCAGAATATACATATCAAAAATTGTTTCCCCATTGGTCTATATTTGTTAATTAACATTTCAACGAAATTTTTAATCATAATCTGAGGTTTTAGATTATTTTTCATCAATGTTTTAATGTGTTGAAATTGTATACGAAATTGTATCGAAAGGAGGTTGGAATATTTTTATTGAAGAATTATTTCACGTCTTTACAATCAATCTAAATCCGTTGATTTTAAAAATTTCTCTTGCTGATCGCTGGATGTATAGTTCTGCCTGAGGCCCCTTCCATTTCTGAGACTCCTAGGCGTTACTAGGAGACTACGGTCATGTTAAGATATGTAGCTTGTTTTTGCTACTCAATTGTTACACCCAGTGTAGTCGTAAAATAAATGGCACCGGAGCGCTTTACAAATTGCATGACAATGTCATAAAATATTATAAGTAAATACGTTAAGCTATATAGTATGGTGTAATAGTTGTTAATATGATGTTTATTATTATTATTGTTGTTGTTATTATTCTTACTACTTTCTTCTTCTTATTATTGTTGTTGTTGTTGTTGTTGTTGCTATTATTATTATTACTATTTTATTATTAGTGTGAGACCAGAAATAGATCTCACACCAGTTATTGTGAGACAGTTTTATGTACATTATTTATTGTGTCTGAAATGTCAGACAATACCTTCAGTCTCAATGACGCCAGTGTTTACGACACGTGGAACCAAAGGTCAGATAAAATCATAAATTTAGGGGTGTCAAGACAAGAAGGGGGTCGAAGGACTCCTAAGAAAATGTGTAACGACATTGGATAAAAAGGCTGACCAATGGAGAAGATGCTTGTGGCATAGCTGTGAGAGATGCCAATCAGAGCAAAGGAGGCGTGTCGGACCTGAGGCAAAAGAGCCACAACAACCGAGGACACTTGGTTAATACAGACCTAAGATACAACGACTAGATGGATATACAGAACGACTAGATATATGACTAAGAGAATAAGTACGATACATATAGAGAACGATTTCGACAGAGAGAGTGCAGCATGATTTCTACCTGAGATAATATCGAAATTCACGATGACTTCTGCACGACAATTGTAGAATGTAAGCGACAAAGTCCTGAGTACAGTTAGTCCAGATGTGTTCGATATTAAGTCCAAGACAGCCTTGAAGGTATGTATGTGTTCCTCAGATAATATTACAAGTCTTAAATACATTTTAGGCATTTTAACAAATGGTCTCACATTGTCTCTCTCCGGAGCGAACAAGAGATATAGTTGTTGTAATTAAGTATTTTGTGTTGTTAATAAATGATTTATCGTTAAAATGGTGCAATTAATGGAGTAGTATTGTGTTAATTAATATTCCTTTACAGAACTCGCGCTAAAGATAAATAATTGGAGGGGTTTTATCAGCGGCAAAACAATGCAATGTATAATTTAATGAGTACCACTAATACGATCAATTTACGGTCATGTTAAGATATGTTGAAAATATTAATCTAAAATGCCAACTTTAAATTTCTTTCTTTTCTTTACTGCACTACAATTAGTGTTAATATTATAATAACAATAATAATGATTATTATTACTATTTTATTATTATTGTTGTTATTATTATCATATATATCATTATTTTGTGCTCTGTGTTGACAAGTCGAAGGCAGTGAAGTAACATAGTTTCATCTCAAGTGCCTTCCAATAAATATGTTATTATTTTGCTATACAACAAAGGAATCATTTCGCTACGTTAGGTTTTCTTTAGATAAACGCATAACAAATGCATATTAAATGATGCAAATTTAATAACTAAATATTTACGTATTTACTGTTATTTTGCGAGGCAGGATGTTATAAAAAAAAAGTACTGGGGATCCCTTGGTACGAATACACCACTAGCTACACCCCTGACGTATACCTATATAATGTAAATGTAAAGGGCTTACTGACTGATTGATTCACCACTGTATACTCAATTAAATCTAGGAACCTGAACATGAATATATCCAAGGAATTTCATCGTGGGTCTTCTGTAACCCAGCCCAAAAGGGTCAGAAGAATGTAAAATGAACAAGGACACGATCATGTTATCTCTACAAATCTTCGAGCTAGAAAATTAGAATTTTACAGGAATGTTTCTTATGAACCGAATCATAGAAAAATGCATAGAAAGAATATTACCGTAACACATTAGTAATAGGATTGTGAAGCATGGTGTCGGGTAATCAAAAGGTATGATCTCAGTATTGTGCAAACGCCTCCAGATACGGAGACATTAAATTTTACAGGGATATTACGTATAAGCCATAGTAATACAAGAAAATAATATTTTTTCAAATCTAAGGCATTTAAATTTTCTATTATCAGAAGTTTTGCAGATAAAAATATCTGGTTATTAAAAAGTCACTCGTTTATTTACTAGAGTTTATTACTTTTTAACACTTTACAACAAAGTTGAAAAGTGTTTATGACTTTGTTCATTCTGTCTGTCTGTCTGTCCGTTACCACGATAACTGCCGTAAAAATGACTTAATCAAAATGAAATTTTAGTATGTTGTTCAGACGGTCTGTAGGATCTATGGGAATATAAATGAATAATATCACCCAATTAGTTTTGGATTGAACCCGGGTCGAAAAAATGAAATACATTGAGCCCTATGGGACCTAAATTTTCAAACATTTTTAAGCGGATTTAAAATTCACAAATTGCTTCAAAAATTTTAGGTAATATTCAAATTGTTCCATAAAATATATAAAAAAAATTCAAAGAAATATATTCAGTAGTTTTTTAAATAAAAATTAAAATAATAATTACACCTCTTATACGAAACGATCACGTGACCATGATATGAAACGATCACATGACCCACTTCAATATGATATATGGCATCCATCTTGTTTCAAAATCGTGATTTTTTTAAGTTCTCTTTAATTCATATTGAGTGTTGTATCCGTCCTAAAACTACTTTATTTTTGCTTAAATTCTGTGCATCTACATACTGAAACAACGCAATGACAATATATTTGAGTTTAAATGCTCATCTAAATTTGATTATTTCTACAACTAAGCCTATTTTTCACCTATATAAAATGTAAACAGCAAAATATATAGAATGAGTTGTATTAGAATTCCTGTATTTTTTAACACAAAATAATTTAATCCATGGAGTCTGCATGGCTGATATGAATGAAATATTAATTGATTTCATAAAGAGAAGGACGATTTTTTTCGATGAAGTTTCAAGCATAGAGTTTAATTTTTTGTAGCTCCATGGTCTTAAACAAAATGTTTAAATAAAATAAATTATTATAGTATTGTGATGAATGAAATGAATGGGAGAAAGTTATGAATGAAATCCTGTTTTTATAGAGAGATCCAGGCGTGTTATTTTTTCTATGACGTCATTTAAATTAATTTCGGTTGTTTTCGATGAAGTTTTCAAATATAATAAATTATCGTAGTATTATGATAATTCTAAAACTATTACCGAGGAATGTATAACATTTTAGAGATGTTTAAACCAGGCAATTTATATTTCAATGCCGTCATTTGAATGAAGTTCATTTTTTTCGATGAAGGTTTAAGTTTTCAAATATAATAAATTAGTGCAGTATTGTGATAAGTTTCAAAATATTACCGAGGAATGTATTGCATTTTAGACTTGTTTAAATAAAATTGCATTGAAGTTGGAAAGTGTTTCATAATCAATGCTTTAAGCATGATTGATCTTTCTTGTCTGTTATTCCCTTGGTGCACGACTTCAGGGAAATGCGTAGCCCAGGTTTGGTACCACTGTTTTAGTGTCAGGGATTTACCTTTTTGACCTATATTCTACATTGTCAGATTAGTTAAAGTCGTATTGATTCCACCTGTGTTTCGTATGCTAGTTTTCATGATTGCAAATTGTGGTAAAATAAAGGTGTTACGTCCTATGTATGAAATTACTAAATCCATTACATTTGAATATCAACAAGCTGTATCAATTCGACTGTAGCATTATTACTTGCAAGCAACTGTCAGTATCATAATGGTTTTTGCTTCCATGAGTTATCATTATTTTCTTTACGAATTATTTTTAACACTTTACAACAAAGTTGAAAAGTGTTTAAGACTTTGTTCATTCTGTCTGTCTGTCTGTCCGTTAGCACGATAACTGCCGTAAAAATGATTAAATCAAAATGAAATTTTAGTATGTTGTTCAGACGGTCTGTAGGACCTATGGGAATATAAATGAATAATATCACCCAATTAGTTTTGGATTGAACCCGACTTGAAAAAATGAAATACATTGAGCCCTATGGGACCTAATTTTTCAAACATTTTTAAAGCGGATTTCAAATTCACAACTTGCTTCGAAAATTTTAGGTAATATTCAAATTGTTCCATAAAATATATAAAAAAAATTCAGCGAAATATATTCAGTACTTTTTTAAATAAGCAAGAAAGATGAATCATGCATAAGCATTGATTATGAAACACTTTCGAACTGAATTTCATTTAAAAATCTCTAAAATATGATACACTCAGTGGTGATATCTCTCTCTTTTACATTATCACAGTACTACAGAAATTTATTATACTTAAATATTTAAAACTGTATCGAAATATAAATCATCTGATTCTCTATGCTAAATCAATGAATATTTCATTCATATAACTTGTATTCCAGACTCCAGAGCTAAATAATTTTGTGTGAAAAAAATTCAGCAATTCTTATGTAACTCACATTACAATCGCTTGAGATATTTGCATTCAGTTTAAGTCAAAATTAGGCTTCGTTGAAGAAATAATAAAAGTTTAGGTATCATTTAAAATCTCAACTATTGTAATTGTGTAGGCACGGAATTTAAAAACACAGATAATAAACAGATACACAGATAATATATGTGTGTGCGTGTGTATGTATTCAAAGTATTGGAATCGTGCCAAAGATCGGAACTCGAATTTTCGAAGGATCTACACGTTTTGGGACTTCTAGAACACGAAAAAACTATTTTTAGGAAGACGTCTGTGTGTATAAGGGTGTATCTCTGTCTGTTTCTGTGTGTCTGTGAGGATATTGCATCCGCTCTAACTGAAAAACTAATGGACCGAATTTAATAAAATTTGGTAGGTAAGTTTTTTGTGGGAAACCCTGATGTTCATTTGATTATAGTACGATTCGTAAAAAAAGAATCTGCCTTCTTTGCGAAATGGCCGGCAGAAATTGCCTTTATCCACTCTAGCTAAAAACTAATGGACCAAATTTAACAAAATTTAGTGTATAATATTTTAATAACCTACAAGTGATTTATATACCAAATTTAACAAAATTTGTTATATAAATCACTTGTAGGTAATTCTACTACGATTCGGGGAAAAGGAACGGGCTGTTTTTGCGAAATGGCCCGCAAAAATCGTTAAATATAAAAATAAAAGACTCCGTGTGCTCAATTATATCAATTAAATTCCTATTTTATTCGTGATTTTTGACAACAAAAAGAATAAGACTAACCCCATTACTCTAGGACTAGCCGTTCTTGAGATATTTTTTTTTTTTTTTTTTTTTTGCGTTTTCGCAGCGCCACCTTTGACAATAAGTCCATCTATCAAATGAGAACAAAATTTAAGTTTAACGTGCAAATTCAATGTCATTTAAAATACTTATGGCTGTTATTTTGTGCGGATACACTCAAATTATTATTGAAGAAATAAAGAGAACGTGAAACGTCTGCAGAGAAAGACATGTGTTGTCTACATCAGAATTTTTAACAATATTACAACAATGATTTATAGAAGTGAAAGGGGATTATTTGCAAGCCATGTCGAAAAATATGTAGGATCTATATTTAAAGATCCATCAAATTGTAGAATAAAATGTTCTATAAATTTAAGCTGTGTACCAAATTTTAACTCTCTAGGACGTAGGAAAGTGCATTAAAAACGCCATCAAATAAGTATATCATGAAGAGTTATATAAAATTTAAAAGAAATTTGAAAAATTGTTATCTACCAAACTTATTTTAAAATGTGAAGCCTCTCTCATACACAAAATATTAAACACTTGGAAAGATATTAATTATATAATATATCTATTTTTTCTTTCTGGAGGATATCGCAAAAGTCAAAATTTAATTGAATTCGTTTTTCTCCCTATATTAAATAATTTTTAATTAAAAAACTACCTAACATATTTTACTGAAATTTTTTTTATATATTTTATGGGATAATGTAAATATTGCCTAAAAATTTCGAAGCAATTTGTGAATTTTAAATTAGCTTAAAAAATGTTTGAAAAATTAGGTCCCATAGGGTTCAATGTATTTCATTTTTTCAATCCGGGTTCAATAAAAAACTAATTGGGTGATATTATTTATTTATATTCCCATAGGTCCCACAGACCGTCTGAAAAACATACTAAAATTTCATTTTGATAAAGTCATTTTTACGGCAGTTATCGTGCTAACGGACAGACAGACAGACAGACAGACAGACAGACAAACAGAATGAACAAAGTCATAAACACTTTTCAACTATGTTGTAAAGTGTTAAAAATAAAATAATAATAACACTTCTTATATGAAGCGATCACGTGACCATGATATGAAAATATCACGTGACCCACTTCAAAATGATATATGGCATCCACCTTGTCTCAAAATCGTGAATTTTAGCACTTTACAACACAGTTGAAAAGTGTTTATGACTTTGTTCATTCTGTCTGTCTGTCTGTCTATCTGTCTGTCCGTTAGCACGATAACTGCCGTAAAAATGACTTTATGAAAATGAAATTTTAGTATGTTTTTCAGACGGTCTGTGGGACCTATGGGAGTATAAATAAATAATATCACCCAATTAGTTTCTCATTGAACCCGGGTTGAAAAAATGAAATACATTGAATCCTATTGGACCTAATTTTTCAAACACTTTTTAAGCAATTTTAAAATTCACAAATTGCTTCGAAATTTTTAGGAAATATTCACATTATCCCATAAAATATATAAAAAATTTTCAGTAAAATATGTTAGGTAGTTTTTGAATTAAAAATTATTTAATTTAGGGAGAAAAACAAATTCAATTAAATTCTGACTTTTGGGATAGCTACCAGAAAGGAAAAGAAGATATATTATATAATATATATCTTTCCAAGAGTATAATTATTTTGTATATAAGAAAGGGTTCACATTTTAAGATAAATTTGGTAGATAACAGTTTCTCAATTTTTTTTTTAATTTTATATAACTCATCATGATATATTTATTTGATGGCATTTTTAATGCACTTTCCTACGTCCTAGAGAGTTAAAATTTGGTACACAGCTTAAATTTGTTGAACATTTTATTCTACAAAAATTTGGTGGATCTTTAAATATAGATCCTACATTTTTTTCGAAATGGCCTGCAAATAATCTCCGTTCACTTCTGTAAATCATTGTTGTAATATTGTTAAAAATTCTAATGTGGGCAGGCAGCACATGTCTTTCCCTTCATATTCACGTTCTCTTTATTTCTTCAATAAAAATTTGAGTTTATCTGCACAAAATAACAGCCATAAGTATTTTAAATGACATTGAATTTGCACGTTAAACTTGAATTTGGTTCTCATTTGATAGGTGGACTTATTGTCAAAAGTGACGTAGAAAAAACTAGAATATCTCAAGAACGGCAAGTCCTAGAGTAATGGGATTAGTCTCACTATTTTTGTTGTCAAAAATAACGTATAAAATAGGTATTTAATTGATATAATTGAGCACACGTAGTCTTTTATTTTTATATTTAGCGATTTTTGCGGGCCATTTCGCAAAAATGGCCCGTTCCTTTTTCCCGAATCGTACTAGAATAACCTACAAATGATTTATATACCAAATTTTGTTAAATTTGGTATAATTTAGTATATAAATCACTTGTAGATTATTGAAATATTATACACCAAATTTTGTTAAATTTGTTCCATTAGTTTTTAGCTAAAGTGGATAAAGGCAATTTCTGCCGACCATTTCTGCCGGCCACAAAGAAGGCATATTCTTACGAATGTATACGAAGGCATGTATACGAATCGTACTATAATCCAAGGAACATCAGGGTTTCCCACAAAAACATACCTACCAAATTTTATGAAATTCGGTCCATCAGTTTTTCAGTTAGAGTGGATGCAATATCCTCACAGAAACACACACAGATACACCCTTACACACACAAACGTCTTTCTAAAAATATTTTTTTCGTATTCTAGAAGTCCCAAAACGTGTAGATCCTTCGAAAATTCGAGTTCCGATCTTCGGCACGATTGCAATACTTTGAATACACACTCACACACACACACACATATATTATCTAGGTGTCTGTGTATTATCTGTGTATCTAAATTCTGTGCCTACGCAATTACAATAGTTGTGATTTTAAATGATCCCTAAACTTTTATTCTTTCTTCAACGAAGCCTAATTTTAACTTATGCAGAATGCAAATATCTCAAGCGATTGTAAGGTGAGTTACATAAGAATTGCTGAATCTTTTTCACACAAAATAATTTGCTCTGGAATCTGGAATACAAGTTATATGAATGAAATATTCATTAATTTTGCATAGAGAATCAGATGTTTTGTATTTCGATACAGTTTTAAATATTTAAGTATAATAACTTACTGTAGTACTGTGATAATGTAAAAGATATCACCACTGAATGTATCACAATATAGAAATTTTTAAATGAAATTGCATTTCAGTTGGAAAGTGTTTCGTAATCAATAGTTATGCATGATTGATCTTTCTTGTTAAAGTTCATTTCAATTCATATTGACTGTTGTATCCGTCCTAAAACTACTCTGTTTTTGCTTAAATTCTGTGCATTTACATACTGAAACAACGCAATTACAATATATTTGAGTTTAAATGCTCATCCAAATTTGATTATTTCTACAACGAGGCCTATTTTTCACCTATGTAAAATGTAAACACAAAATATGTTGAATGAGTTGTATTAGAATTGCTCTATTTCTTTAACACAAAATCATTTAGTTCATGGAGTCTGCGTAACTGATATGAATGAAATATTCATTGATTTTATAAAGAGAAGGACGATTTTTTTTCGATGAAGTTTTACGCATAGAGTTTAATTACTTGTAGCTCCGTGGTCTTAATTTTCAAATAAAATAAATTATTATAGTATTGTGATGAATGACATGAATGGGAATTATTTATGAATGAAATGCTTCTTTTATAGAGAGAGCTTCTTTTATAGAGCCCTTTTACAGAGAGAGTATTTTTCGATGACGTCATTTGAATGAATTTCAGTTGTTTTCGATGAAGTTTTCAAATATAATAAATTATCGTAGTATTATGATAATTCTAAAATTATTACCGAGGAATGCATCATATTTTAGAGATGTTTAAACCAGGCAATGTATAGTTCAATGCCGTCATTTGAATGAAGTTCATTTTTCTCGATGAAGGTTTAAGTTTTCAAATATAATAAATTAATGTAGTATTGTGATAAGTTTTAAAATATTACCGAGGAATGTATTATTGCATTTTAGACATGTCTAAATAAAATTGCATTGAAGTTGGAAAGTGTTTCATAATCAATGCTTTAAGCATGATTGATCTTTCTTGTTTCATTTACTAAAATAGTTAAATAAAAAAAAATGATATACTTACATTTTGAATTCGTTTAAAATATATTTATATTTTGTGTATATTTATTGGATAATAGTATGTTCATTTACTAATTTTATATTTATTTATGCAAATTTGCTATGTTAATGGTCCATATATGAACGATCCATATTTACTTCCCATGTAACCGCTGATGAAGAGTGTATTAACGCTCGAAACCGCCTAGGCATTTTTAATATTTTGTACGTCTTATAAGACGTTTTAATAAAAGATCTTCTGTCTACATGCTGTGTCCTTAATCTTATTTAGTTAAAAAAATTATGAAATCTGAAACGAATTATTTGAGTTAATGCATTAACCTGATTTGTGTAAATACATTTTATTTTAATAAAGTTTTCATGTACAGCAAATTTAAACTTAGCACTTTCCGTTATGAACTGTACTGTAAAAAATCTGCTCCAGTTTCTTTATTCTAAGAAATTGACTGGGTAAGGCCACTGTTTATTTTAGAAAACACAAATATTTTCCAGATATGAAGCATCTTAACATCAGAGTTAAACAGACATCGGTTTCTAAAAACAAAAAAGTAATTATTTCTATAAAAAATAATAACATAATAATTTGTGATAAATGTTTTTTTTTTATAATGTTATAAAATTAAATAGATTTTTTACTGGATTCATAAACCTCGAAATTAAATTGTCCTGTGAAATTTATAGATTGCAATAACTGTACCAAATTCTTTTTTGATTTTACCAAGTTTCTTGAGAGATATTATGCCTATAGACTCATCTTTATTCAGAGATTCTTAAAACGTGTGCATCCATCATAATCCAAGAATCAGATAGTTGAGTCCTCATTACAATATTACCCCATTTCATACACTTCATATCGCAGTGAAAATAAAACAAAAGCAACCCACTAATTACAAGCTGTTATAAAAACACGAAAAACCTTTGAAACATATGTTTAGCAAGTTTAGAAAATGTCAAGTTATGAATATCCAGTCAGAAACACGATACGCTAATTGCCAATGTTGTTTAGGGAAGAAACTTCCCAAGGCGTCTTGCTGTCAGACAAAATGATAGAACAGGGGTTTCATCGATCGTAGAGAAAACAATGTTTTTGACAAAATTGCAGTTTTTGTAATCAATTTATCATTTTAAATTCGGGCTTGTTCTGGAGTTAGCGTGGTTTATGGTCAACTTGTGCAAAATTCGTTCATGATTTTCAGTTTTCTTAGTAGAATTTTCACAGCGTTGATTATATTTATGATAATTATCTAATAAATATAATTTTATAATTTATACAGCAGGGATACTTTACCTTTTCATAAATGTAATTTATATTTTTCATAAATGTAATTTTTTACCTTTTCTTAAATTCACCAAAATCGAAATTTAAAAATGTCAATACTTTCAAAACCAAAATTCAAAAATGTCAGTACCACAGAAACCAAAACCGAAATTCAAAAATGTCACTACCACCAAAACAGAAATTAGAAAATGCCAGTACCACCAAAACCGAAAATCAAAAATGTCAATGCCACCACCAAAATTATGTCAAATAGGAAGATAAGTCTGTAATTAAGTTATTGTCGCATATTTTTATTTCATCTATATATATATAATAGAAAATCTGTCTGTCTGTCTGTCTGTCTGTCTGCCTGTTTGTCCCGTCATCACGGGCGAATGGCTGAACGAATTTGGTGAAATTTTGTGGGTAGCCTGGAAATAGTTCCACTTAAAATTTAGTCCGTGTTTGGAGTTTCTACAATTACTGGTTCTCGAGATATTAGTAAAAAATGATATTTTCGTTTGTCTCACCATCACAAGAGAACGGCTAAACCGAATTTGATGAAATTTTGTGGATAGCCTTGAAATAGCCCCCCATAAATTTGGCCCAAGTTTCGAGTATCTAAGACCAGGAGTTGTCGAGATATTAATGAAAACCGAAACTTTTTCCTAGGAGTTCTACTCTCTAACTCCGTGGTTATACAAACGAAAAGCTTGAAAATCGTTTGAAAGTGAATTAAAATTTAATCTCTGAGTTTGATGGGAGATTTTTTGCGCTAATTAGTCACTTTCTGAAAACATGAATTGTTTGAAACATGATTTAAAGGGGAAATCTATCTCCATGGTTTATTTAAAACAAGTTTTTACTGAACAATGGAAAGTATAAAGAAATCAAAATGGTCTTTTAATTTCGCAGTTTATGAGGAAGATTCTATCTTACATCATGTTACTCAGAAATGTAATTAAATTAAATCTGTCTGTTCATTTTAATAATTATTTTTTCGATTTGAGTAATAAATAAATGGATATAAAAATATATTTTAGAAAAGAACGATTTGATTTTTCGTATAGCATTTTTGACTGGATAGTATCAATTACGGTCTTCAGGTTTATACATTACTATTATTGATATTTTCGGGGATTATTGATTCAGGGATTATTGATATTTTCAAGTTATTATGCAATTGTTTTATTATGACAAAAATTGGCTAAACTCATATATTGTACGTTGTACGAGTAATCTGCTACATATACACGGGTATATCTTTTAATCTAGAGAATATAAATAGTACAGGTATATTGGCATATGTTTTGATATATATTGGCATATATTGGAATCAATTACGACCTTTTGGTATAAAGAGTACGGGGATTATTGATATTTTAAATTTATTACGTAATCTCTTTTATTTTGGTAAATATTTTTGAGACTCATATTGTAATACGGGTAATCTTCTACTAACACGCTGGCATATTTTCTAATCTGCAACAATATAAGTAGTACGGGGTTGCATATATGGATTCAATTCCCTTTTTTTGTAAATTTGCTTACAAAAGGGGCTAGGATGTTTTATTCTTCAGATCTGCCCGTGAAGATAATTTTGCATAGTGAGAACATATATTCTTAAACTTCTCTTTAGGAGCAATAAATTTAATATTTTAACAGAATTTGCACATGATTGCAAAATATAAGTTTGTTTATATTATATACTCCGTACGAAGAACGGGTATGCTACTAGTAGTAAATATTAGTAAAGACGATTAAACAATATGCTTAACAAACAATATGATTATAGATTAACAACATAATTAACAAAATTTTTTGACGCGATAGTTATGCTTCTTTGAGAGAAATCAGATTCTTTTTACCCATTTCTCTTTTATTTAATTTTAAACACAAGTTTGACTCCAAGTAGATATTTTTTTTATATTTGTTTTTTAATATCCAAGCATTGACGAAAATTCTGCTTCAAGTACGTCGAACAAAATGGCATTAAAATACATTTGCTCTTTTGGAAATGTGTTTAAAATGTTTCATTTGCTTTATCCAAAGTATTATACACCATGAAGTTAAACAAGAAAAGATCAATCATGCATAAAACATTGATTATGAAACACTTTCCAACTGAAATGCAATTTTATTTAAGCATCTCTAAAATGCGATACATTCCTCGATAATATTTTAAAAATTATCACAATACTACATTCATTTATTATATTTGAAAACTTAAAACTTGATCGAAAAATATGAACTTCATTCAAATGCCGGCATTGAAATATAAATTGCCTGGTTTAAGCATCTCTAAAATGCGATACATTCCTCGATAATATTTTTAAAATTGTCATAATACTACAATAATTTATTATATTTGAAAACTTTATCGAAAACAAATGAAATTTATTCAAATGATGTCATCGAAATATAACAAGCCTGGCTCTCTCTATAAAAGCAGAACTTCTTTCATTAACATTTTTTCATTCATTTCATTCATCACAATACTATAATAATTTATTTTATTTAAAAACATAAGACTATGGATATACAAGGAATTAAACTCTCTGCTTAAAACTCCATAAAAAAATCGTCCTTCTCTCTGTCAAATCATTTCATATTTCATTCACATCAGTTATTTTGCAGACTCCATGAGCTAAATAATTTTGAGTAAAAAAATTTCAGCAATTCTTGTACAACTCATTCAACATCTTTTGGTATTTACATTTTCCAAAGTGAAAAATAGGCTTCGTTGTAGAAATAATCAAAGTTGAATGATCCTTTAAACTCAAATATATTGTAATTGCGTTATCTCAGTATGTAGATACACAGAATTTAAGCAAAAATAAAGCGGTTTTAGGACGGATACAACACTAAATATGAATTAGAAAGAACTTTAAAAATCACGATTTTGACACAAGATAGATGTCATATTTTATTTTGAAGTGGGTCACGTGATCTCTTCATATAGTGGTGACGTGATCGCTTCATAGAAAAGGTGTAATTATTATTTTAATTTTTATTTAAAAAACTGCTGAATATATTTTGCTAAAATTTTTTTATATAATTTATGGGATAATTTGAATATTCTCTAAAATTTTCGAAGTAATTTGTGAATTTTAATTCCTCTCAATAAATTAGGTCCCATAGGGCTAATTTTTTTTTATTTTTTTCAACCCGGGTTCAATCCAAAACTAATTGGGTGATATTATTCATTTATATTCCCCTAGGTCCCACAGACGGTCTGAACAACATACTAAAATTTCATTTTGATAAAGTCATTTTTACGGCAGTTATCGTGCTAACGGACAGACAGACAGACAGACAGAATGAACAAAGTCATAAACACTTTTCAACTTTGTTGTAAAGTGTTAAAAAAGGAGATAAAATTCATATGGATTAAACGCTTGAAAACATCAGGATGCTTTGAGAGTTATATCTAGGAGCCGCAAGTGTTAGTAAAGTAGCACTCATTATTAACACTTTACAACAAAGATCAAAAGTGTTTATGACTTTGTTCATTCTGTCTGTCTGTCTGTCTATCTGTCCGTTAGCACGATAACTGCCGTAAAAATGACTTTATCAAAATGAAATTTTAGTATGTTGTTCAGATGGTCTGTGGGACCTATGGGAATATAAATAAATAATATCACCCAATTAGTTTTTTATTGAACCCGGGTTGTAAAAATGAAATACATTGAATCCTATTGGACCTAATTCTTCAAACATTTTTTAAGCAAATTTAAAATTCACAAATTGCTTCGAAATTATTAGGAAATATTCACATTATCCCATAAAATATATAAAAAAAATTTTAGTAAAATATATTAAGTAGTTTTTTAATTAAAAATTATTTAATATGGGGAAAAAACAAATTCAATTAAATTCTGACTTTTGGAATATCCTCCAGAAAGAAAAAAGAGATATATTGTATAATAAATATCTTTCCAAGAGTTCAATCATTTTGTATATAAGAGAAGATATACATTTTAAAATAAATTTGGTAGATACCAATTTTTCAAATTTTTTTTAATTTTATATAACTCTTCATGATATACTTATTTGATGGCATTTTTAATGCACTTTCCAACGTCCGTTAAAATTTGGTACACAGCTTAAATGTGTTAACCATTTTATTTTACAAAAATTTGGTGGATCTTTAAATATAGATCATACTTTTTTTTCGAAATGGCCTGCAAAAACCCCGTTCACTTCTATAAATCATTGTTGTAATATTGTTAAAAATTCTGATGTGGGCAGCACATGTCTTTCTCTGCAGACTCATACTCACGTTCTCTTTATTTCTTATATAATAATTTGAGTTTATCTGCACAAAATAACAGCCATAACCATTTTAAATGACATTGAATTTGCACGTTAAACTTAAATTTGGTTCTCAATTGATAGCTGGACTTATTGTCAAAGGTGGCGTAGCGAAAACGCGAAAAAAACTAGAATATCTCAAGAACGGCTAGTCCTAGAGTAATGGGGTTAGTCTTGCTCTTTTTGTTGTCAAAAATCACGTATAAAATAGGAATTTAATTGATATAATTGAGCACACGTAGTCTTTTATTTTTATATTTAACGATTTTTGCGGGCCATTTCGCAAAATTAGCCCGTTCCTTTTTCTCGAATCGTACTAGAATAACCTACAAATGATTTATATACCAAATTTTGTTAAATTTGGTATATAAATCACTTGTAGGTTATTGAAATATTATACACCAAATTTTGTTAAATTTGTTCCATTAGTTTTTAGCTAGAGTGGATAAAGGCAATTTCTGCCGCCTATTTCGCAAAGAAGGCCGATTCTTTTATTACGAATCGTACTATAATGTAATGAACATCAGGATTTCCCACAAAAAACATACCTACCAAATTTTATGAAATTCGGTCCATTAGTTTTTCAATAGACTGGATGTAATATTCTCACAGACACACAGAAACATACAGAGATACACCCTTACACACACAGACGTCTTCCTAAAAATAGTTTTTTCGTGTTCTAGAATTCCCAAAACGTATAGATCCTTCGAAAATTCAAGTTCCGATCTTCGGCACGATTCCAATATTTTGAATACATACACACACACGCATATATTATCTGTGTATCTGTGTATTATCTGTGTATCTAAATTCTGTGCCTATGCAATTACAATAGTTGTGATTTTAAATGATTCCTAAACTTTTATTATTTCTTCAACGAAGCCTAATTTTAACTTATGCAGAATGCAAATATCTCAAGCGATTGTAAGGTGAATTACATAAGAATTGCTGAATTTTTTTCACACAAAATTATTTAGCTCTGGAGTCTGGAATAAAAGTTATATGAATGAATTATTCATTGATTTTGCATAGAGAATCAGATGATTTATATTTTGATACAGTTTTAAATATTTAAGTATAATAAATTACTGTAGCACTGTGATAATGTAAAAGATATCACCACTGAATGTATTATATTTTAGAAATTTTTAAATGAAATTGCATTTCAGTTGGAAAGTGTTTCATAATCAATGCTTATGCATGATTGATTTTTCTTGTTCTTGACATAATAGAAATGTACAGTATTTAGTATATGTATTTTTGATTAGTTTTAAATTCAGTGTTTCCTAATTATGAATATAATTAACCATTTTTTTTTCATAGTGGTAGGATAAAAACAAAATATATAGAGGCAGAAATGAATTGAAACGTAAAATAGTTTTGAAAAGGAATATTCTTCATTGGTTTAGTTCTGCTGAAGTCCATATGCATCGATTTAACTTAATTAAAGGGATGCATCAGGACTTACGAGAATGAGGATTCAAGTTTTCGAGCATGAGGATTAAAGTGTCCTAGCATGAGAATTAAAGTGTTCCAGAGATCTGCAGAAGCAGGTCTATTAATGAGAAAGGGACAATGTGCTATCAATTGAAAGAAGTTGCAGCGCCTTTAGTGGCGAAGTTAGAATTCTCATCTCGATAACGAAGCAAAGCAGACGAAATTTTTCAATTAGTCCGATCTGTATTTAGTACGAAAAGTTGTGCCGTTTGAACATAACATGTACAAAGATGAATAAAGTTGAGGTCAAAGAAAATAAATAGTTTTTGTACTGCATCATTTGTCAGCATTGTTTTCATAAACCATTTATTGTTTACAGAAGAAATGATTATTATAAATAAACTGGAAGTTAGGACCCGTCATATGAAGGAATTATAAATTTGCAAAGTATTACCTCTCTTTTAGGGTTATTTTTATCAATTTGATGACATTTTCCTCAATTTGGCAATAATTGAAAAAGTCGCCAAGTTTGCTTCATCCCATCAAATTTTTCGCCAAGCATTAGAGATGGGCGGAGAAATGGGTTGTTTATATAGTCGTTTGTTATGTTATTTCCAAAATATTGAATTTTCAGCAATTAGTCGTCATTTTTACCACTTTTTTGGCGACATTTTTATCAATTTGGCAACATTTTCGTCAATTTGGCAACATTAAAATATTTCGCCAAGTTGGCGATAATCCGCCAATTTCGTCACCAAAATTTCACCTAGCGTTACCCAGAGATAGATAGATATATAGACATATAAATCAAGGTGTTTTTATTTAAATTAAAATTAGATCATGACACGGATTTATTATGTTTCCTGTATATTTCTTACCATTTCCCTTAGAATTGCCCCAGTAGTAAACGGGAGATTTGCATAGTTATTACTTATCATTGACACTATTTTTTATCGTCTGTGTACTTGTTATGTGGAAACTGCATGTCTTTCCACACTAAATGGAGAAAGTTCTATAACTGTCTAATTAAGCATTTTCGCCTATTTAGCTTCGTTTTCTAAATAGGAATTCCAATTTATTCAATCCGCCACTGGAGGCGCTGCAAACTTTTTCAATCGATCACACACAGTCACTTTCCTATTAGTAGACCCTGCTTCTGTAGTTCTAGAACACTTTAATCGAAAATTAAAGGGTTGCATAACGACTTAAGAGGAAATCACGTATATGACATAGAACTATTACATTACTAAAACATGTGCCCTACGTTGTCTGGGATTTAAGACGTAAACCTCTGATTGAAATTACACCAGAACACACAAAGAGCTAAACAACAATTTTACGATACGGCCATGTAGAACAAATATAAATAGCTCGATGCGCGGGTGTAATATGCCTTAAATAAGTGTGAGGGGTGAATGTAACCCGGGTACATGGTCTTTGATATAGCATAAGCTTAAAAATTATAGTCTTACATACAATTTGATACTTGAGTCGAGCGCATTAGAAGTCACGATGTCTTCTATAGACTAAAATAACAATACACATGAAATGTACATTGGACAATACAGATAAAATAGACAGAGGGACACATATTACTTTTCCTGCAATACATGGTAATGTATAGGGAAAGTATTGAATCATGTCGAAAATCGCAACTCGAGTTTTCGACGGATCTACATGTTTCGAGACCTCTAGAACACGAAAAACTATTTTTAGCGTGACGTCTGTGTGTGGGTCTGTCTGTCTGTCTGTGCAATGTATGTATCCAATCTAACTCAAAAACTAATGGACTGAATTTCATAAAAGTTGGTAGATAAGTCACTTGGATGTGACCCTAGTGCTGATTATTTTTTGGTACGATTCGAAAAAACAGAACCCGCCTTTTTTTTGCGAAATGGCACTTTAAAAATTTCATTTATCCGCTCTAGCTAAAATACTAATCTACCAAATTTTACAAAATTTGGTAGATAAGTTACTTGTTGGATACTCTGGTGCTGTTTAGAATTGGTACGATTCGGAAATGAAGAACCCGCCTTTTTTTACGAAATGGCCCGCAAAACTTTCATGTATCCACCCTAGCTAAAATAATAATTGACCAAAGTTCATAATATTTGGTAGATAAGTTACTTGTGGGACACTCTAGTGCTGATTCGATTTTGGTGCGATTCGGAAAATAACAACCTGCCATTTTTTATGGCCCGCAAAAATCTAAAAAAAAAGGCTACGTATGCTGAAATGTATCAATTAAATTCTTGTTTTTTGACGAGGAAAGGAATATAGCACATTCCATTATACTTTAGGACTAACCGTGCTCAAGATATTTGAGATTTCTTGCATTTTTGTTACGCCGCTGTCGGAAAAAGTCCAATTACCAAATAAAAACAAAAATTGAATTAAAAATGCAAATTTAATGTTATTTGGTGCAATTAAACTCAATTTAATGAATTAATAAAGAAATAAAGAGAACGTGGATATAAGTCTGCAGGGAAAGTCATGCGCTGTCTACATCAGGTTTTTTTTTATGAAGACAGTTCTAAAAATATTCTCTTCAGTCCAGAAGAATAGTATGTGTTCCAGGGTCTCTTCGTCCACAGAGTATAGTCTTTAAAACTAAATTTTAGAGAGTGGGGTAGCCTAGTGGTTAGAGCGCGAGGATTGCACTCGGATGATCCGATTTCAATTCCCGGCTTTGCCCGAACTGTCCACGCGTTCCCGCAGAGTACGCGTACTTTAAATATGTGGATCCGTAAGTCCTTCCGAGAGGTTGGTGGTAGGGAAAGGCGGATACGATCCCTCTGGATATCGTCCCCAATGGGTTCCGGTCTAAATAGGTGGCACTTCCCGTCCGTTCAAACAAATGCCTTACAACTTTGGGTAGGTCGGTCGGTCTGTGTGAAGAAAAATAGAATTATGTTTTAGCATAATTAGAAGCAGGATACGATCAAATTAGTGAAATAAATAAAATTATTCTGGGGGGGGGGCGATTCCACATATATTTATTTATCTCTTCTAATACGAATGCATTGGTGTTTCAATAGTTTAGTAGACGGGCGGCGAATATCTAGGGCTCAGCACGGTTTTAGCCCAGCTCAGAGCAGCACAGCTTTAGTAAACGCCTGACTTTAGAATTTTAACAAACCTCTGAAATACATTCCAGGCCATGTTTAAGAACTAATATATACTTTAGAAACTATTTATTCAATTACGAATTCAAAATTACCCGATTTGTTTTAAATTCTAATTCTTCCCACAAGATGATATAATCCACGCGAAACTCCATTCCTAAGTTAAATCTTAAATAAGTTAACTGGTCGCAATATAAATATGTCATTTTCCATTTCCCTAAGTAGTAATAATTTAATTAGTTGAATGAATTTCCTTAATGGGTAATAATTAAGTATACGTAATTTAAATTATAAGACCGTATTTGAGTGGAACTACTGGTTTATTTACTTGAATCAATTTAAACAAATGTGATTAGTTTTCATGCTTATAACAAACCATATATTTCTAAAAATAATCTGATATGTCTGTGGGAAACGTGAAAAAAAAAAGAACTTAAAAGTTATACTTAACGTTTAATTATTATTAAACTAATATATATCTTAACATGGCTGTAAATTACTCGTATAGTGGTACTTATTATGAAATTGTACATTGCTTTGTTGTGCCGCTATTAAAACCCTCCAATTATTTATCTTTCACGCGAGTTCTGTAAAAGAATTATAAATTAATATAATACTAAATGGATCACACCATTTTAACTTTAACAATAAAACATTTATTAACAACATAAAATACTTATTAACTTCATTACACAATTAATTATATTATTTCGGCGGCGGGAACATGTGAGACCACTTAAATTGCCTAAAATATGTTTAGATCCAGATATCTTTTTGAGGAACACATACCTTCAAGTCTGTCTTGGAATTATTAGCAGCACGTACTTGATGTCGTCATTATTACTAGCATTAACTCGTAGTATAATGCATCGCCCCGTAACTTCGTCGATCACATTGTACTGCTGACTCAAACACTCCACTTATGTCATTCTCGGAGTCATTTCTGTATTCGCCAAGTCATATCGTTCTAGTCATAATGTCGAACTCGTATTCTTTAGTATCATCGTTCTATCATAATGTCGCACCAGTATCTATATCTGAGAACAAGTGTCGTTCACAAGTCGCAGGTTGTGGCTCTTTTTTCCCTCAGGATTGTCCCTCCCCTTTTTCTCTCATTTGCCACATTCAGTGTGACGCAACAAGCACTTTCTCCATTGGATAGTCTTTCCGTCCAAAGTCGTTACTGCATATTTTCTTAAATGGTTTGACCCCTCTTCTGTCGACACCCCTAAATTTATGATTTTCTGACCTTTGAGTTCACGTGTTGTAAACACTGGCGTCATTCAGACTGGAAGTATTGTTTGACGCTTGAGACACAATAAATATTGTACATAAAACTGTCTCACCAAAACAAATGTGAGATCTATTTCTGGTCTCACAATGTCCAATACTCGATGGTCCCTACAGATTCCCAAATTTCGATGCTGCAGGAAAACAACAATACGATTCTTTCGGAAGATACCCCCCCCCCCCTCCAGGGAAAAACGAAAATGCTAGTATCTCGAGAAATTTTCATGATAACTTTTGAACAAAGGTATCATTCATTTTTTGTTAAAAGTACCTGCACAACATTCACTCTTACTATATAAGAAAATATCTGAAATCTGTTTGACTGTCTTTTGCAATTGGCGACAAATTTAGTAATGATTTGGTCAAATATGCAACTTTTGACGTCACGCTAAAAATGGTCCTTTCGTACTCTAGAGGTCTTAAAATGTACAGATCCATCGAAAACTCGAGTTGCAATTTTCGACACGATTCCAATACTTTCCCTATATATTACCATGTATGGTTATTAAAGTAATAAGCGAAAACGAATCTCGTCTGTAGAAAGAAAGTTATGTGCTGGCAACATAAGTCTTTTTCTTGCAGTTTGCGCAGAAAGGGGATTCCAGACAGACATATTTCCACGATTATCTATCTTTTACAGAGCGCATTCCGATTTTGGTTCTTCAAAAATCAGCGTCGTCATAGTAATAGACATAAGAAATAGGAAAGATAAATTACTCGCTTTTAGATAAGATATTAAGAAGGAACAGTATGATAAAATGATGTTCTAAAAAGTATCCTCTGATTTCTTTTTAACCTTTTTTGTATTTTTAGTTCCATCTTAGAGTAACTATGTTCTGTTGGACTACATCAAAACATAGAGAAGTTATCTAAGACAAAAATATTTGTTTTTTTTTTCTTTCGTTGTCACTTTACAGAATTTTTTAGAAATATCATGTCAGAGATGCATAGTATTTATTGCCGTGTTTATCATCTTTAAAAGTTTTTTTAGACTGAAGTTACTGTTTTGAATCTAGAGATATATTACGTTATGATAAATACTAACTGATAACAGAATAAACGTTGAAAAGAGATGTTTCTGAGAAATAAATTGCTTGTCATGAATTGTTATATTATTTTAGTACTTTTCTTCTGTAATTGTCATACTACATTTATAGAATAAAAGTGAAAGTATTGTGATGAGTTGAGCATTTGTATTGGAGATTTTGACGGATTTACTTATGATCATCCCTGAATTCAAACTGATTGTTTTGGGGTGAAGAAAATATGGTATAATGTAACATATGGTATAATGTAAATAATGGTGTCTATGGTATAATGTAAAATATGGTAATACTAGGAAAACTTGAGCAATGTATTAAAGCTCAAATAAGACAATAATGCACCATGTAGTTGTTTTGAGGATGCATTGAATCCCTTTGTCAGGTCGGGAGAATCAACAAATCCAAAGCTAAAAGAACGAAATAAGATAGAATTAGCCCGTTTCGTTCTTTTATTAAAACAGAAGTGAAATTCATTTTTGCATGCTGTGCTCTGTATATAACTGTAGTACACGTCTGGTTTCAATTATCGGGAATGTAACGTTTTTGTAGGTGCTTTATATGCATGATATCTGTAGCGAATTTAATTTTAAAGCGAAATTCGAACGGGATGTTCCCAAGCCCGCGGTTAGGCAATTTTCGTTCTGTATAGCCTATACCGTAGGCCGGATTAAAATATTTAGAAATTTAGCATCTCTGGGCCACTGTATTTTACTTATTCCAGTTTTCAAACGAAGTTCGTTGTTGCATCTTCAGGGGGAGTGCTTTATAGGTAGGCGAAAAGCGTCTTAATGTGTTAATCTGGAAGAAAATGACCCACATTCAAATTTCTTTTTAAAAGACACACCCTTGGATTATACGAAAAAAGGTAAAAAAAGATTATCAAAATCGGTTAACTGGTTTGGCCTGTATGTCTGTCAAACGAAAACCTGAAGACAATAATCACAACGCTAACATAAAGAACAAAAAACGTTAAAAAATGGAGTTTTCTGCAGTTTTTATTTTTACTTATAGTGTACTGATTTGAAGACTTCTTTCTTTTATTGTCTCTAAACATGCCCCATGGCATCTATGATAAATTATTTCTCTAGCTTTATTTGCGGCAGAGATTCAGGGAGCTTGAAATCCCATCTTTTGGCGAGAAGTAAATATACCCATAAAGGTACCGTTTAATTACTTGGCGCGAAACGCTGCTGCGTTTCTAAACAATTTGGTATCGGGACAATATTAGAACGGAGTAAAATTTGTAACCAATCAGACCTGATTACACCTGGTACGCCTGTAATCCGATAAACTGTTTTGAAAAAATAGGAGCTGAATAGGATACACAGTTAGTTGTTATTAATATTTTGTAAACTTTCAGAAATCATATGCAATATTTTAATAAATTTTAGACATTACCTCTATTTATATGCCGTTTAATATTTCTTTTTATGACGTGTATTTTCCATTATTTAAATAAATATAATTTGGAAGTCGCTGCTCTGCAATGTAAAAAATCTGATGTGGGCAACACATGACTTTCCTTATATAATGCAATGAATTTTCTACTTTTACAGCTAAAAAACGTTATTCTTATAGTAGATACTTATAGTCTTTCCATGATATTAAATTTTCTTCAATTAGTCGTCATTTTCATTGATTTAGCGCCATTTTTATCAATTTAGCGAGATTTTTGTTAATTTTGGCAACAATTAAAAATGTCGCCAAGTTGGCGACATTACGCCAAATTCGCCGCCTAAATATCGCCAAGCGTTATGTGCGGAGAAATAAGTTATTCTTACAGCAGATAAATGACTATTGGCGTTCAAATACAAAAGTATTACTCAAAGTATCTTTTTTCAAGAATGGAACGAGCTAGATCCACGAGAATGATGTCACCAAATTTATCGCTGGGTATTACATATGACAAGTGAACATGTTTCTCAATAGGAAATATTTTTATTTTTTATTTTATATAACTTTTTGATAATTTTTTTGAAAAATGTGCAATATCTCGAGAACGGTTCATGTTAGCGGTCTAAAATTTAAGCCAATCGTTTTCTAATAAAACATTACATAAGAAATGTCTATTTGCGTAAATTTATTAGCGGTTTTGATTTTTTAACGATTTTTTCAAAATTTCATTTGAAAATTTAGGGGGGTTCTGGACATTCGATTGCGTATAAAAACAATAGGCTTCCAGTGTTTACGAATTGTGATTTTTGTACCAAATTTCATTTGAATCGGGCCATTCGTTCGTCAGTTATCGTCTCCACAGATTCACTGACATACACACACACAGACATCACTTCAAAAATGTTTGATTCGTGATCAGGGATGCTTGAAACGTGCTCTCTCGTCGAAAACTCGAATTCGAATTTTCGACTCCGTCATAATACTTTCCTTATACATTATGTATATAAGGAAAGTAAAAAAACGTAGCAGTTTAAAAGGAAACAAGCAGGCTTATATTCTATATTTAGATTCCAATTATTTGAAACCAAACTTTGTTTTAAGATGTTTTGTGATGAAAATTAAATTAATTTTTTTACTCGCTTCGCTTTCAGTTCTATTTAACTGCAAAAATATTTCCATCGTCAAGGGTTGAAACCGAATTCTTATTTTCACCTGTTTGGAAAATTATTCGTTTTAAATTAGTTACTGAAGAGCATTGAATTTTATTTGCTCAATCGTATTAAGAATACGTTTTTTAAAGTTCCAAATTTAATGTTTATTTTCGTATACTGTATTGCACAGAAAATATTTTTTTCTGCAAATTTGGCTATTCTAAAGATTATGACTGAAATATACGTTTTTTTTATTTTATAGATTATGACTGAAATATACGTTTTTTTCTTTTATAGATTATGACCGAATTACACGTTTTTTCCCTCTAGAGATTATTCCCTCTGATTATTCCCGTTTTTTCCCCTCTTGATAAGTTGACTGAAATACATGTTTTTTTACTCTAGAGATTATGACTGAATTATAAGTTTTTTATTTTAGAGATTACAAGACTGGGACATATCAATATTATATATGGCCACGCCTAGTTTTGACAATCCCCATTTTTCATATTTGGAGTTTTTTGGGGGAATTGAACTTGCGTTTATTTGAAATAAAAATACGGGAGAAAGGATTTTTTTAAGCAGATGATTTTACTCCAAATCAATATTTTTACATGTTCGGGTGATGCATTATGGTGCCCTTTCTCCCCCCCCCCATTCCTTTGTCTAAAACATCTCACTACATCCCTTAAGCTTACCCCATCATAAACTTTTGTCCATCCAAATACACAGTTTAAGAAAATCTGATGTGGGCAACACATGACTTTCAGTATATAATGCAATGAATTTACTATTTTTACAGTGAAAAAAAATGGATTTTACTTATAGTAGATACTTATATTCTTTTCAAGATATTGAATTTTCGTCAATTGGTCGTTATTTTCATTGATTTAGCGTCATTTTTATCCATTTGTGGAGATTTTCGTTAATTTGGCAACATTTAAAAAAATTCACCAAGTTCGCGACATTCCGCCAAACTCGTCACCAAAATCTCGCCAAGCGTTATGGACGGGAAAATAAGTTATTCTTATAGCAGATAAATGACTATTGGCGTTTAAATACAAAAGTATTACTCAAAGTATCTTTCCTCATGAATGGAACGAGCTAGATCCAGGAGAATGAGGTCACAAAATATATCGTATGATATTACACATGAAGAGTAAACATGTTTCTCATTAGTTAATATATTTTTTTTAATTTACGGGATTTTTTGATAAATTCATTTGAAAAATGTGCAATATCTCGTGAACGGTTCATGCTAGCGTTTTCAAGTTTATGTCAATCGTTTTCTAAGCAAAAATTACATAAGAAATGTCTATTTGCGTAACTTTATTAAAGGTTTTGAGTTTTTGATCATTTTTCAAAATTTCTCTCGAAGATTTAGGGGGGTTCTGAACATTCGATTACATTTAAAAGCAATAGGCTTCCAGCATTCACGTTTTGTGTTTTTTGTACCAAATTTCATTCGAATCGGTCCATTCGTTCGTCAGTTATCGTCTCCATGACACACACATACACACATACTTTCACACACACACAGATACTTTCACACACACACACACACACACACACACACACACACACACACACACACACAGACATCACCTCAAAAATGTTTTATTCGTGATCAGGGATGCTTGAAACGTGCTCTCCCGTCGAAAACTCGAATTCGAATTTTCGACCCCATCACAATACTTTCCTTATACATTATGTATATGAGGAAAGTAATAAATCGTGCAAAATTTTATGAAAACAGATTGAATTCTGTGGGTGAAGGGGTGATTTAAATTGTTGCATGGTTTCCACATAGTAAAAGTTTCATTTACTTAAAAATTCCGCACATTTATTAATTAAAAACAAAAAGTTCCATCCTTTTACCTGCTATAGATTCGCAGATGAATTGAAAGTCAAAATTTTTGACTTTAACCATTTAACCATACCCTGACAGGCTTGAAATCTATCTTGAAATCTGACAGTTTGAAGCACAATTCAGGGACTATCTACAAATGTAAAAGTAATGAAAGTTGGAGTGAAAAACTCATAACCTTCATCATCGTTCATTAATTGCTACTAATCTATAAAATGCAGTAATAATAAATGCAATTTTTACATTATTTAGCCAGCATTCCGATTATATAAAGCATAAATTGGAAGCATTTTTTTAAAAAAGTTTCTCGATACCATACCGTGACGTATTTTCGAACAGATTAAATCCATTTTCAAAAATGCTGTGGGACACTTTTGACTGCTTAAAAGAGATCATGAATCACTCCTCACAGACATGTATTTGCATATGACTGTTTTACTATGTTGCTGAAATTTGTAATTTTACTTTCCCTGCAATACAAGGTAATGTATAGGGAAAGTATTGGAATCATGTTGAAAATCGCAACTCGAGTTTTCGACGGATCTACACGTTTCGAGACCTCTAGAATACGAAAAAACTATTTTTAGCATGACGTCTGTGTGTGTGTGTGTCTGTCTGTCTGTGTGTCTGTGTGTCTGCCTGTCTGTGTATCTGAATGTCTGTGTGTCTGTCTGTCTGTCTGTGCAGATTTTGTATCCACTCTAACTAAGAAACTAATTGACCGAATTTCATAAAATTTGGTAGGTAAATCACTTGTGTACGAATCTGGTGCTGATTAGTTTTGGGTATGACTCGGATTAAAAGAACCCGCCTTTTTTTGCGAAATGGCCCGCAAAAGCTTTTATCCACTCTAACTGAGAAACTAATGGACCGAATTTCACAAAATTTAGTAAATAAGTCACTTGTAGTCCATCCTGGAGCTGATTAGATTTTGGTATAATTCGGAAAAAAATAACCTGCCTTTTTTTGCAAAATGGCCCGCAAAAATCATCGAAATCTAAACTTAAGAACTACGTATGGTCAAATATAGCCATTAAATACTTGTTTAATACGTAATTTTTAGCGAAGAAAAGAATAAGACCAACCCCATTACACTAGGTCTAGCCGTTCTCGTGATATTTTAGTTTTTCGTATTTTTCCTACACCATTTTTGAAAATAAGTCCAGTTTTCAAATGAGAACGAAAATTGAATTAAAAGTGAATTAAATTTAATTTAAATAAATAGAACGTGAATATAAGTCTGCAGGGAAAGTCATGTGCTGCCCACATCAGATTTTTACTTTCGTTGCAATACATGGTAATGTATAGGGAAAGTATTGGAATCATGCCGAAAATCGCAACTCGAGTTTTTGACGTATCTACACGTTTATAGACCTCTAGAATACGAAAAAACTATTTTAACGTGACGTCTGTGTGTGTGTCTGTCTGTGTGTCTGTCTGTCTGTGCAATGAATGTATCCACTCTAACTAAAAATCTAATGGACCGATTTTCATAAAATTTGGTAGGTAAATCACTTAGGTGAGACTCTGGTGCTGATTAGTTTTTGGTAGGATTCGTAAAAACAGAACCCGCCTTCTTTTGCGGAATGCTCCGTAAAAATTTCATGTATCCACTCTAGCTAAAATACTAATTGACCAAATTTCACAAAATTTGGTAGATAAGTTACTTGTAGGATACTCTGGTGCTGATTAGATTTTGGTACGATTCGGAAAAGAACAACTTGCCTACTTTTGCAAAATGGCCCACAAAAATCATCAAAATCTAAATTAAAAACTACGTATGCTCAAATATATCCATTAAATGCTTGTTTTATACGTAATTTTTAACGAAGACCAGAATAAGGTCAACCCCATTACGCTAGGACTAGCCGTTCTCGAGATATTTCAGTTTTTTCGGTTTTTCTCTACGCCACCTTTGAAAATGAGTCCAGTTACAAAATTAGAACGAAAATTGAATTAAAAGTGAATTAAATTTAATTAAAAACAGGAGTACGCCTGTGTATGTCTGCAGGGAAAGTCATGTGCTACCCACATGAGATTTTTTTATTTTAATATGTGACTAACCCCTTAAAACTTGAAGAACTATTTGGATAAACTTAGCTCTGCGAATTTTGCATTTGAAAATATGAAATTATTTGGTTTTAACTGATAAACGCTTGAGGAACATTTTACTAATTGGATATTCTACTGTGCGGGAAACGCATAACAATTTGATATTTTTAATTTCCCGAAAATAACTTCCACACAATTGAAACAGTTGTCCTAAAATTTTGTGACTTCTTTTATGATTCAGTAATTGAAAATGTGTGTCTAGGAGCAATATTTGAGGAAATAAAGGCTTTTCTATACTTTTTGGAATATATGGTAACTGGTGGATTCAGTATAAAATTTTAAAGCAGCAATGTGGTTCATTACGTATTTTTATTTCCGGTTCCTTTTGTACTTATAGTTCAAACATTTTATTTGAAACATCTATTTCTTAGGATTGTTTATAAATAAAGTTTTGATCATGATTGATATAGATTAAGCATCAAATTTTCAGAGGGAGTAAAAGGCTCACCAAGGATTTTTATATCCGTTTCTGGAGGGGGGGGGGGAGATGCCATTTCCGATTGAAAATTTTCTATTTTCTTTTCAACATCACTTTTTCAGTATTGGCTAGAGATTAAATAAGATTAGATGATGACTGATATGTGTTCAACCTCGTCTTCCGGAGCGGTGGGGGTGGGGGGGGATGGTTGAGGGTTAATTAAGGGTTTCCACTTTTGGTTTCTTTAACTTCTAATTCAAATATTTCCACTTGACTCATGACTGATAATTTATTTAGTATCAAATTTCGTAAGATGTAGGGGTTCACTAAGGATTTCTACTTTCAATTCTAGATATATCCCTTTTGTTTTTTTTACAAAAAAATATGTATGACTGCATGAAATAAGTGTGCATAAAAATATAAAATTGCTTAATACACTGACTTCTAAAAGTTAATCACGCGATGCAAATTCTCAAGTAGCGAATTCATCCGTGGATTTAACTGAGTGACTCTGAGATATTAAGCGGGGATTTAAATATTAAGTCCAAGGACCACGTAGGAGACTAACCTGATGTATAAATATAACAACCGGAAGCTAACTTGAGGTAAATATAGTAGGAGATTGTCAGTCAGATATTCAAGTTGCGCCATAGAGGGACGAGAATGCAGAGTCCACTTTAAAGATAAGAGCTTATAATTTCGTACCAGTACCTTGATTGGGAGAGCGTCATCACTGTTACAATGTCTCCTAAGCATTGCTATGCATAGTAAAGAATGGAAAAATGAATATAATAAGCCTGTTAAATGACACAGAAATTTGTCGACTGTATTTTGTAAATTTCCATCGATCTTCGGAAAATTGCTGAAATATTGTCTGCAGTCGGGGATATATTTAAGACACCGAAGTTTACGTTTATATTTAATAAAATTATCTATAGCAATGTTGTTATGTCCCATACAGACACGAGTCTATTGTTATGAAGCATAACACAAAGATTACACGATGTGAAAACACTGTGTCATGCTCACCGGGCTCGACTTGTAAATAAGGGGGGAATAATAACTCAACGTAAGTCAAATTGTACGGTGTGGATTTTAATTGCAACCACGATGCCTTCCCACAGATACGAAAGGACAGTTTAGCGCCGAGGAATGAATAACATGAGAGAGACAGGTCATAAAATTTCAACTACGAGATGTCGAATTAAGTGTCAAAATTGAAAGGACAAATCTCTTGAAAATTATGACCCCTGTCAGTGTTAGGTCACTCAGGGATTCAGACTAGACTTCCTGACAGTTGGAAACCCGCAGGTCATTGGGAATAATATGTATGCATACAAAATGAGTGGCATCCAGTAATCCAATGAATTGTTCGGGAGTTCGTTACCACTCTTCTCGAGCACAAGTGCTGCAACAAATAAACGGACGATAGAACTTAGCACCCCATTTTGTTCCACCCTTCACAAAAATTGAAGAGACCTAAATTCATAATTTTAAGTCAGACTCCATTTTGATCTCTCCATTTTGATCTCGTAATTTTATGTTTACTTAATCGAAGCTCGATTCCCAAAAATGTATTTCGACATACATTTGGGAACCGGTATCCACTGCTATTCCGTAGCGGTAGCCTAATGCCATACAGCAGGATTCATCAACCTTTCATTGCCTTCGGAACCTTTCTGACTTGTGGTATTTCTGAAGGAAACCTCGTAATTTGAGATAGTATGTAGCTATATAACCTATATATATATATATATAGGTTATACAGTTATATATGTTATATATACCTATACATAGGTTATGTAGGTATATAACCTACTGCTAATAATAATATTTTTGCTATTACTATTGCTCTTGCTACTACTATGGCTTCATCTACTAATACTGGACTAGTGCACTAGAGAATTTTAGCGCATCTTTTTAAATGGGCTAAAATAAAGCGGTGTATTTTTATAAACCTCTTGATTAAAACCCATTGCAAAAGATTCGTTAAAATTCTGTTGAATTTGAAATTAAGTGGTGATAGTATTAGTGTACTTTTGCATTAAATTTTGCTACAGACGCATATATGCGTGCCGGGGCGGTCTTAACATCACTCTTGTCCCGTGCACCTCGCTGCACTACGGACATCATTTTTTAGAGATCATTTTACAGTTCAATGGTAACTTGAACCCGAGGGTTCCGCGGAACCCAGGTTGAAGAATCCTGCCCTACAGGAAGGAACCGGATTATTTGATACAGCATGCGAGCACATCTACTCAAATGCAGCTTGTATCCAGGCTTTGATATTACAGCAATAGAGTTCCATGGCAACGCTAAGCTAAATAGAGC
This sequence comes from Amaurobius ferox, assembly GCA_951213105.1. Taxonomy (NCBI): domain Eukaryota; kingdom Metazoa; phylum Arthropoda; class Arachnida; order Araneae; family Amaurobiidae; genus Amaurobius; species Amaurobius ferox. Next base: position 109,398,375 of record OX578145.1, on the reverse strand, counting down.
TAGAATGGAACCAGGACGTTATTTAAGAAGCTCATCGCAGTGACAGTCATCGAAGCAGCAAATACTTCTTCCCTTTCGCCACGCAGAGCCATACAGCTCTGTAAATTGTATTGAGACACCGCTTTGAATCCTGTACACTACAACTAAGCTGTAACAAATGTGTGGACTATACTAGTAGACGGCTTCTTGATATCTCAGTGGCTACGTCACTACACACGGATGGCTATGAACTGGCAGAGCGTTTGCGAAGTACCAATCCTGGGCCACTACGCAGTATGTAACACACCTCATCTGAGTGATTCAATCGCCATAGGTTATCAAGACTGGTGGGACATGCAACCGTACTATTTTAACGGGATCCCACACCGACCGGAATTGGCCTTCGCACACGTTCCCCAGACATTGAACCAGCGGCGAGCCAACCGACCATCGAGTACGTCCTCCAGACAGTGAACTGGCAACCGGCATTTGGACAGTAGACACTTATAGCGGACCTTGATTTCAAGCCCCTGATGGACTCCTAGTCCTCCGTAAAGGAATTCTCCTGAAACCGGAAGACCCGTATGTCCTGTGTTCCCTCATCGCCTATCCCTGTCACCCAACACATCTGAACATTGGGGGTGGTTACTCTGGATAAGCACGTCCTTATATTATGAACACTAATAGAATTTAAATGTATTAATATTCACATCAATAAGCTCTGAGCTTGGGAAGATCTCTTAGCAAGATAAGTTCGAGTTTAGGTGTAATTAACTAATCATAAATTTTGGCACATACAATGGCAAATTTAGTACACCCTGAGGTCAAATAAGGTATCATTTAAATTTATAATGTTTATTCATTCTTAAATTGTTGCATAATTTATATGTGTAATAAAAGTTAGTGAACACAAAAACTTCAGTTTTCTGAATATTAAACGCAATGTACTTAATCTTTCAGCTGTCACTAATACGAACTCTGAGTCAACTGAGGACACTATGGTAAGTGGTAGCAGTGTATTTATGTGAAATTTTGCCTCATCACAGCTCTGTCTCCTTCTACATCAAAGACATCTAAATTAATGATGATAGATAACAGCTCTTAAGTGCAAACACACTGAACGTTGAGTTGATAAGGTATGCAAAAGAGTTCCATCAGAACTCATTATGTGAACATTAAAGCAAAAGTCTTTTAATTAGTGACAGATTTTTGATAGTCGCTTCTTCGCTTAGGACGTAATAGGGGATGAACTATAATTGATTTCTTTTTCATCGGAGGAAATAAATTTTTTTTTAAACTTGGACATTAATGTTTTAAATGCACAATAAACTGGTAGGTATGAATTTAAAGATTTTATTTTCTCACTAGTATTTAAGCTTTTCAAAGACAGGGAAACTGACACTCCCAAAGGAAATAAGTTGTACTTCTTTTTAATGCGTTTAATTTTATTTTAATAATTTATAAGATATCGAAAATTCCACTCCGTTAGCTTCTGTTCCATAGATGGTACTATAAATGTGCAAATATTTAGACTTCCTGGTCAACGAGGGAAGAAGGGCTCCTGCAGGACCTAGGAAGGCATTTCGAAAAACCATACGGTTCTCATCTCCCGAGGAAAGGAATGTAAAAATTTGATGTGCGCAGTACATGAGTTTTCCTACAGATTTAAATTAATTTTATCTTTCAATTTTAATAATTCATTGAATTAAGTTTAATTACATAAAATAACAAGGATAATTATTTGAAAGTACACTAAATTTCAACTTCTAACTCAATTTTATTTTTATTTGGTAGCGAAAACCTGAAATATTTCGACAACAGATAGTCTTAGAGTAATGGGGATGGACTTATTTTTATCAAATTCGGAAATTACATATAAAACAAGCATTTAATTGATACATTTGAGCATAGTCTTCTGTTGACCATTCCTATGGCCCATGTCTCAAAAATGCATGCTCTTTTTTCCAGAATCGCCCCAAAATCTAATCAGCAAGAGGGTAACCCACAAGTGACTTACTCACAACTGACTTATCTATTAAATTTTGTGAAATTTCGTCAGTAAGGTTTTTAGCTAGAGTGGATAAATACGATTTTTGCGGGCCATTTTGTAAAAAAAAAGCAGGTAATTTTATTCCTAATCATACCAAAATCGAATGAGCAGCAGTGTAAAGTACAAGTGACCTACCTATAAAATTTTATGAAATTTAGTCAATGAGTTCTTGTGTTAGAGTGTGGATACATACATTGCTCAGAAACACACACACACACATACACACAAGTGGCCATCAAGTTAAAAATTATTTTTTCGTGTTCTAGAGGTCCCAAAACATGTACATCCGTCGAAGACTCGAGTTGCGATTTTCGACACGATTCCAATACTTTCCCTATACATTACAATCTATTGTAGGGAAAGTAAAAGTATGGAAAGTAAAAATTAAAATTTGGAAAATAAAATGAAGTAGAAACAAATTTAAAACACTGTAAATTTTTGTCCTAATGGATTCTTTGGTATCATTCTATCTCAAAAATTTAATTTAAGCTAATTTTATTCAGAAATTCCATAAGTCTTGTTTTAAAAATTATGTATTTGGTTCTACCGTCTCGTCAAAAAGTAAATCCAATTTCTCAAAGCCGAATTCTTCAGATGTCTTACAAAACCGCAAATCCCCATTTGCATGACGGCTTAATTTAATATTTAACGTGCAAGTAATCGCGAAACACTTAGTATCGGGGAAAACACGAAAAGGAAATAAACAGAAAATCTAAATAATATTTTGAAGTGATTCGAAAAGTATCGAATAATTTTAAAATATATGCTAAGTTATCGTTTGAACTGTTTAGAGAACACTAAAAGGGAGGAAGGAGTAAATTGGAAATCTTTCAAAAAGTGTCAGTTTGGAGATTCCAGAGAAATGTTTTAGAATTTCAAATTAAGAAGCCGATGAACTTCAAATGACGAAAATCTGATATTTAAGAACACGTGTTATTACTTTCCTTATATACATAATGTATAAGGAAAGTATTGTGACGGGGTCGAAAATTCGAATTCGAGTTTTCGACGGGAGAGCACGTTTCAAGCATCCCTGATCACGAATCAAACATTTTTGAAGTGATGTCTGTGTGTGTGTGTGAAAGTATGTGTGTGTGTGAAAGTATGTGTGTGTGTGAAAGTATGTGTGTGTGTGTGTCAGTGAGACTGTGGAGACGATAACTGACGAACGAATGGACCGATTCGAACGAAATTTGGCACAAAACTCACAATCCGTAAACACTGGAAGCCTATTGTTTTTATACGCAATCGAATGTTCAGAACCCACTTAAATTTTCGAGTGAAATTTTGAAAAAATCGTAAAAAAATCCAAACCGCTAATAAAGTTACGCAAATAGACATTTCTTATGTAATTTTTCATTAGAAAACCATTGACATAAATTTTAGAACGATTGACATAAATTTTTTAACATGAACCGTTCTCGAGATATTGCACATTTTACAAAAAAAATATCAAAAATTTATATAAAATAAAAAAAATATTTCCTATTGAGAAACATGTTCACTTTTCGTGTGTAATACCGTGCGATGAATTTGGTGCCATCATTCTCATGGATATAGCTCGTTTCATTCATGAAAAAAGATACTTTGAGTAATACTTTATTTGAACGCCAGTAGTCATTTATCTGCTCTAAGAATAACTTATTTCTCCGTCCATAGCGCTTGGCGAGATTTTGGCGACGAATTTGGCTGAATGTCGCCAACTTAGCGACATTTTTAATTGTTGCCAAATTAACACAAATCTCGCCAAATGGATAAAAATGACGCTAAATCAATTAAAATGACGACTAATTGACGAACATTCAATATCTTGGAAAGAATATAAGTATCTACTATAAGAATAACATTTTTGTAACTGTAAAAGTAGTAAATTCATTGCATTATATAAGGAAAGTTATGTGTTGCCCACATCAGATTTTTTTTCTGATAGTATATGGAATTAGAAGGAATAAATAAAAATACGGCAAAAATGTATTCAAAGAAATTACATTGTTATTTAAAGACATCAAAAGAGTGCTTCAAATGCTTCTACACACATTTAAAAATTGATAAAATGTAGAAAAACGGGAAATATAAAATTCTATAGAAATTTCCTTGCTGCATTATGTACGTATTGAATACTATTACATGTTTAACAAGAAAGATCAATCATGCATAAGCACTGATTATGAAACACTTTCCAAATGAAATGCAATTTCATTTAAAAATTTCTAAAATGTGATACATTCAGTGGTGAGAACTTTTACATTATCACAGTATTACAGTTATTTATTATACTTAAATATTTAAAACTGTATCGATATATAAATCATCTGATTCTTTATGAAAAATCAATGAATATTTCATTCATATAACTTGTATTTCAGACTCCAGAGCTAAACAATTTTGTGTGAAAAAATTTCAGCAATTCTTATGTAATTCATCTTACAATCGCTTGAGTTATTTGCATTCAGCATATGTTAAAATTAGGCTTCGTTGAAGAAATAATAAAAGTTTAGGGATCATTTAAAATCACAACTATTGTAATTGCATAGGCATGAAATTTAGATACACAGATAATACACAGATGCACAGATAATATATGTGTGTATGTGTATGTACTCAAAGTACTGGAATCGTGCCGAAGATCGGAACTCGAATTTTCAAAGGATCTACACGTTTTGGGACTTCTAGAACACGAAAAAACTATTTTTAGGAAGACGTCTGTGTGTGTCAGGGTGTATCTGTGTATGTTTCTGTGCGTCTGTGTGGATATTACATCCACTCTAATTGAAAAACTAATGGACCGAACTTCATACAATTTGGTAGGTATGTTTGTTGTGGGAAATCCTGATGTTCATTAGATTATAGTACGATTCGTAATAAAATAATCTGCCTTCTTTGCGAAATGGCCGCAGAAATTGCCTTTATCCACTCTAGCTAAAAACTAATGGAACAAATTTAACAAAATTTGGTGTATAATATTTCAATAACCTACAAGGGATTTATATACCAAATTTAACAAAATTTTGTATATAAATCATTTGTATGTTATTCTAGTACGATTCGAGAAAAAGGAACGGACAATTTTTGCGAAATGGCTCGCAAAAATCGTTAAATATAAAAATAAAAGACTACGTGTGCTCAATTATATCAATTAAATTCCTACTTTATACGTGATTTTTGACAACAAAAAGAATAAGACTAACCCCATTACTCTAGGACTAGCCGTTCTTGGGATATTCTAGTTTTTTTGCGTTTTCGCTACGCCACCTTTGACAATAAGTCCAGCTATCAAATGAGAACCAAATTTAAGATTAACGTGTAAATTCAATGTCATTTAAAATACTTATGGCTGTTATTTTGTGCAGATAAACTCAAATTATTATTGAAGAAATAAAGAGAACGTGAGTATGAGTCTGCAGGGAAAAACATGTGCTGCCCACATTAGAATTTTTAACAATATTACAACAATGATTTATAGAAGTGAACGGGGATTATTTTCAGGCCATTTCGAAAAAAATGTATGATCTATATGTAAAGATCCATCAAATTTTTGTCGAATAAAATGTTCAACAAATTTAAGCTGTGTACCAAATTTTAACTCTCTAGGACGTAGGAAAGTGCATTAAACATGCCATCAAATAAGTATATCATGAAGAGTTATATAAAATTAAAACAAGAAAGATCAATCATGCATAAGCATTGATTCTGAAACACTTTCCAACTGAAATGTAATATCATTTAAAAATTTCTAAAATGTGATATATTCAGTGGTGATATCTTTTACATTATCACAGTACTACAGTAATTTATTGCACTTAAATATTTAAAACTGTATCGAAATATAAATCGTCTGATTCTTTATGCAAAATCAATGAATATTTCATTCATATAACTTGTATTCCAGACTCCAGAGCTAAGTAATTTTGTGTGAAAGCCCCAGGCCGTCCGGCTCGTCCAGAGGACTTAGAGCAACAAAATGGACGACCGGGAAGGAAATAATTTTGTGTGAAAAAAATTCAGCAATTCTTATGTAATTCAGATTACAATCGCTTGAGATATTTGCATTCTGCATATGTTAAAATTAGGCTTCGTTGAAAAGATAATAAAAGTTTAGGGATCATTTAAAATCACAACTATTGTAATTGCATACGCACGGAATTTAGATACACAGATAATACACAGATAATATATGTGTATATGTGTATGTACTCAAAGTATTGGAATCGTGCCGAAGATCGGAACTCGAATTTTCAAAGGATCTACACGTTTTGGGACTTCTAGAACACGAAAAAACTAATTTTAAGAAGACGTCTGTGTGTGTAAGGGTGTATCTGTGTATGTTTCTGTGTGTCTGTGTGAATATTACATCCACTCTAACTGAAAAACTAATGGACCGAATTTCATACAATTTGGTAGGTATGTTTTTTGTGGGAAATCTTGATGTTCATTAGATTACAGTACGATTCGTAATAAAAGAATCTGCCTTCTTTGGGAAATGGCCGCAGAAATTGCCTTTATCCACTCTAGCTAAAAACTAATGGAACAAATTTAAAAAAATTTGGTTTATAATATTTCAATAACCTACAAGTAATTTATATACCAAATTAACAAAATTTTGTATATAAATCATTTGTAGGTTATTCAAGTACGATTCGGGAAAAAGGAACGGGCAATTTTTGCGAAATGGCCCGCAAAAATCGTTAAATATAAAAATACAAGACTACGTGTGCTCAATTATATCAATTAAATTCCTATTTTATACGTTATTTTTGACAACAAAAATAGTGAGACTAACCCCATAACTCTAGGACTAGCCGTTCTTGAGATATTCTAGTTTTTTCGCGTTTTCGATACGCCACCTTTGACAAAAAGTCCAGTTATCAAATGAGAACCAAATTTAAGTTTAACGTGTAAATTCAATGTCATTTAAAATACTTATGGTTGTTATTTTGTGCAGATAAACTCAAATTATTATTGAAGAAATAATGAGAACGAATATGAGTCTGCAAGGAATGACATGTGCTGTCCACATCAGAATTTTTAACAATATTACAACAATGATTTATAGAAGTGAACGGGGATTATTTTCAGGCCAATTCGAAAAAAATGTATGATCTATATTTAAAGATCCATCAAATTTTTGTCAAATAAAATGTTCAACAAATATAAGCTGTGTACCAAATTTTAGCGCTCTAGGACGTAGGAAAGTGCATTAAAAATGACATCAAATAAGTATATTATGAAGAGTTATATAAAATTTTAAAAAAATGAAAAATTGTTATCTACCAAATTTATTTTAAAATGTGAATCCTCTCTCATATGCAAAATGATTAAACACTTGGAAAGATATTTATTATATAATATATGTCTCTTTTCTTTGTGGAGGATATCCCAAAGTCAGAATTTAATTGAATTTGTTTTTTTCCCTATATTAAATAATTTTTATTTAAAAAACTACTTAACATATTGTACTGAATTTTTTTTATATATATTCTATGTAATAATGTGAATATTTTCTAAAAATTTCGAAGCAATTCGTGAATTTTAAATTTACTTAAAAAATGTTTGAAAAATTAGGTCCCATAGGGTTCAATGTATTTCATTTTTTTAACCCGGGTTCAATAAAAAATTAATTGGGTGATATTATTTATTTATATTCCCATAGGTCCCACAGACCGTCAGAAAAACATACTAAAATTTCATTTTGATAAAGTCATTTTTACGGCAGTTATCGTGCTAACGGACAGACATACAGACAGACAGAATGAATAAAGTCATAAATTCTTTCCAACTTTGTTGTAAAGTGTTAAAAACGGCTTGTGATAACTTCTGCAAATAGTGTCAAATTCAAGTCTGGTTAAATGTGTATACAAAGGGTTTATCCATTCCTAAAATATTGTTCAAATTTTGCAATTTTCATCGGTTATATAAAGCTATATTGATTTTTAATTAAAGAACTTAGTGCCTGAATAAGTGTTTAAATATAATTAATGAATAATTAAATGTCGTAATATAAATTAATGTGTGGGGACCAACTGTTTTTGACTCCTTTTAGGTATGAATCAGTTATAAATTGTATTGTAGTCCGATGCTATAAGGTTAAACCAAAAGTTAGCTTCGGGTCCGAACTCATAATTCGGGTAGTGATGTCTAGCACGGTCGATTGATGTTTGTTTGTTTGACCTAGACCGTCCTTCTAACCCAAAGCTGTAAGGTATTCGTTCAGACGTCCGGGGAATGCTACCCAATTTAGACCGGAACCCAATGGGTGACGCCGTGTGACGTGATTGTACTTCGCGTGAATACGGCGACAATTTGGGCAGAGGCGGGAATCGAACTCGGGTCGACCGAGTGTAATCCCGGCGCTCTAACCACTGGGTTGTCACAACCCCAGTGGTGTCTGGAGAGATGGTCTACAGCACTCGGGCTCCCTGCTTTAAACTTGAACGGTGAAACAACCACCAGTCTCCATAAAAGTGTCAAATGCTTTTTTTTTTATTATCGATAATAACAACACGTACCGTAATGTTACTCCGTACACTAATTTTTTGTACTTTTACAGCGAATGAATTAAAACAATTTCTTCTTAGCCCTGATATTTACCTTTCAGTACATTATTGATTGACCAGGTAGAACGCAAATAATAATAATATTAATAATAATAATACGCCACAATAAAATGCAAGCATAAGGTGCATTAAAATTAATGAGAATAACAATTCAAAATTTCAGAGAAGTGCGGTACGTTTCGATATATATTCTAATTGCATTTTATTTTCATTCTAATTGGGAGGGTATCTTTTCAATCTGAGGAGAGACAAAGTTTACAGGAAAAGTTTTCTTAAGAAGCAGTTTAAATGCATTTTAATGAATCCCTATCGAAAGGATATGGTTTAAAATAATCATGTTTGAGAAACTTTTATTTAAGAAAAAATAAGGGCCACTTGGTAAGATTTGAGACTCAGGTATGAATGCAAAATATTTCAATTATTTATTATATTGCAATCGGTAATTTATGATCCAATTATATTTTATGAAACTTAATTATGGTTGTATTTAATGTTTAAAATACCTGCTGTGTGTTTTCATGCTATTGCTCTCGTTTCAATCTATAGTTATAATATTCTTAGAATAGTGCCTAAGCACATCAATAACTTTGTAAGGTAAGGTTCATGTGTGTACTCGTTAGGTGTACCTAGTTAGTTTATTATGTACAGCTCAAATTGCTGCTAAAGTAGTAAATTAAAATAATTTTACCAAGAATAGAATAAAACACAAAATTATAGTACCGACCGGTTTCAAAGGCAAAAATAGCCTTCTTTATCAGGGCATACATTTATCTTGTCTTTCTCTCTTCTACAATTCATTGAATGGAGTTTAATATCATAAAATAACACGAATAATTATTTGGAATAAATTACACTGACTTTGCAGTTTTATTTCATTTTTACTTTCCCTACAGTGCATGTTAATGTACAGGAAAAGCACTGGTATCGCAACTCGAGTTTTCGAATACATATCAAGCACTGTGGAATACGAAAAAACTATTTGTAACATGACGCCTGTATGTGTTGTCTGTCTGTGTAATATATGCGTGCACTCCAGTTCAACTAATTGATCAAACTTCCTAAAATTTGGGAGGTAAGACACTTGTGGAATTACCTGGTACTTATAATTTGGTACGTTTCGAAAAATAAAAATCTGATGTGGGCAGCACATGACTTTCGCTGCAGACTTATATCGACGTTCTCTTTATTTTAATTAAATTTAATTCACTTTTAATTCAATTTTCGTTCTCATTTGATAACTGGACTTATTTTCAAAGGTGCCGTAGAGAAAATACGAAAAAACTAAAATATCTCGAGAATGGCTAGCCCTAGTATAATGGGGATGGTCTTATTCTTTTTTCGTTAAAAATTACGTACTAAACAACCATTTAATGGATATATTTGATTATACGCAGTTTTTTATTTTAGATTTTGTCGATTTTTGCGGGCCATTTTGCAAAAACAGGCGGATTATATTTTTCTGAATCATACCAAAATCTAATCAGCACCAGGGTGACCCACAAGTGACTTATTTACCAAATTTTGTGAAATTCGGTCAATTCGTTTTACAGCTAGAGTGCATACAAGCTTTTGCGGGCCATTGCGCAAAAAAAGGCCGGTTCTTTTATGCCGAATCGTATCCAAAACTAATCAGCTCCAAACTCGCCCACAAGTGACTTACCTACCAAATTTTATGTAATTCGGTCGATTACTTTTTTAGTTAGAGTGGATACAAAATCTGCACAGACAGACACACAGACACAGACGTCACGCTAAAATTAATTTTTTCGTATTCTAGAGGTCTCGAAACGTGTAGATCCGTCGAAAACTCGAGTTGCGATTTTCTGCATGATTCCAATACTTTCCCTATACATTACAATGTATTGCAGGGAAAGTGAAAGCTTTCCTGATTTTGTAAAACCCGTCTTTATCTGAAATAAAAATCTCCATGTGCTCAAATGTAGTTATTAGACATTTCTTTTATACCTAAATTTTGATGGCGAAAATAATAAGATTAACCCTATTACTATAGGACAAACAGAGGATATATATCAGTTTTTAACACTTTAGAACAAAGTTGAAAAGTGTTTATGACTTTGTTCATACATTCTGTCTGTCTGTCTGTCCGTTAGCACGATAACTGCCGTAAAAATGACTTAACCAAAATGAAATTTTAGTATGTTGTTCAGACGGTCTGTAGGACCTATGGGAATATAAATGAATAATATCACCCAATTAGTTTTGGATTGAACCCGGGTTGAAAAAATGAAATACATTGAGCCCTATGGGACCTAATTCTTCAAACATTTTTTAAAATTCACAAATTGCTTCGAAAATTTTAGGTAATATTCAAATTATTCCATAAAATATATAAAAAAAAATTCAGCGAAATATATTCAGTAGTTTTTTAAATAAAAATTAAAATAATAATTACACCTCTTACATGAAACGATCACGTGACCATGATATGAAACGATCACATGACCCACTTCAAAATGATATATGGCATCCATCTTGTTTCAAAATCGTGATTTTTTTAAGTTCTTTTTAATTCATATTGAGTGTTGTATCTGTCCTAAAACTACTTTATTTTTGCTTAAATTCTGTGCATCTACATACTGAAACAACGCAATGACAATATATTTGAGTTTAAATGCTCATCTAAATTTGATTATTTCTACAACTAAGCCTATTTTTCACCTATGTAAAATGTAAACAGCAAAATATGTAGAATGAGTTGTATTAGAATTCCTGTATTTTTTTAACACAAAATAATTTAGTCCATGGAGTCTGCATGGCTGATATGAATGAAATATTAATTGATTTCATAAAGAGAAGGACGATTTTTTTCGATGAAGTTTCGAGCACAGAGTTTAATTTTTTGTAGCTCCATGGTCTTAAACAAAATGTTTAAATAAAATAAATTATTATAGTATTGTGATGAATGAAATGAATGGGAGAAAGTTATGAATGAAATCCTGTTTTTATAGAGAGATCCAGGCGTGTTATTTTTTCTATGTCGTCATTTGAATTAATTTCAGTTGTTTTCGATGAAGTTTTCAAATATAATAAATTATCGTAGTATTATTATAATTCTAAAACTATCACTGAGGAATGTATAACATTTTAGAGATGTTTAAACCAGGCAATTTATATTTCAATGCCGTCATTTGAATGAAGTTTATTTTTTTCGATGAAGGTTTAAGTTTTCAAATACAATAAATTAATGTAGTATTGTGATAAGTTTGCTGAGCAACAGACCCAAAATACAGAAGTATGTTCCAGTCTTCGTATATATTAAGTCAATTGTTAATCTTTGGTATAAGATTCAAACGACCTGGTCTCACACGGTGGTTTTCTCCTCCTTAATCGTATATTAAAATTAATGTAATTTTAATTATACAATAATAGATGTGTGAATAAATAATATTTATTTTAAAAAATTAAAGCGTGGATTTTAATGTGTAGTGTTTTAATTAATGATTATATTAAGGAACTTGTGCAAAGAAGTAATGGTGGGTTTCAACTTTGTTCACCACAACTACATTATCAATTACTAATTAAAAGCCATCACCCAATCACATTGCCACCGTTAATTTCAGTTGTTTTCGATGAAGTTTTCAAATATAATAAATTATCGTAGTATTATTATAATTCTAAAACTATCACTGAGGAATGTATAACATTTTAGAGATGTTTAAACCAGGCAATTTATATTTCAATGCCGTCATTTGAATGAAGTTCATTTTTTTCGATGAAGGTTTAAGTTTTCAAATATAATAAAATAATGCAGTATTGTGATAAATTTCAAAATATTACTGAGGAATGCATTGCATTTTAGACTTGTTTAAATAAAATTGCATTGAAGTTGGAAAGTGTTTCATAATCAATGCTTGAAGCATGATTGATCTTTCTTGTTTTTTATAACGTTGCATTTAAAACTACACCCAGTCACCGAATAAAAATGAAAATTGAATTAAAACTGCAAATTCCATGTCATTTCAAATAATTATTTGCGTTATTTTGTGCAATTATTCTTAATTTAATGAATTATGAAAGAAATTCAGAGAAAATGACTTGAAAGAAATGCAGAGAAAATGAGTCTGCAGCGAGAATCATGGATTGCTCACATCAGCTTTTCACATTCCTTATATACAATAATGTACATATAAGGAAAGTATTGTGACGGGGTCGAAAATTCAAATTCGAGTTGTCTGTGTGTGGTGTCAGTGAGTCTGTGGAGACGATAACTGGCGAACGAATGGGCCGATTCGAACGAAATTTGGTACAAAAATTACAACCTGTAAACACTGGAAGCTTATTGTTTTTATACGCAATCGAATGTTCAGAACCTCTCCCCCCCCAAATTTTCGAATGCAATTTTGAAAAAATCGTCCAAAAATCAAACGCTAACATGAACTGTTCTCGAGATATTGCACATTTTTCAAAAAAATTATCAAAAAGTAATATAAAATTTAAAAAATATTTCCTATTGAGAAACATGTTCACTTTTCATATTTAATACCATGCGACAAATTTGGTGACATCATTCTCGTGGATCTAGCTCGTTCCATTCATGAAAAAGATACTTTGAGTAATACTTTTGTGTTTGAACGCCAATAGTCATTTATCTGCTGTAAGAATAACTTATTTCTTCGTCCATAATGCTTGTCTAGATTTTAGCTACGAATTTGGTGGAGTGTTGCCAAATTAGCGAATTTTAAATGCTGCTAAATTAACGGAAAACTCGCCAAATGGATAAAAATGACCCTAAATTAATGAAAATGACGACTCATTGATGAAAATTCAATATCGCGGAAAAAATATATATCTACCATAAAAATAATCTAATTTTTTACTGTAAAATTAGTAAATTCGTTGCATTAATCGTTCTTGAGACGTTAGAGATATTGTTATATCTCAGAAATCGGGATATCTTGCGTAAAAGCGTGCGATTTTCCTGAAATTTTATATGTTTATTTTAAACGATGACTATAATCTTGATGATTTTCAATGTGATGGAGTTGCGAGAAAATTCTTTATTGGGCTTTCTTCTTTGTGTTACAAGAAAACTCTAATTTGGCTTCCTTTCAAAATATTTTCAATATTAAAAGTCGATAATGAAAGTAGAAAGTTAGTACATTAACTTTTATATATAAGATGAAGTTGACTTTTAATCCCACAGATTTTTTTTATAGTTATTTGCTGGACGTGGAAAATAAAAATGTTGTGACGGACAATTCGGAGATGCGGCTCGACTATCGATTGTCCACACCAACTTTTACCGATTGATCTGTTGGTACGACTACCTCTTCTATATTTTGAGTAGATTCATTGCATTTTACTTCTGTCAAATTTCAGATCAAAGTGAAACTTCAGATCTGTAAGGCTTTATGATTTCTCAGCTTTTTTGATGTGAAATATTTTAGGGCGCGGGGTACAGCTAAAAACCTGAAAGAAATGCGACTGGAATGAAACAGAAGAATGTAACGGAAGCGATATCACATTGTTAGGAATATATAACAGGACACTGTTATAATTTGATTGCCTGGGTAACATGACCTTGGCAACAAATTTGGTTACCTTGGTTACATAGTTGGCGAAATGGCTAGTTCTGTTTTTGAAATGGATCTTATACCATTACTAATTTTTCGAATATCATAACATTACACTATATTCAGAATGTCCGTTAAAGTTATATATAGACCAAAAAATTTTGCACGCTTGTTGCTATGTTATATGTGAGATGCCGGTATAGTTAAGTTAAATGAGTTACAAGATAATATTTACGATATCGATTGTCGATAGCGGCAAAATTTGAATGCTAGCATTTCTATCTCGAAAACTATGACAGATACACAAAGAAGTCAATTAGAAAGTTGTAAAACATTGTCAAATTAGTAGAAAACGTTGTTTCATTTAATACAAAAGCTTTAATTACATAACGTATAGTTTAACGAAAAGTATGTTTAATGCTCCCAATATCTGCCACAACATATGTTTGTATGCAGGAAAAAACTTCCTGTTGCATATTCACTATCATTGCAGGGGAAGGTAGAGCAGTAGAAAATCGTAAGCATACACTGTAAAAGAGTCTGCAACATTTGCTCATTTTTACTTTCCTTATACACATATATTATGTCTCGTATAAGGAAAGTATTGTGATCGAGGTCAAAAATTCGAATTCGAGTTTTCGACGATAAAGCCCGTTTCAAGCAACCCTGAACACGAATCAAACGTTTTTGAGATGATGTCTCTCTCTCTCTGTGTGTGTAAGTGTGTGTGTAAGTGTGTGTGTCAGTGTGTGTGTAAGTGTGTATGTGTATGTGTGTGTGTAAGTGTGTATGTATGTGTGTGTGTGTGTGTGTGTGTGTGTGTATGTGTGTGTGTGTGTGTGTGTGTGTGTGTCAGTGAGACTGTGGAGACGATATCTCACGAAAGAATGAAGCGATTCGAACGAACTTTGGTACAAAAATTACAAGCCTTGCATACTGAAAGTGTTCAGAACCCCCCCCCCTCCCTTAAATTTTCTGAAAAATTCATCAAAATGTAAAACTTTTAATAAAATTACGTAACTAGCCATTTCTTTTGTAACTTTTGATTAAAAAACGATTGACATAAATTTTAGAACGCTAACATGAACCGTTCTCGAGATATTACACATTTAAAACACATTACCAAAAAATCATATAAAATGAAAAAAATATTGACTATTGTAAAATATGTTCACTTTTCATAAGTAATATCATGCGATAAATTAGACTGCCTCATTTTCGTGGATCTAGCGCGTTCCATTCATGAGAAAAGCTTCTTCGGCTAACACTTTTTTATTTGGGCACCAATAGTCATTTATCTGCTATAAGAATAACTTATTTCTCCGCCCATAATGCTTGGCGAGATTTTGGGGGAATGACGCCAACTTAGCGACATTTTAAATGCTGCCGAATTAACGAAAATGTCGCCAAATTCATTAAAATGATGCTAAATCAATGAAAATGACGACTAATTGATGAAAGTTCAATTATCTTGGAAAGAACATAAGAGTAACTGTAAGAATAACTAGTAAGAATAACCAGTTTCTCCGTCTGAAGCATTTGGTGAGAAATTTAGCGGGACGTCGTTAACTTGGCGACTAATTTAAATGATGCCAAAGTGACAAACATGTCACCCAGTTGATAAAAATAACGCCAAATAAGGAGTAATGTTTCGCAAATTCTGATTTCCGTCATATGACCGGCATACTTTCTAGTATATGAGAAATGCTCTTCTCTCCGTTTGTCTGTAACACTTGGTGATGCATTTGGCGAACTTGGTAAATAATTTTGCAAAGCATCGCCAACTTGATGATATTTCGCTCCCAGATTGTCAAAAATATACTCAAAATTGCAAAAATGACGCTATATTAATAAAAAAGCCTAATTGATGAATTAATTATTAAAATATTTGAATATATGGACAATATCCCTTATTGAGGATGCTATCAATATTGATAATTGTTTATTTAGAGTTGCGCGAAATAAAAGTTTATTGGATACTTTGAAATAGTTTTATATATTGTCATTCGGAAAATCGCCAAATGTACAATTCAACGATAAAAACACAGTACGCCCACATTAGATATTTCAGCTACTTTGTCGGTAATTTCGGCAAACTGATAAGAAAAGCCACTATTATGGACTTTCATGTTCAAGCTTCAATTCTGAAATATTAAGCTAATTATCGTCTGCCGAAGTGCTACATATATATATATATGTATATATATATATATATTATCATAACTATCGGGAACCTTACTATCGGATAAACATCGGAACCGTCCGACCTTCCCGAAAGTGTTGTTGTTGTTGTTGAGACCCAGACCATCCGATCTACCAGAAAGGTGTAAGGTAACTGTTTGGACGACCGGGAAGTGCCACCCAATTTTGACCGGAACCCAGTGGGGCAAGCATCCACAGGGACCGTATCCTCCTTCCCCTACCACCAACCTCTTATGTTTAATGTGATCGTACTCCGCATGAACACGGCGACAGTTTTGGCGGTGGCAGGAATCGAACCCGGGCCAACCGAGTGCAATTTCCGCTCGCTAACCACTGGGCTACAGCACCCCCTACCCGAATGTGTTGAAGACCCAGACCGTCCGACTCGTCCGAGGACATCAGCAACCGTTTGGACGGCCGGCTACCCGAAGGTGTAAAGTATCTCTTTGGACAACCGGAAGAGTGCACCCAATTTTGACCGGAACCCAGAGGGGGCGGAATCCACAGGGACCGTATCCTTCTTCTCCTACCACCAACATCTCAAAAGGACCTGCACATCCATATATTTAGCGTGCCCGTACCCCGCATGAACACGGGCATATTCGCAAATCGAACTCGGGTCATCTAAGTGTAATTCTCCCGCCCTAACCACTGGGCTGTCCTACACCAACTTTCATAGCTCTAGCTACCATCGTTCAAAACGTATCTGGCATATTTTCAACTTTGCAAAACACTCTGTGCGTATTTCGTGAAATACCTATTAAATCAGCCATAAGTATTAAAGAACCTTCTGAAGCATTTCTTATCTACTGCTTACAAAATTGGAAATTTTCAAATTAACAAACGGTACTTGTGTGCGACAGTCCATGAAAGTCCTCATTAAAATTTTATCTTTTAAGACTGACCATTTCAGTAACGCAGCACTTAAAGAGAAAATGCACAACTAATAACATAAAGCTTTTTTAATGCACTTTGAGCAAGGATTATTTTAGAAAAAGTTTAAATTGTTTGTTTTCGAAGGTATTTGCAGAGATATTAAACTCAGTTGTTTAAGTTTTACCAAAAGTTTGTTTGTGTTTTAACAATCTTGTTCTATAAAACTATTTATAGACTGTTAAATAAAACTGTTGATATTTTATTGACTTTCATTTCGAATTTTGTTTTTGTTCATTTTATTTTTTATATGTCCTTTGCATTTTATTGATCTGTTAAAAATACATATGTAATTTAAGTATTTTTACTTTCTCTACACTACATATGATAATGTAGAGGAAAAGTATAATATACCCTGGGGATTTTGTCAGATCTACACATTTTGGGCACTGTATAACACGAATTCACCATTTTTAGTGTGGCGTATGTGTGTGTGTGTGTGTGTACAATTTATGTATCCACTCCAGCTTAAAAACTATTTGACGAAATTTTAGAAACTTTGGTAGGTGAGTCACTTGTGAAATACACTGGTCCTGAGTAAATTTTCGGAAAAACAGAACATGCTTTTTTGTTGTTGTTGAGACCCAGACCGTCCGACCTACCAGAAAGGTGTAAGGTAACTGTTTGGACGGCCGGGAAGTGCCACCCAAT
This sequence comes from Amaurobius ferox, assembly GCA_951213105.1. Lineage (NCBI taxonomy): Eukaryota > Metazoa > Arthropoda > Arachnida > Araneae > Amaurobiidae > Amaurobius > Amaurobius ferox. The sequence continues at coordinate 109,380,472 of OX578145.1, read as the reverse complement.
TTAGACCGGAACCCACTGGGGGAGGCATCCACAGGGACCGTACCCTCCTTCCCCTACCACCAACCTCTCGAAAGGACTTACGGACCCACATGTTTAACGTAATCGTACTCCGCGTGAACACGGCGGCAGTTTTGGCAGTGGCTGGAATCGAACCCGGGCCTACCGAGTGCAACTCCAGCGCGCTAACCAATGGGCTACCGCGCCCACATGCTTTTTTGTGAAAAAAAAAACAAAAAAAAACGATATACACATGACGGATATACACATGCTTTTTTGTGAAAATATTCTCAAAAATCGTCAAAATCTGGAATGCAAAACTAAATGCGCCTAGATGTATTGATTAAATATTTGTTTTATACGTAATATTTAACTGACGACGAAACGAATATCAACTTCATAACTGATGAATAATATTAACCGTTCTTGAGATATAAGTTTTTGGATCTTTTAGGAACTGGAGCGTTTTAAATTGTGACAAGTTCTCAAATGAAAGAAGAACTACATTAAAACTGCATTTTGTAACTTAAAACTACATTTTGGATATAATATTAAATAATTATACTATCACTTTGAGCAATTGAACTCGATTTTAGAGATTATGAAAGAAAAAATGAAGCTGTGTCTGTAGGGAAAGTCATGTGCTGCCCACATCGGCCTGCCATACATGGCAGAAATTAAAGAAATTTATTGGCGTGGGGTTGAAAATTGAAATTCGTGGATTTGACGGATATACACATGTTGAGCACTCAAGAATGCAACGCAATTATGTGTCTCCCAGTATGTCTTGCTGTACAATGTATATATATACACTCTACTCCAAAATTATTCGAATAAATTTCATGAAATTTAATGATTGACCTTTTGCTTACGGGTGGGACAGCGTCAATCGCAAGCGACGAACCTCTCAAAAAGACAGGTATTTGACATACCCTATCCTAACAGTTCGATCCCCCTTTGCAGGCGTTGACGTCCATGAACGTCAATGGTAGTTAATTAATAATGGTAGATAATAAAATACAACTACTTGGAACTCTGTAAAGCAACCTTATGATGCAATTCCGGTGTTTTCAATTTTGAAATTGTAGGACTGTGGAGCTGTACTATTTTTACTTTCCCTGCAATACATGGTAATGTATAGGGAAAGCATTGGAATCATGCCGAAAATCGCAACTCGAGTTTTCGACTGATCTACACGTTTCGAGACCTCTAGAATTCGAAAAAACTATTTTTAGCGTGACGTCTGTGTGTGTGTCTGTGTGTCTGTCTGTCTGTGCAGATTTTGTATCCACTCTAACTAAAAAACTAATGGAACAAATTTCGTAGGTAAGTCACTTGTGGGCGGGTCTGGTGCTGATTAGTTTTGGGTACTATTCGGGATAAAAGAACCCGCCTTTTTTTGTGAAATGGCCCGTAAAAGCTTTATCTACTCTAGCTGAAAACCTATTAGACCCAATTTCACAAAATTTGGTAGATAAATCGATTGTGGGTCACCCTGGTGGTGCTGATTAGATTTTGGTACGATTCGGAAAAAATAACCTGCCTGTTTTTGCAAAATGGCCCGCAAAAATCGACAAAATCTAAAAAAACTACGTATGCTGAAATATGTCCATTAAATGCTTGTTTTATACGTAATTTTTAACGACGAAAAGAATAAGACCAACTCCATTACACTAGGACTAGCTGTTCTTGAGATATTTTCGTTTTTTTTTTGTTTTTTCTATACGCCGCCTTTGAAAATGAGTCCAGTTACCAAATGAGAACGAAAATTGAATTAATAGTGAATTAAATTTAATTAAAATATTAAAATAAAGAGAATGTGTATATAAGCCTGCAGGGAAAGTCATGTGCTGCCCACATCAGATTTTTTATTTTTATGCCTGAGAATACAGCTTTAGTCATTTATTTCAGGAGATATGCATTAAATGACAATTGTATTTTAATAAAGATTTTACAGAGTATGTATAAGTCTTTCTGATAGGACTAATAAATATATGGATACTCATTCTGTTAGGACTAATAATATATGGGTAGTCATTCAACTTAAGTCATATTAATTTAGTCATATTAATAATATATGGATAGTCATTGTGGTGAGGCGAAATTTACACATAAATCCAGAAATACAGAATTATAAATACACTAAATATTACTCACCACTAGTGCCTCTCAGCTCAACCGCGTTTCGTATAGTGGTGTCCAAGTGGACCTAAGTACATTGCATTCCTTAATTAAAGAGTCAATTCCTTTTGTGGCCACTTAACAATTTATTAAAAGAACACATGAAATTTCAATTGACACTAATACAAACATACCAATTACAATTACTTCCCAATTATCCAGCTTGACCTCGGGGTGTACGGTTAATTTTACATTAATTTGTATTCACTAAAATTTTCCAAAACTTGCCTTTAATTACTTTAAATAAAGTTCATTGGGCAAATATTCCATGGAGCTTAAAGTTAACCTTAAACACTGGAGATCACATCAAATACTGTTAACACATTACTAAAAACACATATAAAATCAAATATAAATCACAATACCTTAATTACAGAAGAAATGACACTGCAGATAAGTGCCTTACACCTTTCTGGTAGGTCGGACGGTCTGGGTAACAACAACAACAACTGCAGATAAGTGTTGGTAGCTATATCTCTGCACAAGAGAAAGGGAGGCAATTCCGTATTTTAAACTTCAGTTCCGTACTGGAAGTTTTATAAAAATAATCACCCGTCATTAGGATCAGATCGGTCGAGGCTAAACAGGGGAACGATAGTTCACACAAATATTATTCCGGAGATGGGCACACGGTCCACTTCAATTTTCCTCCTCTTAACGTTGGCTTAAGCCCAGCGGTTTGTCAGAACTTGCGTACAGGCCGCTACAAGTAGGTCAAGAGCAAATTCCCGGCTAAGTAGAAATCAACACCTACGGACCTCTCTGATTCCAGTCGATGTCACCCAGTTGAAGCACGTCTGCTGCATAGGAGCCAGGGATTGATGCCCCTGCAAGACTCCGTCCACGTACCTTCGTAGTGAATGATTATGCCGATCGGTCGACACCGTTCTAGTAGCTGTGACTACGCACTGCCATGGTTGCAACAAATGAATGGCTGTTTATGGAATATGCGCTACCCTAGAGTATGGTACTCCTTGTCAGGTATAAGGCGCCGGTTCCGAGAAACTTGCATGTACTGCCGTACGCCAAGTGCCGCCAAATAAACGCCTAACTGCATTGCGCTTATGCATTGGCTTCACACAAGTGCTCAAAAACACCAGGAGACCTTTCTCCATGAAAACCGGATTGCGTCTGAATTTTTTACATTTTCAAAAGTCCCTCCAGAAATTTAAAACGAGGGGAGCGAAAATTTAGGGAGGCAGTTCCCCGCTTTCCCATTCGATATTTTCAAAGCGCAATAAAAGATCTGATGTGGGCAACACATGAATTTCCTTATATAATGCAATGAATTTACTACTTCTATAGTAAAAAAATAGGATTTTTTTGTAATAGATACTTATATTTTTTCTAAGATATTGAATTTTCGTCATGTAGTCGTCATTTTCGTTGATTTAGCGCTATTTTTATCCATTTGGCGAGATTTTCCTTCATTTGACAACATTTAAAAAGTCGCCAAGTTGGCGACATTCCACCAAATTCGTCGCCAAAATCTCGCCAAGCGTTATGGACGAAGAAATAAGTTATTCTTGCTGCAGATAAATGACTATTGGCGTTCAAATACAAAAGTATTACTCAAAGTATCTTTTTTCATGAATGGGATGAGCTAGATCCACGAGAATGATGTCACCAAATTTATCGCATGGTATTAGATATGAAAAGTGAACATGTTTCTCAATAGGAAATATTTTTTTTTATTTTACATGACTTTTTGATAATTTTTTTGAAAAATGTGCAATATCTCGAGAACGGTTCATGCAAGAGTTCTAAAATTTGTGTCAATCGTTTTCTAATGAAAAATTACATAAGAAAAGTGTATTTACGTAACTTTATTAGCGGTTTTGATTTTTTGACGATTTTTTCAAAATTTCACTCGAAAATTTAGGGGGGGGGGGCTGAAAATTCGATTGCGTATGAAAACAGTAGGCTTCCAGTGTTTACGGATTGTGATTTTTGAACCAAATTTCGTTCAAATCGGTCCATTCGTTCGTCAGTTATCGTCTCCACAGACTCACTGACACACACACACACACATACTTTCACACACGCACACACACACACAGACATCACTTTATAAATGTTTGATTCGTGATCAGGGATGCTTGAAAAGTGCTCTCCCGTCGAAAACTCGAATTCGAATTTTGGACTCCGTCACAATACTTTCCTTATACATTATGTATATAAGGAAAGTAAAAAGGCGGTCCAATTTTGCCTCACACTATTGGTCTGCAAAGAGACGCTCATTCTCTATGCGCTCCACTAAAATTCGTGAACCGGAGGGCTCCACAAACCGGGTGGTCCAAAGACCGGACTCCAACGCGAGCCACACCAGACAGAGCTATAAATTTCCAGAGATTTGTAGCTCAAATTTTGACATTTTGCTGCAATTAGTTATCTGACTATTTACAATTGCGCATACAAACCAAGGAGCCAAAACGTCTCAATTTCGTCTGTGCAGAGGCATCGCTATACATAACACACAATACATATTATATACATTTCAAGTCATTACACCTGCACCTTTTTATCTCTGGGCTACGTACAAAAAATATGGAAATGCGTGATAACAGTCATTCATATTATAATATGGGGATAGTCACTCTATTAGGACTAATAATATATGGGTAGGCCTTCAAATTAAGTCATATTAATTAAGTCATATTAATAATATATGAATAGTCTTTCATATTATAATATGGGGATATTCATTCTATTAGGACTAATAATATATGGGTAATCCTTCAAATTAAGTTATATTAATTAAGGCATGTTTATAATATGTGGATTGCCATTCTGTTAGGACTAATAATATATGGGTAGTCATTCAAATTAAGTAGCTTGATTGGGAGAGCGTCATCACTGTTGCAAATTTTTCCTAAGCATTTTTAAGCATAGTTACAGTTGCAAAGATGGGAAAAAACCCGGTTTATTCCCCCGGTGAATAAACTAGGTTTTTTGGGACGTGAATTTTGAAAAAACTGGGATTTTTGAAAGGTTCCAAAAAGGGGGAATTTTCAGTTATTGCAGTTTGCATTGTAAAAAAATCTGATGTGGGCAACACATGACTTTCCTTATATAATGGAATGAATTTACTACTTTTACAGTAAAATAAATAAGTTTTTCTTCTAGTAGATATTAATATCCTTTCCAAGATATTGAATTTTCGACAATTAGTCGTCATTTTCATTGATTTATCGTCATTTTTATCCATTTAGCGAGATTTTTGTTAATTTGAAAACATTTCAAAAAATCGCCAAGTTGGCGACATTCCGCTAATTTCGTCGCCAAATCTCGCCACGCGTTATGGACGAAGAAATAAGTTATTCTTACAGCAGATAAATTGGCGTTCAAATGCAAACGTATTACTCAAAGTATCTTTTTTCATGAAAGGAACGAGCTAGATCCACGAGAATGATGTCACCCAATTTATCGCATGATATTATATATGAAAAGTGAATATGTTTCTCAAAAGGAAATATTTTTTTTCTATTTTATATGACTTTTTGATATTATTTTTGAAAAATGTGCAATATCTCGAGAACGGTTCATGTTAGCGTTCTAAAATTTATGCCAATCGTTTTCTAATGAAAAATTATATAAGAAATGTCTATTTGTGTAACTTTATTATTGGTTTTGATTTTTTGACAATTTTTCCAAAATTTCATTCGAAAATTTAGGGGGGTTCTGAACATTCGATTGCGTTTAAAAACAATAGGCTGCCAGTGTTTACAGATTGCGATTTTTGTACCAAATTTGGTTCGAATCGGTCCATTCGTTCGTCAGTTATCGTCTCCACAGACCCACTGGCACACACACACACACACACATACTTTCACACACATACACACACACGCACACACACACAGACATCACTTCAAAAATGTTCGATTCGTGATCAGGGATGCTTGACACGTGCTCTCCCGTCGAAAACTCGAATTCGCATTTTCGACCTCGTCACAATACTTTCCTTATACATTATGTATATAAGGAAAGTAATAAATATGTATCACACAAAACTATTTATTTTTTGCATTCGGAATGCCAATCGTTGAGGCATGGAAAATTGAGAGAGATTTGTTAGATCCAAGAAAATTATTTATATTATGCGAATTTTTATTATATATGAAAGTGAACATTAATTTACCAAATAAATTGTAGTTTAATTTGTATATATTTTAAAAGTGAAAACACTCCGAACGATGAAATATATTCGAATATGAAGCGATGTGATTATATTCGTTTAATATTGAAGGATAACAATAATTCTATATTCTTAGTCCCAATAATAATTTAATAACTTGGAACAAAATTTTCCTATTTTTAACAAATTTTTTGCAATTTCATATGTTCACAAATTTTATTTCAATAGACTTTATCTTCAAACCAAAACAAAGATTTAGTATATTTATTTAAATGGGAATCCCTCACTTCAATTTTAATTTCGTAATATGCCAGATTAGCCAGATCATACAAGAAACGGCTGAATTAGTTTCTTCCCATCAATGTTTCCAATGCTTCTAATGTTCCCCGATAATTCCTCAAAATTCCCGGGTTTATTATGTCTTCTCAAAATTTCTGGCTTCTCAAAATATTCGATGCATAGTAAAGAAATTAAAAATGTATAAAATAAACCTGTTAAATGGGCAGAAATTTTGTCGACATTATTTGTAAATTTCCAGCAAGCTTCGTAAAATTGCTGAAATATTTTCTGCAGTCGGTATATATTTAAGACACGAAAGTTTACGTTAGTATTTAATAAAATTTTCTAGAGTAAATGTTGTGCAATTTCCCATAAAAATATGAGTTTGTTTTTCCGCTACTTCAAAGGCATCTAAATTAATGATGATAGATAACTGCTCTTAAGTGCACACGCACTGAACGTTGAGTTCGTCAGGTCCTGCAAAGTAGTTCCGTCAGCACTCATTATGTGAACATTAAAGCAAAAGTCTTTTAATTAGTGATAGATTTTAGAGGGTTGCGGTCGCTTATTCACTTAGAACGTAATAGGGGATGAATGATAATTGATTTTTTTCTCTTTGAAGAAAACGTTGAATTTTATTTTTATGAAACTTGGACATTAATATTTTAAAGGCACAATAAAGTGGTAAGTATTAATTTAAAGATTTTATTTTCTCACTAGTATTTAAGCCTTTCAAAGACAGGGAAACTAGCACTCCCTCAGGAAATAAGTTGTACCTTTTAATTTTATTTTAACAATTTACGATACTTTGCATCGAAAATAGTGATTTTAGTGAACTATAAATAGTGATTTTAGCCCAATTAGGTTTCGTTCCCGGATCGATGCAAACTACGTAAAATTTCAACAACAATCTAGTTCACCGAGGATCTTCCTCTGCCTCATTTTACTCGCTCCCGGGTGAGAAATCGAAAATTCCTCCCCGTTAGGTATTGTTCTATAGACGGTACATAAGTGTGGAAACCCCAGGCCGTCCGACTCGTCCAGAGGACTTGAGTAACTTTTTGGACGACCGGCGGTACATAAGTGTGTAAATACACTACCCGACATAGAAAATGCAACACCATAAAGCTTGCACCATATAATTATGCAAATTGCTAGACAAACATAGCTAGTGATGTATGAACATGATCTGAGTTGCAAGTAGGTCACGTGATAGGAGCGCGGGATAAAAAGGATAAAAACGGCAAATGAGCCAACAGTTGTCACTGTCTGTCACCTAAGGAAACCCATTTTCCGAGCTGTTTTCCGCTTCGGAAGGCACGTGCTGTTGCAGACGATGCTGAACACAATTTCAGCTCGTGCGAGGGGATTCATTTTAGGTCTATGTACGTCTGGGTGGTCCTACCGGCGTATCGCCGCTGAAACATGCATAAATGCGTCCATTGTTGAAGACCCAGACAACACGATCAACCCTAAGGCTTATGGCAGCTATTTGTGTGGCCGGAGATGCGTCCACTGTGCAATGGATTTGGAGAAGATAGATTAAAGAAGGACATGTGAATCGTCACAGTGGTAAGGTCCATCCAGACGTACGCCAGCTTGTGTTGATCGCCGCATTTGAAGACATGTGGTGGCGGCCCCGCAAACGACGACTGTAGATATTCCGCAGAATTTGCAGGGTACATTGGATGTTCCAATATCATCGAGGACAGTTTCTCTACGATTGGCCGAAAGCGGCTTGCACTCAAACCGTCCTTTACGAAAACTGCCATTGACGACAAGACACTCCAAAAGGACGTGAGAAATTGTAATGGTGTCGGACCTGAGCCTTTTGGATGAGTGAATGAGACAGGGTAGTGGTCAGCGAAAAGTCTTGATTCTGTTTGTCGAATGACAATCGCCATGTGAGAGTCTGGAGGCGACGAGGAAACAGATACAATCCTGTTGCGACTGTTGAACGCCATATTGCTCGACAACATAGCATCATGGTTTGGGGTACCATCGGGTTTGATAGCCAGTCACCTCTGGTTCGTACCAGATGCATAAGGAAGGCACGACGATATATGGATGAGGTGATACGGTCGGTTGCACTGCTATACTTTCAACGTTTGTAAAATTCTATTTTCCAGAAATATAACGCATGACCGCTCACGACGAGCATCAGCAGACAAGCCTTGCAATGTATCCAGGTGCTGCCTTGGCCTCCGCTGTCTCCAGATTTCTTACCCATCGGGCATGTATGGGGCTTGATTGGCCGTCGTTTGACTGCCCTTCCCCCACTTTAAACAGAGGACTACATGTGGAGGATGGCTGAAAGCATATGGTCATCCATCCTCAGGAAACTATCCGCACGCTTATTGCATATCTTTCTCGAGCGGTTGCTGCTTGTATGGCCAAAAGAGGTGGTTCTACAGCCGATTGATCACCCTGTCTATGCTATTACTGTATTGCATTATCCTTCTGGAATTAATCTCACTTATATATGGGATTCAGTTCTCTGTCTGTGTGTCCCCTTTTTCGTCACACTCTGTTCTCTCTTTGATGGTGTTGCATTATGTGTCGGGTAGTGCATTTAACCTTCTTAGTGAACGAGGAAGGATGGGCTTCTGGACGGCCTGGAAAGGCTTTTTGAAAACCTTTACTTTTCCGTCTCCCGGGTAGGGGAATGAAAACACCTGATGTGGGAAGCACATGACTTTCCCTACAGACTTTAATTCATTTCACCTTTCATTCTTTAATAATTCATTAAATTGAGTTTAATTACACAAAATATCACGCATAATTATTTGAAATCATACTGAATTTGAATTTCGAATTCAAATTTTCTTTTCATTTGGAAACGGGACGTATTTTCAAAGGTGGTGTAGCAAAAATGTGAAAAAGTAAAAGGTATCAAGAACAGTTAGTCTTAGAGTAATGGGTTTAGTCTTATTCTTTTCATGCTTAAAAATTAAGTATAAAAAATCTGTTGTGGACAGCGCACGACTTTCCCTGCAGACTTATATCCACGTTCTCTTTATTTTAATTAAATTTATTTCACTTTTAATTCAATTTTCCTTCTCATTTGGTAACTGGACTTATTTTCAAAGGTGGCATAGTGAAAATACGAAAAACTAAAATATCTCGAGAACGGCTAGTCCTAGTGTAATGGGGTTGGTCTTATTCTTTTCTTCGTTAGAAATACGTATAAAGCAAGTATTTAATGTTTATATTTGAACATACGCAGTTTTTTATTTTAGATTTTGCAATTTTTGCGGGAATTTTGCAAAAAAGAGGCAAGTTATTTTTTTCCGAATCGTACCAAAATCTAGTCAGCACTAGGGTGACCCAAAAGCTACTTATCTACCGAATTTTGTAAAATTCGGTCCATTAGTTTTTTTAGCGAGAGTGGATACACTCTTTTGAGGGCCATTTTGCAAAAACAGGCGGATTCTTTTATCTCGAATAGACCCAAAACTAATCAGGCCCAGATTCGTCCACAAGTGACTTACCTACTAAATTTTACGAAATTTGGGATATTAGTTTTTTAGTTAGAGTGGATACAAAATCTGCACAGACAGACAGACAAGACAGACAGACACACAGACAGACGCACACACATACGTCATGCTAAAAATAGTTTTTTCGTATTCTAGAGGTCTCGAAACGTGTAGATCCGTCGAAACTCGAGTTAGGATTTTCGGCATGATTCCAATACTTTCCCTATACATTACCATGTATTGCAGGGAAAGTAAAAAGCATTTAATGGAAATATTTTGAACATACGTAGTTTTTTATTTTACATTTTGTTGATTTTTGCCGGTCATTTCACAAAAAAAGCATGTTCTTTTATCCCGAATCGTACTCATATCTAATCAGCACCAGGGTAACCCACATGTGACTTACCTACCAAATTTTGTGAAATTTTATCAATAGCGGTTTCAACTAGAGTGGATACATAAGGTTTTTGAGGGCCATTTTGCAAAATAGAAAATATAGGTTATTTTTTCTCGAATCACAGCAAAAACTAATCAGCTCCAGGGTCACCTACAATTGACTTACATAAAATTTTTGAAAATATTGTCTATTAGTTTTTCAGTTAGAGTGTGGTTACATACATTGCACACACACACACACACTCGCACAGAGAGAGAGAGGGGGGAGAGGGGGAGAGAGAGAGAGAGAGATCACGCTAAAAATGGTTTTTTCGTATTCTAGAGGTCTTAAATTGTGTATATCCATCGAAAACTCGAGTTGAGATTTTCGACACGTGTTCAATACTTTCTCTATACAGTACCATGTATCGTAGGGAAAGTAATAAGTGAAAACAAATGTCGTCAGTAGAGAAAAAGTTATGTGCTGTCAAAAGTATTTTTCTTTCAGTTTAAGCTGAAAGGGGACAGATACACACACACACACACACACGCACACGCACACACACACACACGAACACACACGCACACACACTAACACACATACACGCACACACACACACTAACACACACACGAACACACACACACACACACACGTCATGATAAAAATATATTTTTCGCGTTTTAAAGGTCCCAAAACATGTAGATCAGACGAAAACTCTAGTTGCGATTTTCGACACGATTCCAATACTTTACCTGTACATTAAAATATAATGTAGGGAAAGTAAAAAAGCATGGAAAGTAAAAAGAAATGTTTAGAAAATAAAATACAGTATACACAAATTTGAAACATTGTAAAAATCATTGTAAAATGTTGTTCCAATTGATTCTCTGGTATCCTTCTCCCTCCACATTAAATTTAAGCTAATTTTATTCAGAAATTCCATAATTTATTTCTTACCAAGTAGATGCAGTTTGGTTGTATCGTCTTGTCAAAAGATAATTCTAATTTCTCAAAGCGGAATTCTTCAGATGTCTTATAGAACCTCAAATACCCATTTGCATGACGGCTTAATTTATTATTCAACGTGCAAGTAATCACGAACTCCATCGGGGGGAAAACAAGAAAAAATAATCAACAGAAAATCTAAATAATATTTTGAAGTGATTCAAAAAGTATCAAGTTATTTTAAAATAAATGCTAAATTGTCGTTTGAATTGTTTACAGCACACTGAAAGGGTAGACGGAGTAAATTGGAAATCTTTCAAAATGTGACAGTTTAAAGGTTTTCGAGAAATAATTTTGAATTTCAAATTAAGAAATCGATGACCTTCAAACGGCGAAAATCTGGTGTTTAAGAACACTTGTTACCTTTTCATAGTATATGGAATCAGAAAGAATAGATAAAAATACGGCAGGAATCTATTCAAAGAAATTGCATTGTTATTAAAAGACATCAAAAGAGTGCATTTGAAAATTGGTAAAAAATAGAAAAATGTGAAATATAAAAATGAAATCAAGTTTGGTTAAATGTTTTTACAAAGGGCCTATACATTCCTAAAATATTGTTCAAATTTAGCAATTTTTATCGGCTATATAAAGCTACATTGATTTTCAATTAAATAACTTAGTACTTAAATCTATATAAATGAAATTGGAAATATGTCTGTCTGTCACGGGAGAACGACTGAACCGAATTTGATGAAATTTTGTGGATAGCCTGGAAATAGTCTCACTTAAAATTTAGTCTATGTTTGGAGTGTTTACGATCAGTGGTTTTCGAGATATTAGTAAAAAACAAAATTTTCTTTTGTCTCATCATCACAGAAGAACGGCTGAACCGAATTTGATGAAATTTTGTAGACAGCCTTGAAATAGCGTCCCATAAATTTATCCCAAGTTTCGAGTATCTAAGACTAGAGGTTGTCGAGATATTAATGAAAAACGAAACTTTTTCCTAGGAGTTCTACTCTCTAACTCTGTGGTTTATCCAAACGAAAAGCTTAAAAATCGTTTGAAAGTGAATTAAACCTTTATCTCTGAGTTTGATGGGAGATTTTTTGCGCTAATTAGTCACGTTCTGAAAACATGATTTGTTTGAAACATGATTTAAATGGGAAATCTATCTGCATGGTTTATTTTTCACAAACTTTTACTGAACAATGAAAAGTGTAAAGCAATCAAAATGGTTATTTAATTTCACAGTTTATGAGGAAGATTCTATCTTATATCATGTTGCTCAGAAACGCAATTAAATTAAATCTGTCTGTTAATTTTAATAATTATTTTTTTGATTTGAATAATAAATAAATGGATATAAAATATATTTTAGAAAAGAACGATTTGATTTTTCTTATAGCATATTCGACTGGATAATATCAATTACGGTCTTCAGGTTGAAACGTTATTATTATTGATATTTTCGGGGATTATTGATTCAGGGATTATTGATATTTTCAAGTTATTATGCAAATGTTTTATTATGACAAAAATTTTTAAACTCATATATTGTACGTTGTACGAGTAATCTTCTACAAATTCACGGGCATATCTTCTAATCTACGAGAATATATGGTGTACAGGTATATTGGCATATGTTTTGATATATATTGCCATATATTGAAATCAATTACGACCTTCTGGTATAAAGAGTACGGGGATTATTCATATTTTGATATTTTCAATTTATTACGTCATCTCTTTTATTTTGGCAAAGATTTTTGAGACTCATTGTAATACGAGTAATCTTCTACTAACACACTAGCATATTTTCCAATCTGTGACAACATAAGTAGTACGGGGTTGCATATATGGATTCAATTACTTTTTTTTTGTAAATTTGCTTACAAAAGGGACGCTTTATTCTTCAGACCTGCTCGTGAAGATAATTTTGCATATTGAGAACAGGTATTCTGAAATTTCTCTTTAGGAGCAATAAATTTGATATTTTAACAGAATTTGCACATGATTGCGAATTATAAGTTTCTTTATATTATATACTCCGTACGAAGAACGGGTATGCTGCTAGTCTATATAAATAAAATTGAAAATCTGTCTGTCAGTCTGTTTGTCCCATCATCACGGGAGAACGGATGAACTGAATTTGATGAAATTTTGTGGGTTGCCCTGAAATAGCCCCACTTAAAATTTAGTCTGTGTTTTGAGTTTCTACAATCAGTGGTTTTCGAGATAATAGTAAAAAACAAAATTTTCGTTTGTCACATCATTACGGAAAAAAGGATGAACCGAATTTAATGAAATTTTGTGGATGGCCTTGAAATAGCGCCAAATAAGTTTAGTCTAAGTTTTGAGTTTCTAAGACCAGGGGTTGTCGAGATATTAATGAAAAACGGAACTTTTTCCTAGGAGTTCTACTCTCCAACTCCGTGGTTTATCCAAACGGAAAGGATGAAAATCGTTTGTTTAAAACGTCAAAATGAAATAAAACTTTATTTCCTAGTTTAGTGCAGGATTTTTGCATTAATTAGTTAATGTAGGAAAACAAGAATTGTTTGAAACATACATTTAAATGGAAAAATCTACCTCCATGGTTCATCTTTTGCAAGCTTTTACTCAGCGATGAAAAGTATAAAGAAATCAAAATAGCTACTTAATTTCGCATTTTATGAGGAAGATTCTATCTTATATCAACGTTGCTCGGCAACGGAATGAAATTAAATGTGTTGTTTTATTACTAGCAGTATACCCGTTCTTCGTACGGAGTATATAATATAAAGTAACTTATAATTCGCAATCATGTGCAAATTCTGTTACAATATTAAATTATTGCACTTAAAAAGAAGTTTAAGAATATCTGTTCTCACTATGCAAAATTATCTTTACGGCCATATCTGAAAAATAAAACATCCTGGCCCCTTTTGTAAGCAAATTTACAAAAGAAAAAAGGAATTGAATCAATATATGCAACTTCGTACTACTTATATTGTTGCAGATTAAAAAATATGCCAGTGTGTAAGTACCCATATTACAATATATGGGTTTAGGCAATTTTTGCCGTAACTAATAACTTGATAACGTAAATAATAACTTGATAACGTAAATAATAACTTGAAAATATCAATAATCCCTTAATCAATAATCCCCGACAGTATCAATAATAATAACGTTTAAACCTGAAGACCGTAATTGATATTATCCAGTCAAAAATGCTATAAGGAAAATCAAATCGGTTTTTTCTAAAATATGCATTTATATCCATTTATTTATTATTCAAATCGAAAAAATAATTATTAAAATTAACAGGCAGATTTAATTTAATTGCGTTTCTGTGTGACATGATATAAGATAAAATCTTCCTCATAAACTGCGAAATTAAATAACCATTTTGATTTCTTTATACTTTTCATTGTTCAGTAAAAGCTTGTTTCAAATAAACCATGGAGATAGATTTCCCATTTAAATTATGTTTCAAACAATTCATGTTTTCAGAAAGTGACTAATTAGCGCAAAAAATCTCCCGTCAAACTCAGAGGTTAAATTTTAATTCACTTTAAACGATTTTCAAGCTTTTCCTTTGGATAAACCACGGAGTTAGAGAGTAGAACTCCTAGGAAAAAGTTAAGTTTTTCATTGATATCTCGACAACCCCTATTTTTAGATACTCGAAACATAGACTAAATTTTAAGTGCATCTATTTCCAGGCTGCCCACAAAATTTCATCAAATTCGGTTCAGCCGTTCTCCCGTGATGACGGGACAAACAGACAGACAGACAGATTTTCAATTTTATATATATAGATTACTTTTTCTATTTGTATAATAAATAAATGGATGTAAAAATATATTTTATAAATGAACGGTTTGATTGTTCTTTGAATTATATAAATTGCGCGCTGCGTACATCACTTTCATTTATTTTAGCAAAGAGGTTTCAAGATCATATATTGTGTTTGGCTAATAAACTCATATATTGTGTTTACGCAATAAATTCATTTAGCCGATTGTTGAAGCAGAAAAAGAGTCGAACGGGTGTATGTATCTTCTAATACAATTTTGGTGTTTTCATTTAGTATATACAAACGGGATCAGGATATTTTATTCTTCAGATCTGCAAATTCAGAGCAACGAATTTAGCGGAATATCTCTAAATAACTTTTCTTAAACTTTACCAAATTAGTGGAAATGTCTCCAAATTGATAAAAATGACCCACATCAATGAAATTGAATTTGTTATTTTAGAATAAAGTACTGAAATGATGTTTCTGTAGCATTTGTCGGTCAGTCCATCCATCCTACTTAGTAACACATTTAACGAATTTTTTTAATATCACCAAATTGATAAAAATATTTCTAAATCCATAAAAATATCATGGAATTTATAAAATCGCGCTTAATAAATGAAATTAATTGTATTTTGTTAGGGGATAGTATTGTGATGATGTTTCGTCAATTTGTCGCAAAATGGGACTATCAGTTCTACAATCCCACTTGGCGATAAATTTGGCGATTTTTAAGTTATCGCTAAATGGACGAAAATGTCGCCAAACCTTCCATGGAGATCGCATTATTCAGACGATTTGATTTCCATCAATTTATTTGAAGCAAATGATATCATGTCGCTTAGCAGCGGATCCAATATGTTATGCGGCATACGATTTTTATTAAATCTTTTCCGATTTGAATAATAAAAATATGTATATAAAATAAATTTCATTGACATTGAATTTTTGACTGGATAATATCAATTATGGTCTTCAGGTTTAAACATCATTTTTATTGATATTTTTGGGGACTGTTGATTCAGGGATTATTGATATTTTCAAATTATTATGCCATTGTTTTATTATGACGAAAATTGTTGAAACTCATATATAGTACGTTGTACGACTAATCTTTTACAAATGCACGGGCATATCTTCTAATCTACGAGAATATGAGTAGTACAGGTATATTAGCATATATTTTGATATATTAACATATATTGGAATCAATTACGACTTTCTGGTATTAAGATTACGGGATTTTTGATACTTTCAATTTATTACGTCATCTCTTTTATTTTGGAAAATATTTTTGAGACTCATATTGCAATACGTGTAAGCTTCTACTAACACACTGGCATATTTTCTAATCTGCGACAATATAAGTAGTACGGGGTTCCATATATTGTTTCAATTCCTTTTTTTTTGTAAATTTGCTTACAAAAGGGGCTAGGATATTTTATTCTTCAGACCTGCCCGTGAAGATAATTTTGCATAGTGTGAACAGATATTCTTAAATTTTATCTATATAAATAAAAATGAAAATCTGTCTGTCTGTCTGTCTGTCTGTCTGTCTGTCTGTCTGTCTGTCTGTTTGTCACACCATCACGGGAGAACGGCTGAACCGAATTTGATGAAATTTTGTGGGTAGCCCAGAAATAGCCCCACTTAAAATTATATCCGTGTTTTGAGTTTCTACGACCAGTGGTTCTCGAGATATTAGTAAAAAACGAAATTTTCGTTTGTCTCATCATCACGGAAAAACGGCTGAACCGAATTTAATGAAATTTGGTGAATAGCCTTGAAATATCCCCCCATAAATTTTGTCCAAGTTTCGAGTTTCTAAGACCTGGGGTTGTCGAGATATTAATGAAAAACGGAACTTTTCCCTAGGAGTTCTACTCCCTAACTCCGTGGTTTATCCAAACGAAAAGCTTGAAAATCGTTTGAAAGTGAATTAAAATTTAATCTCTGAGTTTGATGGGAGATTTTTTGCGTTAATTAGTCACTTTCTGAAAAAATGAATTGTTTGAAACATGATTTAAAGGGGAAATCTATCTCCATGGTTCATGGTTTATTTAAAACAAGCTTCAACAACAAGCTTCAAACAAGCAACTCGGACGGTCTGGGTTTCAACAACAACAACACAATCAGCTGCCATAAACCTTCGGGTTGGTCGTGTGGCTTGGGTCTTCTACATATCAATGAAATTTTTTTTTGTTTTGTTAGAAGAGAGTACTGAAATGATGTTTGGTTAGCATTTATCTGTCAGACCAACCATCCTACTTAGTAATACATTTAGCGAATTTTTAAAATGTCACCAAATTGATAAAAATGTTTTCAAATCTATAAAAATATCTTGAAATTGATAAAACTGCGCTACATAAATGATATTAATTGTTTTTTGTTAGGGGATAGTATTGTGATGATATTTCGTCAATTTGTCGCAAAGTGGAACTGTCAGTTCTACAGTCCCACTTGGCGATAAATTTGGCGATTTTTTAAAATGTCGCTAATTTGACGAAACTATCGCCAAATGTTCCATAGAAATATAACTATTTAGACGATATTTTTTCTACCAATTTATTTGAAGCAAATGATATCATGTCGCTTAGCAACGGATTTAAATCCAATGTGTTTATGCGGCAGACGATTTTTATTAAATCCTTTCCGATTTGAATAATGAAGATATGTATATAAAATAAATTTCATTGCCATTTCATTTTAGACTGGATAATATCAATTATACTCTTCAGGTTTAAACATTATTATTATTGATATTTTCCGGAATTATTGATTCAGGGATTATTGATATTTTTAAGTTATTACGCATTGTTTTATTGCGGCAAAAATTGCTGACACACGCATATTGTACGTTGTACGAGTAATCTTCTAGGAATGCACGGGTATATCTTCTAACCTACGAGAATATAAGTAGTACAGGTATATTGGCATATATTTTGACATATATTGGCATATATATTGGAATCAAGTACAGTCTTCTGGTATGAAGATTAAGGGGATTAATTATATATTCAATTTATTACGTCATCTGTTGTATTTTACCAAAAAACATTTGAGACTCATATTGCAAAACGGGTAATCTTCTACTAATAATCGGACATTATAAATAGTACGTGTATATCTTCCCATATAATTTTAGCACTTTAATTTTGACATATATTGGAATAAATGACTGTCTTCAGATTTAAAGATTACGGGTTTATTGGTATTTTCAATTTATACATGTAATCTACTAATACATGTTATATTTTCTAATATTCGCGTATATAATTAGTACGGGTCCCATACAATTTTAACGCTTTTATTTTGCATGTATTGATTCAATTCCATATTTTTTTTTATATTTGCTTACATAAGGGGTCCAAGATGTTTTATTCTTCAGATATGTCCATGAAGATAATTTTATATAGCGAGAACAGAGATTCTTAAACTTCTTTTTAGGAGCATTATATTAAATATTTTAACAGAATATTTTGATTAAACATGTCATTTAGTATACTATAAGAATTTGGGCATGATTATGAATTTCAAGTTTCTTTATATTATATACTCCGTACGAAGAACGGGTATGCTGCTAGTGAGCAATAAATTTAATATTTTAACAGAATTTGCACATGATTGCGAATTATAAATTTCTTTATATTATATACTCCGTACGAAGAACGGGCATGCTGCTAGTAAATCTATATAAATAAAAATGAAAATCTGTCTGTCTGTCTGTCTGTCTGTCTGTCTGTCTGTCTGTCTGTCTGTCTGTCTGTTTGTCACACCATCACGGGAGAACGGCTGAACCGAATTTGATGAAATTTTGTGGGTAGCCCAGAAATAGCCCCACTTAAAATTATATCCGTGTTTTGAGTTTCTACGACCAGTGGTTCTCGAGATATTAGTAAAAAACGAAATTTTCGTTTGTCTCATCATCACGGAAAAACGGCTGAACCGAATTGAATGAAATTTGGTGAATAGCCTTGAAATATCTCCCCATAAATTTTGTCCAAGTTTCGTGTTTCTAAGACCTGGGGTTGTCGAGATATTAATGAAAAACGGAACTTTTACCTTGGAGTTCTACTCCCTAACTCCGTGGTTTATCCAAACGAAAAGCTTGAAAATCGTTTGAAAGTGAATTAAAATTTAATCTCTGAGTTTGATGGGAGATTTTTTGCGTTAATTAGTCACTTTCTGAAAACATGAATTGTTTGAAACATGATTTAAAGGTGAAATCTATCTCCATGGTTCATGGTTTATTTAAAACAAGCTTTTACGGAACAATGAGAAGTATAGAGAAATCAAAATCGTTATTTAATTTCGCAGTTTATGTTATAAGACATGACATATTTAACATGTTATAAGATTCTATCTTATATCATGTTACTCAGAAACGCAATTAAATTAAATCTGTCTGCTAATTTTAATAATTATTTTTTCGATTTGAATAATAAATAAATGGATATAAAAATATATTTTAGAAAAGAACGATTTGATTTTTCTTATAGCATTTTTGATTGGATAATATCAATTACGGTCTTCAGGTTTAAAAATTATTATTATTTATATTTTCGGGGATTATTGATTCAAGGATTATTGATATTTTCAAGTTATTTTGCAATTATTTTATTATGACAAAAATTGTTTAAACTCATATATTGTATGTTGTACGAATCTTCTACAAATACACGTGTATATCTTTTAATCTACGAGAATATAAGTAGTACAGGTATATTGACATATGTTTTGATATATATTGGCATATATTGGAATCAATTACGACCTTCTGGTATAAAGAGTACGGATATTATTGATGTTTTCAATTTATTACGTCATCTCTTTTATTTTGGCAAATATTTTTGAGACGCATATTGTAATACGGGTAATCTTCTACTAACACATTGGCATATTTTCTGATCTGCGACAATATAATTAGTACGGGGTTGCATATATTCATTCAATTCCTATTTTTTCTTCTGTAAATTTGCTTACAAAAGGGGGCAGGATGTTTTATTCTTCAGATCTGATCGTGAAGATAATTTTGCATAGTGAGAACATATATTCTTAAACTTCTCTTTAGGAGCAATAAATTTAATATTTTAACAGAATTTGCACATGATTGCGAACTTTAAGTTTCTTTAAATTGTACACTCCGTACGAATAACGGGTGTGCTGTTAGTGGTTAATAAATTTTAACATTTTAGGAGGATATATCATGTTGCTCGGCATCGCAATTAAATTAAATGTGTTTGTTAATGTTTTTATTATTTTTTTTCGATTTAAATAATAAATAAATGGATATAAAAGTATATCTTATGAATGGACGGTTTGATTTTTCTTTTAATTATATTAATTGCTGACTGCGTACATCAATTTCATTTATTTTGGCAAAGAGTTTTCAAGCTTATATCGTATTTAGCTACTAAACTCATATATTGTGTTTAGCCAATAAATTCATATAGCCGATTGTTGAAACAGAAAAAGAGTAGAGCGGGTGTATCTTCTAATACAATTGTAGTGTTTTCATTTAGTATATTGAAACGGGATAAGAATGTTTCATTCAGATCTGCAAATTCAAAGCTACGAATTTGGAGGGATATCGCTAATTTGACAACTTTTCTTAAACTTTGCCAAATTGACGGAAATGTCGCAAAATTGATATAAACGACACACAAACAGCTGCCATAAACCTTCGGGTTGGTCGTGTGGCTTGGGTCTTCTACATATCAATGAATTTTTTTTTTTTTTTGTTAGAAGAGAGTACTGAAATGATGTTTGGTTAGCATTTATCTGTCAGACCAACCATCCTACTTAGTAATACATTTAGCGAATTTTTAAAATGTCACCAAATTGATAAAAATGTTTTCAAATCTATAAAAATATCTTGAAATTGATAAAATTGCGCTACATAAATGATATTAATTGTTTTTTGTTAGGGGATAGTATTGTGATGATATTTCGTCAATTTGTCGCAAAGTGGAACTGTCAGTTCTACAGTCCCACTTGGCGATAAATTTGGCTATTTTTTAAAATGTCGCTATTTTGACGAAACTGTCGCCAAATGTTCCATAGAAATATAACTATTTAGACGATATTTTTTCTACCAATTTATTTGAAGCAAATGATATCATGTCGCTTAGCAACGGATTTAAATCCAATGTGTTTATGCGGCAGGCGATTTTTATTAAATTCTTTCCGATTTGAATAATGAAGATATGTATATAAAATAAATTTCATTGCCATTTCATTTTCGACTGGATAATATCAATTATACTCTTCAGGTTTAAACATTATTATTATTGATATTTTCCGGAATTATTGATTCAGGGATTATTGATATTTTTAAGTTATTACGCCATTGTTTTATTGCGGCAAAAATTGCTGACACACGCATATTGTACGTTGTACGAGTAATCTTCTAGGAATGCACGGGTATATCTTCTAACCTACGAGAATATAAGTAGTACAGGTATATTGGCATATATTTTGACATATATTGGCATATATATTGGAATCAAGTACAGTCTTCTGGTATGAAGATTAAGGGGATTAATTATATATTCAATTTATTACGTCGTCTGTTGTATTTTACCAAAAAACATTTGTGACTCATATTGCAAAACGGGAAATCTTCTACTAATAATCGGACATTATAAGTAGTACGTGTATATCTTCCCATATAATTTTAGCACTTTAATTTTGACATATATTGGAATAAATGACTTCAGATTTAAAGATTACGGGTTTATTGGTATTTTCAATTTATACATGTAATCTACTAATGCAGGTTATATTTTCTAATATTCGCGTATATAATTAGTACGGGTCCCATACAATTTTAACGCTTTATTTTGCATATATTGATTCAATTCCATATATTTTTTTTTATATTTGCTTACATAAGGGGTCCAAGATGTTTTATTCTTCAGATATGTCCATGAAGATAATTTTATATAGCGAGAACAGAGATTCTTAAACTTCTTTTTAGGATCATTATATTAAATATTTTAACAGAATATTTTGATTAAACATGTCATTTAGTATACTATAAGAATTTGGGCATGATTATGAATTTCAAGTTTCTTTATATTATATACTCCGTACGAAGAACGGGTATGCTGCTAGTCTATATAAATAAAATTGAAAATCTGTCTGTCTGTCTGTCTGTCTGTCTGTCTGTCTGTCTGTCTGTTTGTCCCATCATCACGGGAGAACGGCTGAACCGAATTTGATGAAATTTTGTGGGTAGCCTAGAAATAGCCCCACTTAAAATTTAGTCCATGTTTGGAGTTTCCATAACCATTGGTTCTCGAGATATTAGTGAAAAACGAATATTTCGTTTGTCTCATCATCACGAGAGAACGGCTGAATCGAATTTAATGAAATTTTGTGAGTAGCCTTAAAATAGCCCCCCATAAATTTTGCCCAAGTTTCGAGTTTCTAATACCAGGGGTTGTCGAGATATTAATAAAAAACGGAATTTTATCCTAGGAGATCTACTCTCTACCTCCGTGGTTTATCCAAACGGAAAGGAAGAAAATCGTTTGTTTAAAACGTCAACGTGAATTAAAACTTCATTTCTGAGCTTAGTGCAGGATTTTTGCATTAATTAGTCACTATCTGAAAGCATGAATTGTTTGAAACATGAATTTTAATGGAAAATCTAACTCCATGGTCAAGCATTTACTAAACAATGGAAAGTATAAAGAAATCAAAATGGTTATTATTTTTGCATTTTATGGGGAAGAGATCAAAATGGTTATTTAATTTCGCAGTTAATGAGGAAGATTCTTTATTATATTATGTTGCTCAGCAACGCAATTAAATTAAATGTGTTTCTTAATATTTGTTATTATTTTTTCTATTTGAATAATAAATAAATAGATGTATAAATATATTTTGTAAATGAACGGTTTGATTTTTCTTTTAATTATATTAATTACGAACTGCGTACATCACTTTAATTTGGCAAATAGTTTTTAAGCTTTTATATTGTGTTTAGCTAATGAACTCATATTGTGTTTACCAATAAACTCATTTATCCGATTGTTGAAACAGAAAAGGAGTTGAAAGGGTATATCTTCTAATACAATTTTAGTGCTTGCATTTAGTATATACAAACGGGATCAGGATGTTTTATTCTTCAGATCAGCAATTTCAGAGTTACGAATTTGGCGGAATATCGCTAACTTGGCAACTTTTCTTAAACTTTGCCAAATTGACGGAAATATCGCCAAATTGCTAAAAATGACGCAAATCAATGAAATTAAATTCGTTTTTTAGAAGACAGTACTGAAATGATGTTTCGGTAGCATTTGTGGGTCAGTCTATCCATCCTACTTAGTAACACATTTATCGAATTTTTAAAATATCTCCAAGTTGATAAAAATGTTTGTGAATCTATAAAAATGTCATGAAATTGATAAAATTGCGCTTAATAAATGAAATTAATTGTGTTTTGTTAGGGGATAATATTATGATGATGTTTCGTCAATTTGTCGCAAAATGGGACTATCAGTTTTACAGTCCCACTTGGCGATAAATTTGGCGATTTTTTAAGTTATTGCTAAATTGAAGAAAATATCGCCAAACCTTTCATGGAGATAGCATTATTCAGACGATATGATTTCCATCAATTTATTTGAAGCAACTGATATCATGTCGTTTAGCAATGAAGTAAATCCAATGTGTTTTGTGGCATACGATTTTAATTAAATCTTTTCCGATTTGAATAATAAAGATATGTATATAAAATAAATTTCATTGGCATTGCATTTTTGACTGGAAAATATCGATTACGATCTTTAGGTTACACATTATTATTATTGATATTTTCGGGGATTATTGATTCAGGGATTATTGATATTTTCAAATTATTATACCATTGTTTTATTATGAAAAAATTTTTTTAGACTCATATTGTAATAAGGGTAATATTCTACTAACATACAGGCATATTTTCTAATCTGCGACAATATAAGTAGTATGGGTATATATATATATATATATATATATATATATATATATATATATATATATATATATATATATATATATGTTCCTATATAATTTTAGTGCTTTCATTCTGGCATATATTGGAATCAATTACGGGTTTATTGATATTTTCAATTTATACATGTAATCTACTAATACAGGTTATATTTTCTAATATTCGCGTATATAAGTAGTACGGGTCCTATACAATTTTAATGCTTTCATTTTGCATATATTGATTCAATTCCTTTTTTTTTCTAAATTTGCTTTCGAAAGGGGCCAGGATGTTTTATTCTGCAGATCTGCCCGTGACGATAATTTTGCATGATGAGAACAGATATTCATAAACTTCTCTTTAGGAGCAATAAATTTAATATTTTAACATAATGTGCATATGAATCTGAATTATAAGTTTCTTTATATTTTATACTCCGTACGAAGAACGGGTATGCTGCTAGTCTATATAAATAAAATTGAAAATATGTCTGTCTGTTTGTTTGTCCCATCATCACGGGAGTATGGCTGACCCGAATTTGATGAAATTTTGTGGATGTTCTTGAAATAGCCTCACTTAAAATTTAGTCCATGTTCTGAGTTTTTACGACCAGTGGTTCTCAAGATATTAGTGAAAAACGAAACTTTTGTTTGTTTCATCATCACGGGAGTACGACTGAACGAAATGTAATGAAATTTTGTGGGTGGCCTTGAAATAGCTTCACTTAAATGTAGTCTAAGTTTCGAGTTTCGAAGACCAGTGGTTGTTGAGATATTAATAAAACATTTTTCCTAGGCGTTCTACTCTGTAACTCCCTGGTTCCTCCAAACGAAAAGGTTGTAAATCGTTTGTTTAAAACGTGGAAGTGAATTAAAACTTTATCTCTAAGTTTGGTGGGAGATTTTTGCGGTAGTTAGTCAATTTCTGAAAACATGAATTGTTTGAAACATGAATTTAAATGGGAAATCTATCACCATGCTTTTATTTTTCACAAGACTTTACTTAACAATAAAAAGTATTAAGAAATCAAAATGGTTATTCAATTATTAGAATTTTATGAGAAAAATTCTATCTTATATTATGCTGTTAACGCAATTAAATTACATGTGCTTGTTAATGTTTATTATTATTTTTTCGATTTGAATAATAAATAAATGGATATAAAAATATATCTTATAAATGAACGGTTTGATTTTCTTTTAATTATATTAATTGCGGAGTGCGTACATCACTTTCATTTATTTTGGCAAAGAGTTTTTAAGCTTATATATTGTGTTTGGCTAATAAACTCATATATTGTGTTTAGTCAATGTTCATTTAGCTGAATGTTGAAACAGAAAAAGAGTAGAACGGGTATATCTTCTAATACAATTTTAGTGTTTTCATTTAGTATATACAAACAGGATCAGGATGTTTTACTCAGATCTGCACATACAGACCTATGAATTTGGCGGGATATTGCTAACTTGACAACTTTTCTTAAACGTTGCGAAATTGACGAAAATGTCGCCAGACTGTTGAAAACGACACAAATCTATGAAATTTATTTTGTTTTTGTTAGAATAGAGTACTATAATGATGTTTCGTTAGCATTTGTCTGTCAGTCCAACCGCCCTACTTAGTAACACATTTAGCGAATTTTTGAAATGTCACCAAATTGATAACGATGTTTGTAAATCCATAAAAATATTTTGAAATTAACAAAATTGTGCTAAATAATTGAAATGAATTGTGTTTTGTTAGGGGATAGTATTGTGATGATGCTTCGTCAATTTGTCGCCAACTGGGACTGCCAGTTCTAGAGTCCCACTTGGGATAAATTTGGCGATTTCCTAAAATGTCGCTAAATTGACGAAAATATCGCCAAACCTTTCATAGAGATAGCATTATTCAGACGATATTTTTTCCACCAATTTATTTGAAGGAAATAATACCATATCGTTTAGCAGCGGATTTAAATCCTATGTGATATGCGGCAGACGATTTTTATTAAATCTTTTCCGATTTGAATAATGAAGATATGCATATAAATTAAATTTCATTGTCATTGCATTTTTGACTGGATAATATCAATTACGGTCTTCAGGTGTAAACATTATTATTATTGATATTTTAGGGGATTATTGATTCAGAGATTATCGATATTTTCAAGTTTTTATGCCATTGTTTCATTGCGGCAAAAATTGCTGACACTCATATATTGTACGATGTACGAGTAATCTTCTAGGAATGCACGGGTATATCTTCCAACATAAGAGAATATAAGTAGTACAGGCATATTGGCATATATTTTGACATGTATTGGGATATATTAGAATCAAGTACGGCCTTCTGGCATCAAGATTACAGGGATTATTGATATTTTCAATTTATTACATCCTCTGTTGTATTTTAGCAAAGATATTTGAGACTCATATTGCAATACGGTTAATCTTCTACTAATAATCGGACATATCTTCTAATATACGACATTATAAGTAGTACGGGTATATTTTCCCATATAATTTTAGCACTTTTATTTTGGCATATATTGGAATCAATGACTGCCTTCAGATTTAAAGATTACGGGTTTAGTGATATTTTCAATTTCTACACGTAATCTACTAATACAGGTTACATCTTCTAATATTCGGGTATATTATTAGTACGGGTCCCATACAATTTAAAGCTTTTATTTTTCATATATTGATTCAACTTGCTTACAAAAGGGGCCAGGATGTTTTATTCCTCAGATCTACCCGTGAAGATAACTTTTTAAAGCGAGAACAGATATTCTTAAATTTCTTTTTAGGAGTATTAAATTAAATATTTTAACAGAATATGTTGATTAAAAATGTCATTTAGTATACTATAGGAAGTTGCACATGATTGTGAATTTGAAGTTTCTTTATATTATTTACTCCGTACGAAGAACGGGAATGGAGACTATATAAATAAAATTGAAATATGTCTGTCTCTCTGTCTGTCTCATCATCAAGGGAGAACGGCTGAATTGAATTTGATGAAATTTTGTAGGTGGCCTTGAAATATCTCCTCTTAAATTTAGTTTAAGTTTCGAGTTTCTAAGTCTAGGGGTTGTTGATATATTCATGGAAGAAGGAAATTTTTCCTACGAGTTCTTCTCTCTAACTCCCTGGTTCTGAACGAGAAAGGTTGGTTTAAAGCATGAAAATGAATTAAATCTCTGAGTTTTGTGGAAATTTATTGCACTTATTAGTCAGGTTTAAAAATCTCAGGTTTGAAACATGAATTTAAATGGAAACTCTATCACCATGGTTTATTTTTCACAGGCTTACTCAACAATGAAAAATATTAAGCAATCAAAATGGTTAAATAACATTTTATGAGGAAGATTCTTTCTTATATCATGATATGTAATTATTATTATTATTTTTTTATTTGAATAATAAATAAATGGATATAAAAATATATCTTAAAATGAACGATTTGATTTTTATTTTAATTATATTAATTGCGAACTGCGCACATAATTTTCGTTTATTTTGGCATTCAAACTTATATATTGTGTTTAGCCAATAAACTCATATATTGTGTTTAGCCAATGAGCTCATATATTATGTTTAGCCTATAAACTCATATATTGTGTTTAGCCAATAAACTCATTTAGTTGATTGTTGAAACATAATAAAAGTAGAACGGATATATAGTCTAATACAATTTCAGTGTTTTTATTTTGTATATACAAACGGGATCAGGATGTTTTATTCGTCAGATATGTATATTCAGATCTTCAAATTTGGCGGGATGTCGCTAACTTGACAACTTTTCTTAAACGTTGACAAATTAACGAAAATATCGCAAAATTAATAAAAACGACGCTAAATCCATGAAATTAATTTTGTTTTGTTAGAAGAGAGTACTGAAATTGTATTTCGGTAGCATTTGTCTGTCAGTCCAACCTTCCTATTTAGTAACACATTTAGCGAATTTTTAAAATGTCGCCAAATTAATAAAAATGTTTGTAAATCCTTAAAAATATCTTGAAATTGATAAAATTGAGCTAAATAAAAGAAATTAATTGTGTTTTGTTAGGGATAGTATTGTGGTGATGTGGGGGACAGTCAAATGGGATTATCAGTTCTACAGTTCCACTTGGCAATAAATTTGACGGTTTTTATAATGTCGCCAAATTGATAAAATGACGCCAAATTTATCACAATGACGCCGAATCAATGAAAATTCAATATTTTGCATAATTAAATAGAATTTTCTAGATAATCTCGGTCGTTTTGTGAGAATTAAAAAATATATTTTTTTTAATTTGTTTACAAACTGGACCGGGATATTTTATTCTTCAGATTTGCCTGTGAAGATAATTTTGCATACCGAGCCCAGAGAACCCTATCTGCCTATCTACCTTTATGTCCTTCTGGTTGTTTTCTCACTTTGAGCTTTACCTAATCGCTATAGACGACTCTAAACAAACGAAACTTGATGGTTATTCCACTCTCCTTCTGTTATTCTAGTTTTCAAAGTGACTTTTCCATTTTCAGTTTCTTTACAAGAAATGCGACTCAAACTCAAATAACGTGATCCAGTAGTAGTTTATGCCTCAATTTCTAAAGTTATAGACACTTTATAAATTGCCGAAATAAATGAAAAGCGTTTTAATCTGCAGACAATAATAAAAATATGATTTTTGGTTTTTTTCATTTCAGTTTTTTATCGTCCGGCATAATATTAAAAAATAAATTATTTAATCTGGAGACAATATTAGAAAAAGGAAAAATTTATTTCTTTCATTTAAATTTTTATCGTCTGTCAAATATTATTACTATGTTTTTTACTGAGTGTCAATAATATATTATTTGTTACTGACAAAAGCGTCGTTTAGAATATTGTATGCATAAAGCAGTCCGTGTGTTTACCGACGACATCGTTTAGAACATTCTAAGAGTAAAATAGTGAGTTTTTTTTTACAAATTTAGAATTATTTTAATTTTTATTGTTGTAGATTTTATTATAATGATAATATATTTCATTTAATGAGCATTATTCTAATATTTCAAAATCATATTTTAATATAATTGATAATATTTTATTTATTTGAGTTAATGGAAGAATGGTATTTTGGGACTTTTGGTGTGGTTAACATGTACCACATCTTATTTTGTTCTTTAAATGCCCTCTTGAAAGCGTTCAAATATTGGTTCTTTAACATCGGCAGTTAAAATAAGAGACTTTTCCGGGAAGTTGAAATCAGGAAAAAGGAGATGCCCGATTGAATTATCAGAGAATCCTGCAATCTGCATCACTGGCAGCTGAATCTTCAAGAAAACATGATCAACGTTTGGTAGATGAACATGTACGCAATGATGCATTAAGAAAATCAGAAACTGACGCTAAAATACTGGGGCGTCAGGCAGTTGATCGTGAACGCCATGATACAATAAGAAAGTCGGAAACTGACTCTGAAAGACTGGAAAGTCAGACAGCTGACATAAGCGCCACGATACATTAAGAAAGTCGGAAACTGACGCTGAAAGATTGAAGCGTCAGACAGTTGACAGTGAACGCCATGATGCATCAAGAAAGTCGGAAACTGACGCTGAAAGACTGAAGCGTCAGACAGTTGACAGTGAACGCCATGATGCATCAAGAAAGTCGGAAACTGACGCTGAAAGACTGAAGCGTCAGACAGTTGACAGTGAACGCCATGATGCATCAAGAAAGTCGGAAACTGACGATAAAGGACTGGAGCGTCTGACAGTTGATCGGGAGCGCCACGATGCATTAAGAAAGTCGGAAACTGACGCTGAAAGACTGAAGCGTCAGACAGTTGATAGTGAACACCATAATAAATTTAGAAAGTCGGAAAATTACGATGAAAGACTGGAGTGTCTGACAGTTGATCGTGAACGCAACGATGCATTAAGAAAGTCGGAAGCTGACGATGAAAAATTGGAGCGTCTGACAGTTGACCGTGAGCACCACAATACATCAAGGAAGTTCGAAACTGAGGCTAAATGACTGGGGCGTAAGACAATTGACTGTGAACGAACGCTACGATGCATTAAGAAGTTCGGAAACTGACACTGAAAGGCTGGAGCGTCAGACAAATGATAGAGAAAAGCAAGCGATACGAAGAATGAAGCCTTGGAGGGATAAATTGAACAGTGGTTATTTTTATGAACCTTCATTCGACTATGTTACAGAGGGAAATATCAGTAAGATGGAAGAAATCTGCATCCATTGCCAAGCTCTGAAGTGGAAGAGGGAACCTAGAGGTATTTGCTGTTCTTCTGGAAAAGTGAAGTTGGATCCAATGCAAGAACCGCCAGACCCTTTAAAATCATTACTAAATGGTAAACATCTTGAGTCAAAACATTTCCTATCCATTATTAGGGCTCACAACAGTGCATTTCTCATGACTTATTTCTGGGCAAATAAAATCTCAGAAGGCAACTTTATGTCCACCGTCAAGATTCAAGGACAGATTTACCATTTAATTGGCTCATTGTTTCCCCCAAAAAATCATGATTTCAAATATCTTCAAATATATTTTGTATCTGATGTGAAAAGTCAAGCTAATATAAGGTTAAGTCATTTGCCAAATGTTAACACTCATATAGGTCAGGATTCGCAAACTATGCTGCATGAAAACAATTCATATATGTGTAGTCTAAAAACAGCTTTGGAGTCGTACCCTAATGATAGTTCAAATTATAAAATAGTAATAAATGCAGACAGAAAACCTGCTCAAGAGCACAGAGGTATTTTTAATGCTCCCACTGCAGATGAGGTGGCGGTAGTTTTGATTAGCCAAGAATGCGACGGAAGAGACATTGTACTATACACTCGAGACAAAGGGTTGAAAAGAATATCCGAGACACACTGATCGTATGACGCGCTACAATACCCACTCAATTTATTATAACGGAGAAGTTGGCTACAACTTTGCTGTTTATCATATTGACCCATCTACAGGTCTAAACAATAAGAATTAGAAAACATCTGCTCTTGAGTTTTACTCTTACCGTATGATGGTTAGAAAAGACCATAATGATCATTTACACTTCTTCGGACAACTTCTCAACAAATTTTGGGTTGACATGTATGCTAAAATAGAAACCAAGAGATTGGCATTTGTTAGAACCAAACAAAAGAGATTGAGAGTTGCAAAATACGTACATCTTCGGGATGTTCTTAAGCACGATAAAAACACAGAAGACATCGGCCGTCTGGTGGTACTGCCATCCAGTTTTACTGCAGACCCCAGATATACGCAAGAAGGGACTCAGGTTGCCTTTTACTATGCTCGAAAATATGGTAGACCTGACCTTTTCATTACCATCACCACCAATCCAAAATGGAAGGAGATAAAAAACGAACTTCTACCTGGTCAATCATTTCAAGATCGTCATGACATTATATCCAGAGTGTTTCACTTGAAATTAAAGAAAATCATGGCCCTTATCACAAAAGCAAAGATGTTTGGTATTTTTTTAAGGTTATATGTGTTCTGTGGAGTGGAAAAAATGTGGTCTTCCTCATGTCCACATTCTGCTATGGCTTGAAGGAAACATCCGACCCACACAAGTTGACGATGTGATTTGAGCTCAACTACCAAATCCATCCAAAGATCCAGATCTTTATAATATCGTTAAATCACATGTGGTACATGGCCCTTGTGGGGAATTTAATCAGCAGTTCCCATGTATGAAAGATGGATAGTGCTCAAAGCGGCATCCTTGACGATTCGTTAACGAAACTATAGCCGGCGATGATGGATACCCAACTTATGAGCGAAGGCATCCCAAAGGCAGGTGGATTCATTGCCCCAATCAGAGTTAAGAATCAGTACGTTGTAGTAGACAATAGATGAATAGTACTTTATTCACCTATCCTTTCAAAAAACATTCAGTACCAATATTAAAATAAAAAACTGCAGCGTCAAGTTCATCAAATTCGAGTTTTCGACGGGAGAGCACGTTTCAAGCATCCCTGATAACGAATCGAACATTTTTGAAGTGATGTGCGTGTGTGTGTGTGAAAGTGTATGTGTGTGTGTGAAAGTTTGTGTGTGTGTGTGATAGTATGTGTGTGTGTGTGTCAGTGAGTCTGTGGAGACGATAACTGACGAACAAATGGACCGATTCGAACGAAATTTGGTACAAAAATTGCAATCCGTAAACACTGGAAGCCTATTGTTTTTATACGCAATCGAATGTTTAGAACCCCCTAAATTTTCGAGTGAAATTTTGAAAAAATCGTCAAAAATAAAAACATCTAATAAAGTTACGCAAATAGGCATTTCTCATGTAATTTTTCATTAGAAAACGATTGACACAAATTTTATAACTCTAACATGAATCGTTCTCGAAATATTGCAAATTTTTCAAAAAAATTATCAAAAAGTCATATGAAATAAAAAAAAATATTTCCTATTGAGAAACATGTTCACTTTTCATATGTAATACCATGCGATAAATTCGGTGACATCATTCTCGTGGATTTAGCTCGTTCCATTCAAGAAAAAATATACTTTGAGGAATACTTTTGTATTTGACCGCCTATAGTCATTTATCTGCGCTAAGAATAACGTATTTCTCCATCTATAATGCTTGGCAAGATTTTGGCGATAAATTCGGTGGAATTTCGCCAACTTGGCGACTTTTTTAAATGTTGCTAAATTAACGATAAACTCGTCAAATGGATAAAAATGACGCTAAATCAATGAAAATGACGACTCATTGACGAAAATTCAATATCTTGAAAAGAATACAAATATCTACTATAAAAATAATTTATTTTTTTACTGTAAAAGTAGTAAATTCGTTGCATTATATAAGGAAAGTGATGTGTTGCCCACATCAGATTTTTTCATACTGTTACTGGACCTAAATCATTTAGCGATCTAAAGCACGTTGATGGGATTGAAAGAACCTGTTTTCAGGAAGCTTGCGAGGCACTGGGTCTGCTTAAGAATGACGTGCACTGGTATAACACCTTAAAGGAAGCAAGTGTAACTGATAGCTCACCCAAGTTAAGACAAATATTTGCTATCTTGTTAGTTGTCTGCAGCCCGTCCAATCCTATGCGTTTGTGGTCATCAGTTAGACAGAACATCTCTGAAGATACATCAAATTATATTCAGAGGCATTTTCCAGACACAGCACCTAATACTGGGCATGTATACAATAGATGCCTCGCACTGATTCAAGATATTGCTTTATCTATAGGGGGAAAACACTTGATAAGTATGGCTTGCCGCTTCCCCAAATATCTGACAGAAATGATCTTAATAAAGGCTATAACAGAGAAACATCTTTCAATCATGAAGAAATGATCATGTACGTAAATAAAAATGAACCGAAGTTGACTTGAGATCAGAGATACATTTATTCAAAAATACTAGACAGTGTTAAAAATAGTTCAGGACAAATATTTTTCATGGACGCAACTAGTGGAACAGGGAGCATTTTTAATAAATCTTCTCCTTGTCACTGTTAGAGGTGATGGCAAAATGGCATTTTCTGTGGATTCTTCCGGAATCGCAGTGACTTTGCTTCTGGGTGGAAGAACTGCTCATTCAACCTTCAAGATTCTAATTGAAATTGAGCATGTGGAATACCCTGTTGTAATATATCCAAAAATAGCAACATGTCTGCAGTTCTTAAAGATTGCTCTCTGATTATTTGGGACAAATGTACCTTGTCTCACAAGAAATCTGTTGAGGCATTGGAAAGGACATTCAGGCATATTTTGAACTCCAATCAAGTTATGGGAGGTATCACAGTTTTATTTTCCGGTGACTTTCGTCAAACTCTGCCAGTAGTACCAAGAGTAATAAGAGCCGATGAAGTGAACGCCTGTCTTAAACGATCGGGGCTATGGCCTCAACTAAAGAAGTTGTCTTTATTAAAAGATATGAGGGTTCTTCGGGCAGCAAACTCTGATAATGAACAATTTTCTGATTTATTACTTCAAATTGGTCAAGGACATATTCATGAAATAGGAGGTGAAATATATCTAACTCCCACTCTTTGTACAGTAGTGGGTACTCTTGAGTAACTGATATCATCCGTTTTCCCCGATATCAAAAACCTTAACATCTAAATCTAATAACTGGATATGTGAACGTTCCATATTAACACCAAAAAACGATCAGGCGGCCACAATTAATAGCACTCTTATATGCCATTTTAAAGCACAAGAAATGGTATACATGTCTGTCAATACTGTAATAAATCAAGATGAAGCTGTTCACTATTCAACAAAATTTCTTAATTCTATTACCACACCTGGACTCCCTGCTCATAAAATTGTATAGAATGTTGGGGCTCTAATTATGCTACTTAGAAATTTGAATCCGCCAAAACTTTGTAATAAAGCACGATTACGAGTACAGGTATTGTACAAACACGTTATTAAATCTGTAGTTCTTACAGGATTTGGTAAAGGAGGCTAACTTGGCAACGTTTCTTAAATGTTGCTAAATTGACGAAAATGTCGCCAAATTGATAAAAACGACGCTAAAATTAATGAAATTAATTATGTTTTGTTAGAGGATATGATTGTGATGGTATTTCGCCAATTTGTCGCCAAATGGGACTCTCAGTTCTATAGTCATAC
Source organism: Amaurobius ferox (assembly GCA_951213105.1). Taxonomy (NCBI): domain Eukaryota; kingdom Metazoa; phylum Arthropoda; class Arachnida; order Araneae; family Amaurobiidae; genus Amaurobius; species Amaurobius ferox. Next base: position 109,345,710 of record OX578145.1, on the reverse strand, counting down.
TTGGTGATAAATTTGGCGAATTTTTTTTAAATTTCTCCAAATTGATAAAATGCCTCTAAATTCATCAAAATGACATCGAATGAATGGCATTCAATATTTTGCATAAATAAGTACGATATTCTGTATTATCTCTGTCGTTTTGTGAGAATTAAAAAAAATTTTTCCTAAATTTGTTTACAAAATAGACCAGGATGCTTTATTCTTCAGATCTGAACGTGAAGATAATTTTGTATATTGAGTTCAGAGATTCTTAGATTCTTATACATTTTTAGAAGCATTAAATTAAATATTTTAATAGAATATTTTGAATACCAAAGTCATTTTGAATACTATAGGAATTTACACATAATTGTGAATGTTAAGTTTCTTTATATTATATTTTTCGTACGAAGAAAGGCTATACTGCTAGTGTTTAAATACAATTAATGTATAATTGAATGTCGTAATATAAATTAATGTGTGGAAACTGACTGTTTTGGGTCTCGTTCAGGCTTAAACCCGGGATTATTTGTATTATAGTCGGATGCTATAAGATTAGATAAAAAGTTAGCTTCGGATTCGAAATTATAATTAGGGAAGTGATACCTAGCATGGGCGATTAATGTTTGTTTGTTCGACCCAGACCGTCCGACTAACCCAAAGCTGTAAGGTATTCGTTCAGACGTCGGGGGAATGCTACCCAATTTAGACCGGAACCCAATGGGTAACGCCGTGTAATGTGATTGTACTTCGCGTGAATACAGCGACAGTTTGGGCAGAGACGGGAATCGAACTCAGGTCGTCCGAGTGAAATCCCTGCGCTCTAACCACTCGGCTGTCCCGACGCCAGTCGTGTGTGGCAAAATAGGCTACAGCAGTTGTGCTCCCTGGTTTAAACATGAACTGTACCAGAACGGACAGTCTCCATAAATATGTAAAATAATATTTTTATTTTTAGGTATAACAACACGTAGGGTAATGTTAATCCATACATTAATTTTTTGCACTTTTACAACGAATGCATTGAAACAATTTTTTCTTGACCTTGTTATTTATCTTTCAGTACATTATTGATCGACGAGATAGAACGCAAATATAATAATAATAATTATAAGCGACATTAAAATACAAGCATAAGGTGCATTAAAATTAATGACAGTAACAATAAGAATTTCAGAAAAGTGGGGTACGATTTGACATATATTCGAATTGCATTTTATTTTCATTCTAATTGGGAGGGCAACTCTTCAATTTGAAGAGAGACGGCGTTTGCGGGAAACGTTTTCTTAAGAAACAGTTTAACCGCATTTTAATGAATACCTATGTATCAAAAGGATATTGTTTAAAATAATAATGTTTGAGAAACTTTTTTTTGAGAAGAAAATAAGGGCCACTTGGTAAGATTTGAGCCTCGTGTATGAATACAAAATATTTCAATTCTTTGTTATATTGAATTCGGTAATGTATGATCCAATTATATTTTATGAAATTTAATAATGGTTGTATTTAATGGTTAAAATACATGCTGTGTTTTTTCATGTTATTGCTCTCGTTTCAATCTATAGTTATAACATTCTTAGAATAGTGCCTAAGCACATCAATAACTTTGTAAGGGAAGGTTCATGTGTGTACTCGTTAGATGTACCTAGTTAGTTTATTATGTACAGATTAAATTACTGTTAAAGTAATAAACTAAAATAATTTCATCAAGAGCAGAATAAAACACAAAATTAAGCGTATCGAACGGTTTCAAAGGCTAAAATAGCCTTCTTTATCAGGACATGCATTCATCTTGTCTTTCTGTCTTTTACAATTCATTGAATTGAGTTTAATAGCACAAAAGACCACAGATAATCATTTAAAATAACACTGACTTTGCAGTTCTATTTCATTTTTACATTCCCTACAATACATGGTAATGTATAGGGAAAGTATTGGTATCGCAACGCGAGTTTTCGAACACATATCGTCACTGTGGAAGACGAAGAAACTATTTATAGCGTGCCGTCTGGGTGTGTTTGTATGTCTTTCTGTGTCAGCATGTACTCAAGCTCAAAAACTAATTGATCAAACTTCATAATATTTTGTAGGTAAGTCATTTGTGGATTTCCCTGGTGCTGATGACATTTTGGTACGATTTGAAAAAAAAAAAACCCTTTCTGTTTTTGCAAAAACCGTCTATATCTGAAATAAAAAACTCAATGTGCTCAAACGTAATTATTAAATACGTGTTTTATACGTAAATTTTGACAACGAAAATAATAAGATTAATGTTATTACTTTCCTTATATACATAATGTATAAGGAAAATATTGTCACGGGGCCGAAAATTCGGATTCGAGTTTTCGACGGGAGAACACGTTTCAAGCATCCTTGATCACGAATCGAATATTTTTGAAGTGATGTCTGTGTGTGTGTGTGTGTGTGTGTCAGTGAGTCTGTGGAGAAGATATCTCACGAACGAATGAAGCGTTTCGAATGGAATTTGGTACAAAAATCACAATCCATGAATACTGGAAGCCCACTGTTTTTAACGCAATCGAATGTTCAGAACCTCCCTAAATTTTCGAGATAAATTTTGAAAAAATCATCAAAAAATCAAAACCTTTAATAAAGTTACCCAAATAGACATTTCTTATGTAATTTGGCTTTAGAAAACGATTGACATAAACTTTAGAACACTAGAACAAACTTTAGAACACAAAAACATTTCAAATGAGGAAATGTGCCCCATACACTAGTAAAGTGACGTACAAATTTCAGCATTTTATCAGAAAAAGTCCCTGAGATATGTAAATGTTTACAGCAAGAGTGCAAATGACGCAACGCAGAAATGCATCATAGGCAAATAATATCTGTCTATTACCTTTAATGGAGATTTGGCATGAATGGAAAACAGTTTGAACAAGCATTGTAATCTTCATGTAAAGTTATTATTTCTACACAGTGTGGATACTTTTGTACCAATAAATAGCAAAATTATTATTTATTTATGTAATCATTGTTTTCTTTCGTAATTTGTGTATGATCCCTGACACGCGATCTGCCGACATAATTTTTCTCCTCTGAGAACCCACATCTATGCATCGAAAAGTGGTCTATGTCAGCATTTTTGTCTTTTCATATCTCTGGGACTTTTTATGATAAAATGCTGAAATTTTGTACATCACCTTATAAGTGTATCGGGCACATTTCACTCATTGGAAATGTTTTTGTAAAATGCCGGCTGAAAATTTAAATTTTGCATTTCTTAAAATTTAATTCCCTCGAAAATTTTAATCGATTTCATAAAATTCTGTACCTTTTTTTACGCAACTTTGTAATTTATTATATATGTCTAAGATCAATATTTAAGGAATAAAATCCGAGGTCAATGTTTTTGGGACACCCTATATATATATATATATATATATATATATATATATATATATATATATATATATTAACATAACTATCAGAAATCTTGCTCTCTACTTCTTACTAATATTTTCAGGAACCTTATTAACTGATCCCCCTGAAACTTTCAGTAACATGCTTGGTTACTGAGTTATTAGTAATAAAATTCGTTTCTTCGTCAGTTAAATATTACGTATAAAATAATTATTTTATCAATACATTTAGGCATATTTACTTTAGCATATCAGATTTTGACAATTTTTGAGAATAATTTCACACACACAAAAAAAAGGGCAGGTTCTTTTTTTCCAAACCGTACGAAAATTCAATGAGAACCAGTGCATCTCGCAAGTAACTCACTTACCAAGGTTTGTGAAATTTCGTCAAATAGTTATTAAGCTAGAGCGGATACACACATTACGCATATTACTTTCCTTATATACATAATGTATAAGGAAAGTATTGTGACGGGGAATAAAATTCGAATTCGAGTTTTCGACGGGAGAGCACGTTTCAAGCATCCCTGATCACGAATCAAACATTTTTGAAGTGAAGTCTGCGTGTGTGTGTGTGTATGTGTCAGTGAGTCTGTGAAGACGATAACTGACGAACGAATGGACCAATTCGAACCAAATTTGGTACAAAAATCACAATCCGTAAACATTGGAAGCCTATTCTTTTTATACGCAATCGAATGTTCAGAACCCTCCTAAATTTTTGAATGAAATTTTGAAAAAATCGTCAAAAAATCAAAACCACTAATAAAGTTACGCAAATAGACATTTATGTAATTTTTCATTAGAAAACGATTGATATAAATTTTAAAACGCTAACATGAATCGTTTTCGATATATTGTACATTTTTCAAAAAAATTATCAAAAAGTCATATTAAATAAAAATAAAAATATTTTCTATTGAGAAACATGTTTACCTTTCATATGTAATACCATGCGATAAATTGGGTGACATCATTCTCGTGGAACTAGCTCCTTCCATTCATAAAAAAATATACTTTGAGTAATACTTTTATATTTGAACGCCAATAGTCATTTATCTGCTGTAAGAATAACTTATGTCTTAGTGCATAACACTTGGCGAGATTTTGGAGACTAATTTGGCGGAATGTCGCCAACTTGGCGACTTTTCGAAATGTTGCCAAATTAACGAAAATCTCCCCAAATGGATAAAAATGACGCTAAATCAAAGAAAATGACGACTAATTGTCGAAAATTCAATATCTTGGAAAGAATATTAGTATCTACTATAAGAAAAACGTATTTTTTTACTGTAAAAGTAGTAAATTCATTACATTATATAAGGAAAGTCATGTGTTGCCCACATCAGATTTTTTTTACAGTGTAGTGATATTTGCAAATATTTTACTTTGTAGTAATGCTTAGTGCTTTCTATTTGCCTCATTTGCTTCTTCAAAATGTCATTTTTTACAAATTCGATAACGATCTACTACTTTTCAATTGATATTTCTTCTGTATCTCATGCGTTCCAAAATCGCAGTGCTAATTTCTAAATTTTGCCACCAGAGATTCGTCACAGTCAATATCATTTAGTAGCGCATATTCATTTTACTATATTAATGTTTCACTTTAATTATTCTTTCTTTCAACCCAGACCGTCCGACCTACCTGAAGGGGTAAGGTTTCTGTTTGGATAACAGGGACAGTCCCACCCAATTAGGACCGGCACACAGCGAGGGCGGAATCCACAGGGACCGCACCCTCTTTCCCCTACCCTAACCCCTAGAAGGGACTTGCGGACACATATATTTAACGCGCTCGTACCCCGCGTGAACATAAGCACATCCGCTAATTAAACTCTGGTCATTCGAGTGTAATTCCACCGCGCTAACCACTGGACTGTCCCACCCCAACTTACATAGCTCTAGCTACCATCGTACAAAACTTATCTGGCCTATTTACAACTTTGCCCAACACTCTGTACGCATTTCGTGCATTACATATTAAATCAAACATAAGTGTTAAATAACCTTTTGAAGTATTTCTTAGCCATTGCTTACAAAATTGGAAGTTTTCGAATCATTAAACAGTATTTGTATGCGGCAGCCCATGAAAGTCGTCATTAAAATTTTTATCGTTTAAGACTGACCATTTCAGTAAAGCTGCACTTAAAGAGAAAATTCACAACTGATAAAATAAAGCTTTTATAATGCACTTTTATCATGGATTATTTCGGAAAAAGTTTTAATTGCATGTTTTCGAAGGTATTTGCCAAGCTATTAAACTCCTTTGGTTAAGTTTTATTAAAAGTTTGTATATGTTTTAATAATCTTGATCTAAATGAAATAGTTATAGACTGTTAAATAAAATTGTTGAGATTTTATTACCTTTAATTTCGAGTTGTTTTTTTTTTTGGTTATTTTATATTTTCAAATATCCTTTTTCTTTTATTGGTCTGTTAAATATATGTAATTTAAATATTTTTACTTTCCCTACATTACATACGATAATGTTTTTGAAACTTTTAGGAGCTGGAGCGTTTCAAATTGCGATAAGTTTTTAAATGAAAAATTATAAGCGTGTTAAAACTACATATTGGATATAATATTAAATAATTAAACTATCCGTTTGAGCTGGATTTCTGTTTTACCTGAAATACATGGCAAATTTAAAGAAATTTATTGACGTGGGGCTGAAAATTGAATTTCGACGGATATGCACATGTTAAGCACTCAAGAATGGGACGCAATTATGTGTCTGTCCGTATGTCTTGTTGTTCAATAAATGTATACACTCAACCCCAAAATTATTCGAATAAATTTCACGAAATTTAGCAGTTAAACCGTTTAGCAGTTAATTCGTTTCCCTTATACTGATTTGATTTTGATATGATTTGAAAAATGCAGAACATGATTTATTCAGATATCTCTAAGAATCGTAAAGCTCTTACGAAATAAAAAATATCTGTCTGTGTGCGTCTGTAGCAGAAAATGTAAGCTTCGGATATTTACTGAAATTTGGTACTGGATTAGCTGAGCTCTTGGTACAACATACCTCAAATTTAATAATAACTCTAATAAGTAAAAGCTGAGATATCAGCAAATTAGTGAAATGTTTAAAATTGAGGGAAATAATTTATAATATAAACACCTAGATTTATCTGTCTGTTTATTTTTCTATCGCCGAGTAATTGTCGGAACATCGCCAACGTGGCGATTTTTTTTAAATGTTGCCGAATTGACGAAAATGTCACCAAATTGATAAAAATGTTGCAAAATTGATAAAAATATAGTCAAATTGGTAAAAATGACGACTAATTGGTGAAAATTCAATGTCTTCAATGTCAAAAATATAAGAATATACTATAGAATAACCTATTTTTCCAACTGTTGGTTTAATCTATTTTTCCAACTGCTTGACAAAATTCTGGCGATGATTTTTGCAGCATATCTCCAACTTGGCGAATTTTTTAAATGCTGCCAAATTGATGAAAATATAGCCAAATTGAAAAATTGGCGTTAAATCAATGAAACTGACGACTAATTGGTGAAAACTCAATATCTTGGAAATAACATAACGAAGGACTATATGAATAACCCATTTCTCCGCCCGTCCGTAATGCTTGGCGAAAAATTTGGCGGGATGTCGCAAACATGGTGCCTTTTCTAAATATTTCCGAATTGACGAAAATATCGCCAAATTGATAAAAATATCACCAAATTAATAAAAATAACACTAAATAGGACTCAAAGTATTGCAAATTTTTAATTCTGTTATATGACGGGTATAACTTCTAGTAGTTAGCAAAATACAAATGCAAGGGGATATGTAAACCAACCTTATGAAGTAATTCAGGAGTTTTTATTTTTCAAATTGTAGGACAGTGAAGTTGAATGTCGGACTATTTTTTAACTTTCGTATAACGATGGCTATTTGTAACAATGTTTAGTCACATCCGATAAAATAGTTAAAGTTTTCTAAATATGAATCAGATGTGAGGAATAAAACCGCTTCCCTAAAACCCCATGGAGAAATTTCGAAATTTTAGAATATTTCGGTCAGTTATAGTACTAGAGCTATTCGTGTATTAAATTGTAAGTTTCTATTCCTTCTAGAAGTGGGTAAACATTTCACGGACATACATAAAAATGTTCTCTTTCATATATAGACCAATTTTGTTTCGTCACTTTCTTCTGGCAACTTAATGCAACCAGGCCAAGAGAAAGAAATCGCGCCAAAATGGCGGATTTTAAGTTCGCTTAAAGTACACAAGTAACAATGTTAATTGCAGGGATTTAGAAATATTTTAGTTTTTCGAACTTTTGCCACGACGACGTCAGGTGATTAGATGAAAATAAATCATTTATTAAAACTTTAAATGTGATGCAATTTCAAATAATATTGTCTATGTTATTTTGTGCAATTGAACTTAACGTATTGCATTATAGAGAAAATAAGGAAAAATAAGTTTGTGCGTGTGGGAGAGGGTCAACCGCATCAGGTGTATTACTTGCCCGACCGTACACGTAAAGTATAGGATATTAATTAAGGCATCATGTCATAAGGTAAAGTTGTCCTTATCAAAAATTACTATACCAGGACTTACCTTTGATGCCTTCACTAAGGGTGGAGCATGTAAACTCCCGGTTCTCAAGCCGGAGAGACAAATACACAAGATATAAAATAAACACACTTATTTAAATTGACCAATTTATTTAATATTTAAGTTCATAGATATCTATTTATCTTGATTACTAAGATTATTCATCAATCCATTTTTATAATATATCTAGCGCTACCAATATTTCATTAATAAACATATTCATAACACATAATATAATTGACACATATATTTAGACACTTTCTTTTAATCTACCGAAACTCAAAATAGTTCTTTTAGTTTAAAATACAACTCGTTATTACGACGTAGATTCGTACGAACTAATTGTTCATTATTAGATAACCGTTAAATGTGTGCCTTCTGTGATAATTAGTGACAAGTGAAACACATAAATACCTATTCTCTTGCATTTAGACACTTATTCGCGCAATCACTATGCTTGTAAGATTCTATTGCACACCACACTTCTGAGCCACGCTTTCTTTGTGTGCTCACTCTAGATATTTTTTTGAACAACTCAATTGACATGTTTCTAGGTTGTCGAAAATTCAAATCTGTCGAACTTTCTGGAACAAACTTTGGGGCACTTTTTTATTTCCCTCTTTGATTTCATACCACTTCTCCCATTTGTCGTTGACGCATAAGGGGATGAACGCTGTTTATTTATGTTTGCGTTCCAATTGGTTTCCTCTGCTGTATTTACATTGCTCATTATCTTTCTTGGCATCCGTAATTGCAATTTCAACATGTCGTACAAGTATTGTACAACACATATTAATAATATAAAGATAGTCATACAGTAATATATGGATAGTCATTTTGTTAGGACTAATAATATATATGGCAGTCATTCAATTTAAGTCATATTAGTAATACATGAATAGTCATTCATATAATTATATATGGATAGTCATTCTGTTAGGACTAATAAGAAAGTCATCCTATTTGGACTAAAAGCAACAATTTTAATTTACGTGATGCGAATTAAATTCTATAAACATCATGCCATGAAAAGTGTACACTATTATTTCGCTGTGAGAAAAGTAAAGTTATTGTATTATATAAAGTCATGTGCTGCCCAAATCATATTTTTTTACAGAATCCAGTAAATATATAGCGATTTCGCTTCAAATACAAAATATATGGTTTTATATGTATGAAAATTGAGTGGGGAGTGTACATGCGATTATGAATAACACATACAAAGAGGCCATTCATCAAATTGGGGGGTGTGACAGTTTCTCGAGAGTTTTAAAAAGCGATACATCACGACACGAAACATTCGTTTCACGGTTGATAGAAATAGAATTCCGTACATTTTAAATCTCACGGTGTTGCATTAATATTTATGATGCACATTATAAGTATTTTTCTTGGGGACACTATATATATATATATATATATATATATATATATATATATATATATATATATATATATATATATATATATATATATATATATATATAAAGAAATACAATCCCAAAAAGTATGAAATCCAAGAAAGAGAAAGGCGCAAATTGCCGCACTATCAGAGTCTTGAAAAATAAGATTTAAAATGAAAAAAGAAATTATATAGATGGAATGATTGTTTTTACAGGGTTGCAGAAAGGTCAAGGGGGATTGCGACCCCTATTTCCTGGTTAGAAGCTAGCTTTGACTTCATGAAAACGCTCCCAGAGACTCTGCACGCCCGAAACAACAATCGATCATGCCCGTGGGGAAAAAATGGCCGAATCCCAGACAACATAAAAAATGATCAAAATGACAAAAATTGGAAATTTTACTAACCAGCAAGACGAGAATCTTGGAAGAGTTGCATAAAGCGTATATACTTCGAATAGGAAAGCATACATAAAAAAGTCGCGTCTAACTTATAGAGCCATCTGGATGTGAAACAATCAGATAATCCTAGGTAAGAGTTGAGTTGTATTGTATGATGTCGGATAAATTAACATAATTTTTATCACTATAATTTCTGCAAAAGACATCATAATAGTGCTGTACAAAGCGGAAGGGATATGATTGTTCCCGAGTTCCGTTGATTAAATGCATCATGCATTTATTAAATTCTGTAATAGATGAGTTTAATAATCTGTATCTGTTCAAGTGATTTACGATTAAATTACGTTGTACTTTTAAACTCAAGTTGGTATTCCAGTGGGTAAAATAATTGATCTTGCAGTCATATAGATGTCTCTTGTCAAATAATTTATAACATAATTTCTGTTCCAAATTATAATAAATAGTGATGTCAAGGAAATCAACTGTTCCTATCTTCGCTGACTCCGATTCGATTAGTTCAAGACACGGTGGGTAGAATGTAAAATCAAATATATTATATTGATTATCCACTCCAATCATGACGTCATCAACGAATCTAAAGAATAGTATTTTATCTGATTGTTACACATCCAGATGGCTCTATAAGTTAGACGCGACTTTTTTATGTATGCTTTCCTATTCGAAGTATATACGCTTTATGCAACTCTTCCAAGATTCTCGTCTTGCTGGTTAGTAAAATTTCCAATTTTTGTCATTTTGATCATTTTTTATGTTGTCTGGGATTCGGCCATTTTTTCCCCACGGGCATGATCGATTGTTGTTTCGGGCGTGCAGAGTCTTTGGGAGCGTTTTCATGAAGTCAAAGCTAGCTTCTAACCAGGAAATAGGGGTCGCAATCCCCCTTGACCTTTCTGCAACCCTGTAAAAACAATCATTCCATCTATATAATTTCTTTTTTCATTTTAAATCTTATATATATATATATATATATATATATATATATAATATCCAAAAAGAAAAAGAAATTATGATGCTAAAAATGTAAAATTGTATAAAGTAATTCATAAATTAGAGCTGTATAGCTGCTAACTTCAAAAAACACAATACATGGCAAAATTGCAAAGAAAGAAGAGGCAATTGGAGCGATTGTGAAATCTTTTTAGTTCTGATTATAGCTAGCTAGCTACTAGGGCATGGCACACGCTCGGACACCAGCATATAAATTAACAAATGGCCCTAATTGTCGTCATATATATATATATATATAGTAATTGTTTTTCTTAAATCATTTAAAATTGCAGTAAAATTAAGTTGAATTTTAAATTGCCAGAAGAAACTATTTCAGCGATAATTTAAAATGAAAGATGTAAATTATAACCAAACAGATTGTATTAAATTTAGGTGTTGTTTCAGATAATAAGACATTGAAAAAGAACATAATTATTTTCGGCACGTAAAGTGTTATTTTATTATATTTCACATTTTAATTGTGAAACAATTTAGAGCATTATTCAGTTTGAATTAAATGCATAATATGTGATTATGTGAGAGTTCAAAATTTTTGTACTACGGTTGATGAAACTGAGCTCAAGGTTTTCGTGCTAAGATTGCTGAAACTGAGTTCAAAGTTTTTTGCTACAACTGCTGAAACTGAGTTCAAGATTTTTGTGCTACGATTGCTGAAACTGAGCTTAAGGATTTTGTCCTACGATTGTTGAAACTGTGTCCAAGGATTTTTGTACTACGATTATTGAAACTAAGTTCAAGGTTTTTGTACTACGATTGTTGAAACTATAATGGAATAAAAGTTTATATTTTTATTCCCTTGCTTATATTTATAATTTTAAACATTCTAATCATCAGTGCTAAAAACTTTATAATGCCATAAACTTCTGTGAAAATTCCATATCTCGGATTCGTTGAACCAGCATTGTTTCCAATGATCAATTTTGTGCTCATTTATGCTCATTATAACCAAGTACTTGTTAAGTGTTCTGAAAGCAATAAAAAATGATATATAAAGAATAAATTTTACATCATAATGCTATTGAGATGTAAATAAAATCTCGGGAAATGAATAAATATCTACGAATTTTGGGGCATCAAAATACAAAACTATTACGAAAAATATATTTTCTCGTGAATGGAACAAACTAGATTGACGAGAATAATGTTAACAAATTTGTTGCATAAAATGGAAAGTGAACATATTTGACAATGATTACTGCTTTCTAATTTTGTGTAATATTTTGAAAAATATATTTGAAAAACGTGGTATATCTCGAGAACTTCCCATGTTATACTCGTAGTTTAAAAATGTATGTCATTTGTTTATTAGTTTTCGAATAAAACATTACGAGATTATTATTTATTGAATATCTTTGAAGTTGCTGATTTTTTCTTTAAATACACGTTTAAAATTAACAGCTTTTCGCGTAAGTTTTCTTTAAATAAACGTTTGAAATTAACATATTGACTGATTATAATAATCGTATCAAACTATTTTTGAAATGCTTCATTCGTTTATGGGATATCAAGTTGAAAGACCCCCCCCCCCACACACACATACACACAATATCATATATATACACTAACATACATATGCATATAAACATTGACATCACCTGAAAATCGTTGAATTCGAGTTGCTTCAAACGTGATCTTCCGTCAAAAACTCCAAGTAGAATTTTTGACCCCGTTACAATGCTATACCTATACATTATACTATGAATGTAGGAAAGTAATTAAGCTTATCCAAAAAAAAAGTATAGCGATAAGATCAATATCTGAAAAAGCTGTACGCAGAAAACAAATACATTTTAAAAGAGGTACGGGATGTTTGTAAGTTTTAGTAACACTAATTTAAAGTAAATATAAATTAAGAAATTTCATTGAAAACTATATGTAAGATACTGAGGTTTCAAATTAAATTATTTCAAAGTAGTGGAAAAAAATCTGATGTGGGCAGCACCTGACTTTCCCTGCCTACTTATATTCACGTTCTCTTTATTTTAATTAAGTTCCATTCACTTTTAATTCAATATTCGTTCTCATTTGATAACTGGACTCATTTTCAAAGTTGGTGTAGAGAAAATAGGAAAAAACTAAAATATCTCGATAACGGCGAGTCCTAGTGTAATGGGGTTGGTCTTATTTTTTTCTTTATTAAAAATTACGTATTAAACAAGCATTTAATGGATATATTTGAGCATACGTAGGGTTTTTATTTTAGATTTTGGCGATTTTTTTGGGCCATTTTGCAAAAAATGGCAGGTTACTTTTTTTCGAATCGTACCAAAATCTAATCAGCATCAGGGTGTCCTACAAGTGATTTATATACCAAATTTTGTGAAATTCAGTTTTTCAGCTAGAGTGGATACAAGCTTATGCGGGTCATTTCACAAAAAAAAAGGCGGGTGTTTTTTTATCCCGAATCGTACCCCAAACTAATTAGCACCAGATTCACTCAGTGATTTACCTACCAAATTTTATGAAATTCAGTCCATTAGTTTTTTGTTAGAGTGGATACAAAATCTGCACATACAGACAAACAGACAGACAGACACACAGACAGATACACAGACACACAGACAGACACACACACACACAGACGTTATGCTAAAAATAGTTTTATCGTATTCCAGAGGCCTCGATTTTGTTGTTGAGACCCAGACCCTCCGACCTACCAGAAAGGTATAAGGTAACCGTTTGGATGGCCGGGAAGTGCCACCCAATTTAGACCGGAACCCAGTGGAGGAAGCATCCACAGGGACCGTACCCTCCTTCCCCTACCACCAACCTCTCGGAAAGACTTACGGACCCACATATTTAACGTGATTGTACTCCGCATGAACATGGCGGCAGTTGTGGCAGCGTGCAAATCCAGCGCGCAAACCACCGGGATACCGCGCCCGAAATGTGCCAACAGCACGCGGTGTTCGCAGGTGGTCACCCACCCAAGTACTAACAGCGCCCGATGCTGCTTGACTTCGGTGATCTAACGAGAACCGGTGTTTTAAACACGGTAGGGCCGTTGGCCCAGGCCTCGAAACGTGTAAGATCCGTTGAAAACTTGAATTGCGATTTTCGGCATGATTCCAATACTTTCTCTATACAATACCATGTATTGCAAGGAAAGTAATAATTACTTATTCTTCCTTGTGATCTTTTTCATTCTTATATAGAACTAGCAGTAAACCAATTCTTCGTACGGAATATGCAGTATAAAGAAATGTTAAATTCACAAGTATGTGCAGCTTCCTATAGTATTCTGATTGACATTATTATTCAAAACATTCCATTAAAATAATTAAATTGATGCTCCTAAAAAAAGTTTAAGAATACCTTTTCTCGCTGTACAAAATTTTCTTTACATATAAAGCTGAAGAATGAAACATTCGTATTGCGTTTGTAAACAAATTTACAGAAAATATGAAATTCAATGAATATATTCCAAAATAAAAGCACTAAAATTGTTGTAGAAGATATACCAGTACTATGTATATTGTCGTGAATTAGACGACATACCCGTGCTAATATTTTTTGTGGATTAAAAGATTGTACCCTTGCATTAGAATATATGCTCGTACTACTTTTATTCTGATATACGAGAATAGTACGGGCATGTCTTCTATTCTATAAATTAGAAGACATACCCGTGCAGTAAATTAGACGACTTTTCCCGTGTATTAAAAGATATATTCGTACTACAAAATATGGATCTGAAAAATCTTTCACCAAATTAAAATAACTGACGTAAGAATTCGAAAATATCAATAAACCACTTTACCTTTAAACCCAAAGGCCGTAATGGATATAATCCAATCCAAAATGTAATTCCGATAACAATTATTTATATAAATTCTTTATTATTTTAATCGAAAAATATTTACTGTTGTATTAACTCATTGGTTGCATCCGTTGCTTAGTAACATAACATCATTTTCCTTTTTCGAATAACTTGGCGGAACAAATATCGTCTCCATAATACTATCTCAATGGAATGTTTAATAGTGCGATTTTTATAAATATCTGCGTTTTATATAAATATATATTTTTATAATAACCTCTAACTCTAGAAATTCGAAACATAGACTGAATTTTAAGAGGGGCTATTCCAAATCCACCCCCAAAATTTCATCTAATTAGGTGCAGCCGTTCTCCCATGATGATGAGTTAAAAACATACACACACACACACAAATAAACAGACATATTTTCAATATTATTTATAATGACTGGCAGTATATCCGCTCTTCGTACAGAAATGTAATATAAAGAAACTTAACATTCACAACTATATGTAAATCTTTATAGTATTCTAAATGACTTTATCATGCAGAATATTCTATTAAAATATTTAATCTAATTCTTCTAAAAAATGTATAAGAATATCTTGGCTCGATATACAAAATTATCTTCACAGGCAGATCTGACGAATAAAGCATCCTGGTCTAGTTTGTAAATAAATATAGAAAAAATATTTTTTAATTCTCACAAAACGAGAGAGATTATCTAGAAAATTGTACTTAATTATGTAAAATATTGAATTTTCATCGATTAGGTGTCATTTTGATGAATTTAGGGTAACTTTATCAATTTGGAGACATTTTCGTTAATTTAGCGACATTTTAAAAAATCGCCAATATTATCGCAAAGTCGGACTATAGAACTGACAGTCCTATTTGTCGACAAATTGACGAAACATCATCACAATACTATCCCCTAACAAAACACAATTAATTCCATTTATTTAGCGCAATTTTATCAATTTTCGGATATTTTAATGGATTTACAAACATTTTTATCAATTTGGTAACATTTTAAAAATTCGCTAATTGTGTTACTAAGTAGAACGGTTGGATTGACATACATATGCTACCCCGAAACATCATTTAAGTACTTTTAACATCATTTAAGTACATTTAAGTACATTTAAGTATCATTTAAGTCTTCTAACAGAACACAGTTAATTTCACTGATTTAGAGTAGTTTTTAAAAATTTGGCGACATTTCCATCAATTTGGCAACGTTTAAGACAAGTTGCTATGTTAGTAATATCCCGCCAAATTCATAGATCTGAATTTACAGATCTGAAGAGTAAAATACCCTTATCCCGTTTGTATATATTACATGAAAATACTAAAATTGTATTAGAAGATATACCCGTTCTACTCTTATTCTGTTTCAACAATCGGCTAAATGAATTTATTAGATAAACACAATATATAAGTTTGAAAACTCTTTGACAAAATAAATGAAAGTGATGTACTTAGTCCGCAATTAATGTAATTAAAAGAAAAATCAAACCATTCATTTATAAGATATATTTTTATATCCATTTATTTATTATTCAAATCGAAAAACTAATAATTAAAATTAACAAACACATTTAATTTAATTGCTTTGTTGGACAACATGGTAAAAAAAAAAGAATCTTCCTCATAAAATGCTGATAATTAAATAACCATTTTGATTTTTTAATACTGTTCATTGTTGAGTAAGAGCCTGTGAGAAATAAACCATGGTAATAGAGTTTCCATTTAAATTCGTATTTCAAACCTGCGATTTTCAAAGTGACTGATTAGCGCAATAAACTTTAACCAAAGTCAGAGATAGAGTTTTAATTCACTTTCAGGTTTTAAGCCAGTGATTTCCAACCCCTTTCGTTTGGAGAAACCAGGGAGTTAAAGAATAGAAGGAGGAAGGAGGGAAATGTTTCCTAGGGAAATGTTTCGTTTTCCATTAATATTTCAACAAGCCCTGGTCTTAGAAACCCGAAACATAGACAAAATTTGAAGTGGGGCTGTTTCAAAGCCACCCATAAAATTTCATCAAATTCGGTTCAGATGTTTTCCCGTGATGACGAAACAAATAGACATACAGAGGGATAGACAGATTGACGGATTTTCAATTTTATTTATATAGATTTAACCTAAAATTAGATGCATTTTTACGCTCCGAATCTTCATTTCCAGTTTGCTCCAAACAGTCTTTAGACATTTCTAATGCAATTTACTTCGATGATTCCCTGTCTTTTCCTTTGTTTACGAATAATTTTAACAATGCAGCCGCTTTAATAAATGAATGTTTTTGCCGAACAATTCCCAATTTGCTTTCTATCTCCTCTCTCCAACTTCCTGCAGACTTCTTTCCTTCTCACTTACCACTAAAAGGAATTCCATGCTAAAGTTGAATTTATAAGATTGTAAATTTCTAAATAAACATTCCATTTGTAAATGGGCTAGAGGAAAGATTTTAATGAGCATTATTTAGACAACTAAGAAGTATCAAGAAAGTAACACTGTTTTATTTATATTTTAGTAATCACTTTCCTTATATACAATAATGTATAAGGAAAGTATTGTGACGGGGTCGAAATTTCGAATTCGAGTTTTCGACGGGAGAGCACGTTTCAAGCATCCCTGATCACTAATCGAACAGTTTTAAAGTGATGTCTGTATGTGTGTGTATATGTGTGTGTATGTTTGTGTGTGTATGTGTGTGCGTGTGTGTGAAAGTATGTGTGTGTGTGTGTGAAAGTATGTGTGTGTATGTGTGTGAAAGTATGTGTGTGTGTGTGCGTGTTTGTGTGAAAGTGTGTGTGTGTTTGTGTGAAAGTAAATGTGTGTTTGTGAGTGTCAGTGAGTCTGTGGAGACGATAACTGACAAACGAATGGACCGATTCAAACGAAATTCGGTACAAAAATTACAATCCGTAAACACTGGAAGCCTATTGTTTTTATACGCAATCGAATGTTCAGAACCCCCTAAATTTTCTAGTGAACTTTTGAAAAAATCGTCAAAAAATCGAAACCCCTAATAAAGTTTCGCAAATAGACATTTCTTATGTAATTTTTCATTAGAAAACGATTGACATAAATTTTAGAACGCTAACACGAACCGTTCTCGAGATATTGCACATTTAAAAAAAAATATCAAAAAGTCATATAAAAAAAAAAATTCCTATTGAGAAACATGTTCACTTTTCCTATGTAATACCATACGATAAATTGGGTGACAACATTCTCGTGGATCTCGCTCGTTCCATTCATGAAAAAAGATAATTTGAGTAATACTTTTGTATTTCAACACCAATAGTCATTTATCTGCTGTAAGAATAACTTATTTCCCCGTCCATAACGCTTGGCAAGATTTTGGCGACGAATTTGGTGGAATATCGCCAACTTGGCGACTTTTCTAAATGTTGTTAAATTAACGAAAATCTCAATAAATGGATAAAAATGACTCTAAATCAATGAAAATGAAGACTCATTGACGAAACTTTAATATCTTGGAAATAATATAAATATCTACTATAAAAATAATCTATTATTTTTTTCTGTAAAAGTAATAAATTCATTGCATTATATAAGGAAAGTCATGTGCTGCTCACATCAGATTTTTTATATTTATAATTAAACAAACGATTTAATGTGCAGAGTCCACTTCGACGATAATGAAGAGTTCACGTGAAATTTGGTCCCAGTAGTTCAACGGTAGAGAGTCAGTTGGCCAGTTCGGAGATTCAGGGTTTGATTTCCAGTTGGGACAGCAAGGATCTTAACAATGGCGCCCGAACGAATTAACCCTGTATGTTAATGCAGAGATGTCGGGGGTATGAAAGTGATCTTAGTACGACTGGTACGGATCCAGTGGATTCTGGAAGATTGAGCGCCGATTTCAAATTAAGAGGACAACGACCACGCAGGACCCTAACCTGGGAGAAAATAGTAGTAGCAGGAGGCTAACCTGAGGTCAAAATAGCAGGAGGTGGTCAGTCAGATTTTCAGTTGCACGCCAATCTGACATTAGAGGAGGGTGAACCCGGAGTCCACTTCGATAATAAGAGTTTGCAATTTCGTCTCAGTAGCTCAACGTTAGAGAGTCGGCTGGTCAGTTCAGAGATTCAGGGTTCGATTCCAGGTTGGGGTAACAAGGCTCTTTATAAATGTCATAATGAAACATAATTTTATAGTTATAATTGAACAGAAGATTTAATGTTATAATTAAACCATTTTATAGTTATAATTGAACATAAGATTTAATGTTATAATCAAACATAAATTTCTAGTTATAATTGAATATAAGATTTAATGTTATAATTAAACATAATTTTATAGTTATAATTGAACATAAGATTTAATGTTATAATTGAACATAAGATTTTATTTATAATTAAACATAATTTTATAGTTTTAATTGAACATAAGATTTAATGTTATAATTGAACATATGATTTAATGCTATAATTAAACATAATTTTATAGTTGTAATTGAACATAAGATTTAATGTTATAATTGAACATATGATCTAATGTTATAATTAAACATAATTTTATAGTTATAATTGAACATAAGACTTTTAAATGCAATGGGAATGCCTTTTTCAGAACGCCTCTTTCTGGCGGGTTCTTGTGATTTTGAACTTGGTCTCTGTTGCTTTGTGTAACCCGAGCAAGATTGAGAATGAATTTTATACCAGCTTAGTGGAAGGACTGCAATTGTCAGTTTCTATCGAAGTTTGCGAAATTTCGGCAAATAGGAAGTTTTTTTTATATTTTATTTATTTATTTACAAAAAAAGCATGCTACAGGAAGAATCCCAGTGACAGCAGGCAAAACAATACACAGAATAAAAACCCAAACCATACAGATTGAAAAACAAATAATATAAAAACATAAAGACACAAAAATTACAATAATCATATCTGTTAACAGTTATTCCATGCTGATGAGCTCATAATACGTACGACACCGGTCCGCGGATACCGCTATCTTCAATGGTGGTGTCTTCCGCATTTCTGGGTACGGCCTTTTCTGTCGGGTCTTGAGAATTAGAAAAATACTAGCCGCATACCCGTTGAAAATCAACGGCCCCACATTAAGCAACCCCTGAATAATGTAATTTTTTTAATAATTCGCGTTTCTTATTTATTCGACAAATCGAACATTTAGTTTTGAGGCACCCCCAAAAGTTCAAAATATTGGAAAACTAAAATTGCACATGTTCTTCCTTTCGAACTATCTACCTGTACACCAAATTTGAAGTCTGTATCTTATTTCGAAGCATGTTTTTTTTTATCAATTCACATTTCGAACGTTTTCCTCTGGAAAACCCCCTTAAACGAACATTTTTGAAAAATTATATTCATTTTGGGTGTTTTCATCAAATGATTAGTCTATATATAAAATTTTGAGCCTCTATCAAATTTTAAAGGGGCCGTTTCTCATTTATTCGGAAAATCGAACATTTTTGTGTGCGGCACCCCCTTAAGTAGGAAATATTGGAAATCTGAAATTACACACTTTCTTCCTTTCGAACGGTTTACCTATATACCAAAGTTGAAGTCCCTATCTTATCGCAAGGCAGGCTTTCCTATCATTTCACTTTTCGAACGTTTTGGTGTGCGGCACCCCCTTGAGTAGAAAATATTGGACATCTGAAAATGCACACTTTCTGCCTTTCGAACGATTTACCCATACACCAAATCTGAAGTCACTATCTCATCGCAAAGCATGCTTTCCTATCATTTCACTTTTCGAACGTTTTGGTGTGGAGCACCCCCTGTAGACGGAAAATCGAACATTTTTGTGTGCGGCACCCCCTTAAGTAGAAAATATTGGAAATCTGAAATTCCGCACTTTCTTTGTTTCAAACGATTTACCCATACTCCAAACTTGAAGTCTCTATCTCATCGCAAAGCATGATCTCCTATCGTTTCACTTTTCGAACGTTTTGGTGTGCTGCACCCCCCCCCCTTAAGTAGAAAATATTGGAAATCTGAAATTGCACACTTTCTTCCTTTCGAACGATTTACCCATACACCAAATTTGAAGTCTCTATCTCATCGCGAAGCATGCTTTCCTGTCATTTCACTTTTCGAACGTTTTGGTGCGGGCACCCCCTCTATAGAACGTTTTCGAAAAATTCGATTTTTCCAGGGGGTTTTATCGAACGACCGAGCCGTGTACCAAATTGCAAATCTCTATCTATTCGGGAAGTGCCTAAAAAAGGCGTGACAGACAGACAGACGGACAGACAGACGGACACTTGGCAATTAGTATATATAATAATAGATAGATAGATTTCAGTGAAGCACATCCATAAATGAACATTTTTGAAAAACTCTGTTTGTCTTGGGTTTTTTATCAGATGATTGGCCCAAATACCAAATATCAAGCCTCTATCACATTTAAAAGGAAGCGTGCCTCATTTATTAGGAAATTCGAACATATTATTGTGTGCACCCCTTAAAGTAGCAAATATTGGAAATCTAAAATTTCAAACTCTCTTCCTTTCAAACTGTCTACCCGTACATCAAATTTGAAGTCGCTATCCTATCGAGAAGCATAATTTTCTATCACTTCACCTTTCGAACGTTTTTCTGTGTAGCACCCCGTTAAAGAACATTTTTGTCAAACTGTATTCATCTTTGGTTTTTTTTTGTCAAATGGTTAGCCCATATACTAAATTTCAAGTCTCTATTACATTGTAAAGGAGGCGTTTTTCATTTGTTCGGTAAATCGAACATTTTAGTGAGCGGAACCCCCTACAATAACAAATTTTGATAAACTGAAATTGCACACTTTCTTCCTTTCCAACTTTTTACCCGTACACTAAATTTGAAGTCTCTATCTCATCGCGAAGCATACTTTTCTAGCATTTCATCTTTCGAATGCTTTTGTGCGGAGTACCCACCCCCTTAACTATACATTTTTGAATTCTTTTGAATACATTTGAATACATTTTCTATTCTTTTTGTGATTTCTGTCATATTATTTTCCCATATATCAAATATCAAGCCTCTATCACGTTTTAAAAGGGGCGTTCCTCCTTTATTCCAAAAATCGAACATTTTGGTGTGCGGCACCCCCTAAAGTAGAAAGTATTGGTAAACTGAAATTTTACACTTTCTTCCTTTCAAACTATCTACCCTTATACCAAATTTGATATCTTTATCTCAATCCGAAGCATGGTTTTTTATCAATTCACTTTTCGAACGTTTTCCTCTGGAGCACCCCCCTTAAACAAACATTTTTGAAAAACTATATTTGTCTTGGGTGTTTCCATCAAATGATTACCCCATATACCGAATTTCAAGCCTCTATCAAATTTTAAAGGAGCGTTTTCTCATTTATTCTGCAAATCGAATATTTTGGTGTGCGGCAACCCCTTAAGTAGAAAATATTGGAAATCTGAAATTGCACGCATTCTTCCTTTCGAACGGTTCACCAATACACCAAATTTGAAGTCTCTATCTTATCGCAAAACATGCTTTCCTATCATTTCACTTTTCGAACGTTTTAGTGTGCGGCACCCCCTTAAGTAGAAAATATTGGAAATCTGAAATTGCACACTTTCTTCCTTTCGAACGATTTACCCATACACCAAATTTGAAGTCTCTACCTCATCGCAAAGCATTCTTTCTTATCATTTCACTTTTCGAACGTTTTGGTGTGCTGAACCCCCCCTTAAGTAGAAAACATTGGAAATCTGAAATTGCACACTTTCTTCCTTTCGAGTGATTTACCCATATACCAAATTTGAAGTCTCTATCTCATCGCAAAGCATGCTTTCCCGTCATCTCACTTTTCGAACGTTTTGGTGTGGGGCACCCCCTCTATAGAACGTTTTTGAAAAATTCGATTTTCCCAGGGGGTTTTATCGAACGACCGAGCCGTGTACCAAATTTCAAGTCTCTATCTATTCGGGAAGTGCCAAAAAAAGCGGGACAGACAGACGGACAGACAGACAGACAGACAGACGGACACTTGGCAATTAGTATATATAGATTAATATTTTTATTAACACTTTACAACATAGTTGAAAAGTGTTTATGACTTTGTTCATTCTGTCTGTCTGTCTGTCTGTCTGTCTGTCCGTTAGCACGATAACTGCCGTAAAAATTACTTTATCAAAATGAAATTTTAGTATGTTTTTCAGACGGTCTGTCGGACCTATGGGAATATAAATAAATAATATCACCCAATTAGTTTTTTATTGAACCTGGGTTGAAAAAATGAAATACATTGAACCCTACGGGACCTAATTCTTCAAACATTTTTTAAGCCAATTTAAAACTCACAAATTGCTTCGAAATTTTTAGGAAATATTCACATTATCCCATAACATATATAAAAACAATTTCAGTAAAATATGTTAAGCAGTTTTTTAATTAAAAATTATATAATATAGGGAAAAAACAAATTCAATTAAATTCTGACTTTTGGGATATCCTCCAGAAATAAAACAGAGATATATTATGTAATAAATATCTTTCCAAGAGATTAATAATTTTGTATATGAGAAAAGCTTCACATTTAAAATTAAATTTGGTAGATAACAATTTTTTTATATTTTTATATAACTCTTCATGATCTACTTATTTGATGGCATTTTTAATGCACTTTCCTACGTCCTAGAGAGTTAAAATTTGGCACGCAGCTTAAATTTGCTGAATATTTCATTCTACAAAAATTTGGTAGATCTTTAAATATAGATCATACATTTTTTTCGAAATGGCCTGCCAATAATCCTCGTTCACTTCTATAAATCATTGTTGTAATATTGTTAAAAATTCTGATGTGGGCAGCACATGTCTTTCCCTGCAGACTCATATTCAGGTTCTCTTTATTTCTTCAATAATAATTTGAGTTTATCTGCACAAAATAACAGCCATAAGTATTTTAAATGACATTGAATTTGCACGTTAAACTTAAATTTGGTTCTCATTCGATAGCTGGACTTATTGTCAAAGGTGGTGTAGCGAAAACGCGAAAAAACTAGAATATCTCAAGAACGACTAGTCGTAGAGTAATGGGGTTAGTCTTATTCTTTTTGATGTCAAAAATCACGTATAAAATAGGAATTTAATTGATATAATTGAGCACACGTAGTCTTTTATTTTTATATTTAACGATTTTTGCGGGCCATTTCGCAAAAATAGCCCGTTCCTTTTTCCCGAATCGTACTAGAATAACCTACAAATGATTTATATACCAAATTTTGTTAAATTTGGTATATAAATCACTTGTAGGTCATTGAAATATTATACACCAAAATTTGTTCCATTAGTGTTTAGCTAGAGTGGATAAAGGCAATTTCTGCCGGCCATTTCGCTAAAAAGGCAGATTCTTTTATTACGAATCGTACTATAATCTAATGAACATCAGGATTTCCAACAAAAACATACCTACCAAATTTTATGAAATTCGGTCCATTGGTTTTTCAATTAGCGTGGATGTAATATCCTCACAGAAACATACACAGATACACCCTTACACACACAGACGTCTTCCTAAAAATAGTTTTTTCATGTTCTAGAAGTCTCAAAACGTGTAGATCCTTCGAAAATTCGAGTTCCGATTTTCGGCACGATTCCAATGCTTTGAATACATACACACACACACACACATATATTATCTGTATATCTGTGTATTATCTGTGTATCTAAATTCCGTGCCTATGCAATTACAATAGTTGTGATTTTAAATGATCCCTAAACATCTATTATTTCTTCAACGAAGCCTAATTTTAACCTATGCAGAATGCAAATATCTCAAGCGATTGTAAGGTGAGTTACATAATTATTGTTGAATTTTTTCACACAAAATTATTTAGCTCTGGAGTCTGGAATACAAGTTATATGAATGAAATATTCATTGATTTTGCATAGAGAATCAGATGATTTATATTTCGATATAGTTTTAAATATTTAAATATAATAAATTACTGTAGTACAGTGATAATGTAAAAGATATCACCACTGAATGTATCACATTTTAGAAATTTTTAAATGAAATTACATTTCAGTTGGAAAGTGTTTCATAATCAATGCTTATGCATGAATGATCTTTCTTGTTTAATAATTATTTAATTTTTTTAATTTATATTTTTAATAGGAATAATATTAATATTTTTAACATGCAACTTTTATTGTAAACTAGCCGCCTTTGGCGACCAGCCTGTTCGCAACCCTTGAAAATGCTGATCGTGGCAAATTCCAACCGTGGCAAACTCGTTGGCGCGACCTACCAGAAAGGTGTAAGGTAACTGGTTGGACGGCCAGGATGTGCCACCCAATTTAGACCGGAACCCAGTGGGGGAGGCATCCACAGGGAACGTACCCTCCTTCCCCTGCCACCAACCTCTCGGAAAAACATACGGACCCATATGTTTAACGTGATCGTACTCCGTGTCAGTGGCGGAAATCGAACCCGGGCCTACCGAGTGCAATTCTCGCGCGCTAGTGCAAATCCCGCGCGCTAACCACTGAGGTACTTCGCCCCCCCCCCGCGACATTTTCCATAACTTTCTTTTTATTCACCGAATTTAGACCGGAACCCAGTGGGAGAGGCACCCACGGGGACCGTACCCTCCTTCCCCAACCACCAACCTCTCGAAAGGACTTACAGACCCACATGTTTATTCCGCGTGAACACGGCGGCAATTTTGGAAATCGAACCCGGGCCTACCGCGTGCAATTCCCGCGCGCTAACCACTGGGATACTTCGCCCTCCGCGACAATCTCCATAACTTTCTTTTTATTCACCAAATTTAGACCGTACCCTCCTTCCCCTAACAGCAACCTCTCGGAAGGACTCACGAACCCACATGTTTAACGTGATCGTACTCTGCGTGAACGTGGCGTAAGTTTTGGCAGTGGCGGGAATCGAACCCGGGCCTACTGAGTGCAATTCCCGCGCGCTAACCACTGGGTTGCCGCGCCCTCCGCGACAATCTCCATAACTTTCTATATATTCACCCAATTTAGACGGGAACCCACCTCCACAGGGGCCGTATCCTTCTTCCCCTACCACCAACCTCTCGGAAGAACTTACGGACCCACATATTTAACGTGATCGTATTCCACGTAAACACGGCGGCACTTTTGGCAGTGGCGGGAATCGAACCCGGGCCTACCGCTAACTTCCCGCGCGCTAATTTGCAATTTAAAATGACCATATGCTTAATTCCATCATCCTCATTCCATTGTTTCATTGTTCTATCATTTAAAATATCCATAAAATTAAAATATCCATTTAAAATATCCAAAAGTTAAAATATACATTTAAAAAATCCATATCGTTCCATCATTTAAAATATAAATATAATAATTTATATGGAGCAAAGGAGCTCTATTCAGAACCGTGACGTCACCTCCACCTTGACGTCCCTACCCACCACCTTCCCTCCTTCTTCGGGGGAGAAACGCCGGTTAAGAAGCGGCACGCCGAGCGGAACGCCGAAAAATTGAAATTCGGAAACTTTTAAAATCCCGATCCTGTGGGCAATACGGAATATTTCCTGACCAGATTGGACTTGTAAGAATGCCAGATGTTTGACCTTTCTAAAAATGTAAATTATTAGTCGAAATTATGAGTACTTTTTACTATGCGAGAATTTAAAAACCAAAAATCGTTTTTTTGAGCCAAAAGTGACTTTTGTTTTAAAATCTTTAAAAAATATTAGAAATCGAAATTCAGATTTGAAATTGATATATTTTTACTCGCAATTGTCTGCTCTTTCCGATGGTGTGATTTGTTTTTTTCTACGACGTCTGGATCGTGGTGAAAAAAGGGCAAAAAACGGTCGAAATCGCATAAAACATTAAATAAATAAAAAAAAATTAAAATTTTAAAAATCGGTTTTCACGTGTCCCCTTCCCTCCCCCCCCCAGGTCTCCGATTGCCAAATTTCGTAGCTCTCCGACGCGCGGTCGCGAAACGTATAGTGTATAAGACAGACACACAGACAGACATTGCCTTTTATTATATAGATACTTTTATTAGAAACATATAAACAATTTATGAAAACTTAATGTGTTCAACAGATTAAGTTTTCATAAATTATTTATATGTCAACGATAAGTACATATTATGGAGTTTATACATTTTATTTTAGGGATATTTTTAATCTATATAAACAAGATAGACCAATCATAAAGCATTGATTATGAAAAACTTTCCAACTTCAATGCAATTTTATTTAAACATCTCTAAAATGCGATACATTCCTCGGTAATATTTTTAAAATTATCGCAATACTACTTTAATTTATTATATTTGAAAACTTAAAATTTCAGTGAAAAAAATGAACTTCATTCAAAAGAAGGCATTGAAATATAAATTGCCTAGTTTAAACATCTCTAAAATGCGTACGTTCCTCGGTAATATTTTTAAAATTATCATAATACTACAATAATTTATTATATTTGAAAACTTCATAGAAAACAATGAAATTTATTCAAATGACGTCATCGAAATATAACACGCCTGGCTCTCTCTATAAAAGCAGGATTTCATTCCTGAATATTTTTCCATTTCTTTCATTCATCACAATACTATAATAATTTATTTTATTTCAAAACTTAAAACCATGGAGGTCCAAGTAATTGAACTCTATGCTTAAATCTTCATCGAAAAAATGTTTCATTCATATCAGCTATATTACAGACTCCATGAGCTAAATAATTTTACGTTAAAGAACTGCAGCAATTCTTATACAACTCATTCTACATCTTTTGGTGTTTACATTCTCCATATGTAAAAATTAGGCTTCGTTGTAGAAATAATCAATGTTGGATGATCATTTAAACTCAAATATATTGTAATTGAATTGTTTCAGTATGCAGATGCACAGAATTTAAACAAAAATACAGCTTTTTAGGACTGATACAACACTAAATATGAATTAAAAAGGACTTTAAAAATTACGATTTTGACACAAGATGGATGACATATTTTATTTTGAAGTGGATCACGTGATCTCTTCGTATAATGGTCACTTGAACTCTTCATATAAAGGGTGTAATTATTATTTTAAATTGTATTTTAAAAACTACTGAATATATTTTGCTGAACTTTTTTTTTATATATTTTATGGGCTAATTTGAATATTTCTTAAAACTTTCGAAACAATTTGTGAATTTTACATTCGCTTAAAAAATATTTGAAAAATTAGGTCCCATAGGGTTCAATGTATTTAATTTTTTCAACCCGGGTTCAGTCGAAAACTAATTGGTAATAATATATAACTAGTATAATATAACAAGTATAATATAACTAGTAATATAAAAATATAAAGACACAAACAATTACATCCAAAACAACTTTCCCAATTATAGTTGCTAATAATATGGAGACAAAATGAAATGGTTATAATTATTTATTAATCACATAATTAAATAAAAATGAATAATAATAAAATAAACTAAAAAAAGAATTATAAAAATAAACAATCGGAAAATAGAATACATTAATATTAATGTTTTGAATTTAATTTTCGCTAAAAAATTGTAACGTTAGCCAGTTTGGTACTACGATTTGAGCGCCTTTTTAATGGTGTATGGTGGCATTCCCGTTTACCATTTCTTCTTTGAATCACTTGTTTAGTTGGCTGTGTTTCACGTTCATATTCTGTTTTGCTTATATGGGTGGTTGTCCTGTCACCTGCTCTGACTCAATGGACGGGTTTGGGAGGGTCGCTGTGAATGTGTGTTCTGCCTGCTGGGTTGTATTTTGTCGTGTTCATTCCGGTGCTTCTTGATGTTTTTCATACTGTTGCGGTTGATCGCAATTACACGTGGTGAAAGAAGAAGGCTTCCTGCCTCATGGTAATAATAGATTTCCTAATTTTTCTTATCTTCAATGTTTCATCTTTTGGTGCTTGTAGTCTGAGTTTGGGTATTTATAGTAATGTACTATTACCCAATCTGAAACAGGCGTTTTTTGGATTAATTAGAATTAAATACTCAGACCTGAAGATGAATTTAATTCTGGTAAATCTTTGAAATTGGGCCGGTGCTGTTCTTTTCTATTATCGTCATTATGACCCGGTTTTGCTTCTATGGCGATGTTAATTTTTCACGATTACTTGAATTGATTATTTTTATTATTACATTTTTAATATATATATATATATATATATATATTATGATATACATATATGTATATATGTATTATGATATATATATATATATATATATATATATATATATATATATATATATATTATGCAGTTATATTTACGTTATAGCAAAAATTACGTTAAGCGGGAGTAGCAAAGTATCACTGTTAATTATAAACTAAATAGAATATTAACCCGATTGCTAAGCTTATTACTGCCCCTGCAATACATGGCAATGTATAGGGAAAGTATCGCAGCTTGAGTTTTCGACGGATCTACACGTTTTCGGACCTTTTGAACACGATAAAACATTTTTTAGCGTGACGTTTGTGTGTGTGTCTGTCTATGCAATGTATGTACTTACTTTAACTCAAAATCTAATGCACCAAATTTCCTAAAATTAAATACTTACTTACCAAATTTCATAAAATTTGGTAAGTAAGTCACTTGTAGGTGATTCTGGTGCTCATTAGATTTTGGTAAGTTTCGGAGTAAAAGCACTTGTCTTTTTTTAGAAATGAACTGCAGAAATCGCATGTAACCACTCTAGCTAAAAAACTAATAGATCAAATGTCACGACATTTGGTAGATAAGTCTCTCGGAAGTTACTCTGGTGCTAATTAGATTTTTGCGCTATTCAGGAAAATATAACCTTCTTTTTTTTTTTTGCAAAATGGCAATAAAAATCAAACATAAAAGACTCCGTTTGCTCAAATGTATCTAATGCTTGTTTTATACGCAATTTTTGACGATAAAATGAATAGGACCAACTCCATTACTCATGGATTAGACTTTCTTCAGATATTTTAGTTTATTTGCATTTTTGCTACGCCGCTTTTAAAAATACTCACAGAAACCAAATGAAAACGATAATGGAATTAAACGGGCAAATTTACTGTAATTTTAAATAAGTAAGTGTGTTATTTTGTGCAGTAAAACTTAGTTTAATAAAATATTAAAGAAATATAGAGAAAAGTCTGTAGGGAAAGTCATGTACTGTGCTCATCAGATTTTTTTCCCCTCTGAAATATAATATTTTTATATTTATCCCAGAGAAAGTTAAGCAAATGCATTGCATGTGTCTATCAACATTTCGTACCGCGGTCAAAAGAGAACTGTTTTCGAGCCATTTTTACAATTAAAATCTTGTTTCCATAGAGTTACATGGGATTTTCAAGTTCTGTTCGCCGAGCGCTCTGATTTCTCATTTTGGTTCATTTTTCCGGCGCTGTCCGTGTCTGGTTTTGACGTACGAATGTGGAGTAGAAGCGAAACGTCATTTTTTGCGGATATTTGATGACCAATCAGATGAGATCGCTTGGATTGATATTAACGGTTGTAACAGTAGGTGTGTGGAGGCTTTTTCTCAATTTCTTTGAACGGAGAGGAAGTGCTGGGGGGGTCTGTCGTAAAAATGGACAGACAAAGGATAAAGTGTAAAGCCAGGAAAGGCTGGATTTTAGTTTGGATTCACGGATAGTCGGGAATTACATCCAGATGGAATATTTTCTCCTGATCTTCACGAATTTATCTTATAGAAAATACTAATTTTCTTCTGAGCTAGTTTTAGGCTGGTTGTAGCTCCTGTCAGAAATTGATGTCGATATCCTATCTCGGAGAAAACCCCCTGGTGCATTTAGTCTAAAAGACTCTCCGCATGCCTGCATTCATAAGAGGTCGATGGAAATTCTAATTATACTACACCTCGATGATGAGTTTCCTAGCTACTACTTGTAAGTTATTTCATATATTAATTACTCCGATCAAACCATATGATCGTGAAGTATGAGATACCCTCCAACTTAATAACGAGAACATTAAGAAGAACTAAATGCTTCAAAATTAATATTGAAATGATTAAGGATTAAGAACTATATGGATTAATTAATATTAATGATATTTCTTATTACTGTCTGAAATTGCAGAAATTAAATTTATATACTATTCTAAGATTTTTATGTATTGTATCTGAAAAGTAATATAACGTCATATGGAAATGATATAATATATCTTGCATTCGAGCATATTGAATTGATTTGTCGTTAATATGTGAAATGGATATTAAAATATATGCTCAGGAAGTATTTGTATTGGAATGAGAAAATTCAATTGACTATCTTATTATTAATCCTATTATCAACTAAATAAAATATTATATCTAAGTAATGAAAGTGTCATATTATCCACAATGTTTGTGTGTACTCAATCTTTATCCAATAGCTTCCACGGCTGGTCTTTATCCAATAGCTTAAATCCTGCGTCTTACAGGACAGGGAAAATTTTCTTGGGTTAGTTTTGTTACACAACGCTGAGGTAAGTGACGGTTGGGTATGTCTTACTCTGCGGAAATTATAATTTCATATTGATATTTTATATTGCTAGAAAATCCACTATACATATTCGGTTAAATGCATATTACAAAAAAGTTCTGTTTTACAAATGATGTCGTGAAGGCACTTCTGTTTTACCTCTTATTGAGAACGAGAAAAACTTTACTACATTTGGTACCGTTAAACGGTACATCATAAAAACACAGGTTGACACATGAGAGATCATTAGAGGTAAGACAAAAGGTCGTCAAACTCATCAAAATTCGCAGCAATTTATAGAGTATCTGTAAATCTCCAATAAAGTGTGGTCGACATTTAATTAATTTCAAGGAACTCCAGAAGTTTGCAGCGAAATTGAAAAGAAGAAAGAAATTTAATCGAATTTTTTTTTGTAGTGTATCCGTATTTCTATGCTCAGATTTAAAAGCAAATATAATCCTGCGGTTAAATTCTGGTCTTTACATTTTCTTTTTTTGGAGGGGGGAGGGTTTCTATTTAATAGTTTTACTCTCTTTCTTAAGGATCGATTTAAAAGCCAGATTTAAAAGCAGCGTAAAATGCATATCTGAAAGATGAGACATCATTCAACTGTGTGAGGATTCTATTATTTATTATCATTTTATTCTAATTCCTCTTTTTCTTGATTTTAATTTATGTCTTAAACTTCTCAACTTTCATTTCGAAAAATCGCATACTCAGGATTGACCAGATCTATAAGAAGGACAAACTTTAGAATTATGGTTTTGCCATTCTGCCGAGTTCGAGTGTGTATGCGTTCCAATCGCCATGGAAAAGTATAGCCTACAATCTTGAGAGTATATATATACACTGTTGGGCAATTGCTAAGGACGGATCACAAATTGCAATGTCGCACAACATTAAGCGGAGGTGGAGGTCCAGTAGGATAAATATTGTTGACACACTGTTCGGACATTAGAATAAAGATCATTTATTGTTCTGGAAAACACAGAAGGTTTTGAAACATCTGAAAGGAAAAAAGTGTTCATTTGATGCTATGTACTGAGAAATGGAAAAATGCATATGAACTACAGCAGGCACCTTTGAGAAAGGTGTCAGTACGGAATATGTCCACCGTGAATTACGATGCAACATTCCACAAGTCATGTCATGCTTTACACAACATTATCCAGCAGCTGTTGAGGCAAGTTATGCCACTCCTCTGTTAGTGCATGGATGAGGGTGTTCTTGTTTAACGGAGGATATTTTCGACCAGCAAGTCAGTATGGCCTACAATCTTGAGAGTATATATATACACTGCTGGGCAATTGCTAAGGACGGATCACAAATTGCAATGCAGCACAACATTAAGCGTAGGTGGAGGCCCAGTAGGATAAAATATTGTTGCCACACTGTTCGGGCATTAGAATAAAGATCATTTATTGTTCTGGAAAGCACAGAAGGTTTTGAAACATCTGAAAAGAAAAAAGTGTTCATTTGATGCTATGTACGGAGAAATGGAAAAATGCATATGAACCACAGCAGGCACCTTTGAAAAAGGTGTCAGTCCGGAATATGTCCACCGTGGATTGCGATACAACATGTCACACGTCATGTCATGCTTTGTACAACATTATCCAGCAGCTGTTGAGGCAAATTATCCTACTCCTCTGTTAGCGTAGGGATGAGGGTGTTCTTGTTTGACGGAGGATATTTTCGACCGGCAAGTCGCCGCCACAGAGCATCCCAAACATTTTCAATGGGGTTTAGAGCTGAAGAAAGTGCTGGCCATATGAGGCATTGAATACCCTCGTTGACTAGACGATCCTGAACAACGAGTGTTCGATAACATGGTGCGTTGTCGTCCATGAAAACAAATTTATCACCGACAGCACCACGGAAAAGTCGAGCATGAGGCAGTAGAACTTCATCAATGTATCGCTGGTGGGTCATAGTCCCAGTTGCAAGCACATGTAAGGGCGCGTGGCCATTGATCATGATGCCGGCCCATACCATGATACTGCAAGTCGGATATCGGTCCCTTTCCCAGATATTTTCTCGACAATAACTCTGATTTGAGAATAGTGAGTGCGCAAGGTCAGTCCTGTTCGGCCCAATTGCGATGATTACGACACCATTGCAAACGGACAGTACGATGCAGTCTGGACAGTGGGACACACGCAACAGGTCTGCGGGCGTATAGTCCTCCTTCTCCCAAACGCCTGGCTACAGTTTTTTAATTTTTTCCAGCTTCATTTCTGAAACATTGAGCTAATTATCATCTGCCGAAGCGTTATATATACAGGGTGTCTCAAAAACATTGAACTCGGCTTTCATTCCTTAAATATTGATCTTAGGCGTTTATACTAAATTACAAAGTTGCATAGAAAAGGTACGGAATTTTATGAAATCGATTAAAATTTTCAAGGAAATTAAATTTTAGGAAATAAAAAATTTAATTTTTTATACGGCCCCCGTACAAAAAAATTTCCAGTGAGTAAAATAAGCCCCATACATTAATAAGTTGATGCAGAAAATTTCAGCATTTTATCATAAAAAGTCCCAGATATATAAAAAGACAAATATGCTGACTTACACCACTTTTCGATGGATTGACATGGATTCTCAGAGGGAAAGAATCATGTCGGCAGATCGTGTTTCAGGGGTTATACACATATTACAAAAGAAAACAATGATTACATAAATAAATAATAATTTTTCTATTTATTGGTACAAAAGTATCTACTCTGTGTAGAAATAATAACTTTACACAGAGATTACAAAGCTAGTTCAAAATGTTTTCTATCCATACCAAAGATCCATAAAGATAAGAGACCGATATTATTTGCCTATGATACATTTCTGCGTTGCGTCATTTGCACTCTTGCTGTAAACATTTATATTTTAGTTTGTGATTAATCCCTCACCAAATTTGTTTAAACATATCTCAGGGACTATTTACGATAAAATCTGAAATTTTGTGCATCACCTTATTAGTGTATTGGGCACATTTTACTTATTGGAAATGTTTTTGCACGGACACCGTATAAAAATTTAAATTTTGCATTTCTTCAAATTTATTCCCCTGAAACTTTTTATCGATTTCATAAAATTCTGCACCTTTTCCTTACGCAACTTTGTAATTTATTATATATGTCTAAGATCAATATTTAAGGAATACATGTCGAGGTCAATGTTTTTGAGACACCCTGTATATGTATGGTGTTTTCTTTTCCTAGCAAAGTTTGCTGCAAATAAAATTGATTTTGTGCTAAATATCGCGATTCTTTCGTAGAACTCTAGTTATTAGGTTAATGGGAGTTTAATTTAGAGTGAAGTAAATTGTAGTGGTCCATACAAGAGTTATGATCTTGTGTTGAAATAGAATAGTACTTCATAATTGTCTCATACAATCTACTCTATATTCTGTCAGTATCAGCATCACTATCAGAATAAAAAAAATCTTATGTGGGCAGCATATTATTTTAGATATGTTATGGATACTATAATCATGCACCAGATAGTGTCATAATGTGGAAGGGCGGGCCTTGTTGTATATTAAAATAAATTGTAAAAGTAAATATTACTTGAATTTAAAACATTCGCACAGCAGCCGGACTTTTATCTTGAGAATAATACATTCAATAATGATACACACAACACAATTTGTTTGTAAAGTAAACTGGAGTATAATACCGCAGTTGAAACATTAAACACGTTTTTAATTTCAATACATTTGTGAATGCAGTAACACAATCATTACAGTGCCTTTCTTCATTACACAATAAAGCAACTCTGTATAAAAATAATTCGTCTTTCAAATTTTTCATGGCTAATCCTTTGCCTTCAATATATTGTTTGAAATTTAGAAGGTAATTTTATATATTCTCATCTATATAATTTGTATCGGACATATCAATATAATTTCGCATTACATAAATTTTCAAACCCTGATGATAAAGAAAAATATTATAGGTCAATTATCAAGTTGTACACCAATTTGTATGCAGAATGATACAGAGCATGATGCCGAAGTTGAAACACTACACCCTTTTTAATTTCAATACATTTGTGAATACAGTTACAATCCTTACAGTGCCTTCAATATACAATGAAGCAAATCTTTTTAATAATAATTCGTCTTTTAAATTTTTCATGGCCAATCCTTTGTCTTAAATATATGGCTTGAAATTTGGAAGGTAATTTAATATTTTCTCATCTGTACAATTAGTATCGGCAATTTTATAAAATAATTTCGTATTACACAAGTTTTCGAACCTAATGATAAAAAAAAATATTTTAAGTCAATTGTCAAGTTGAGCACCAATAAGTGGTTTCAAGGAAAAAAGAGAAAGAAATTTTAAACGTGAATGTTAGTTGCAATTGAAATTTTCGTATACTAACCGTGCGTTTTTCTTTAGATTATTATATTTAATATTTATACACCTAAGACAATTCGATTACAAAATAACCCAGATCATAATGCCACAGTCGAAACACTACACACCTTTTTAATTTCAATACATTTGTGAATACAGTTAAAATCATTGCAGTGTCTTCAATACACATTAAAGCAACTCTTAATAAAAATTCGCCTTTCAAACTTTTCATGGCTAATCCATTGCCTTCAATACATGTCTTGAAATTTCGAAGGTAAATTTATATATTTTCATCGGTGTAAATTATATCGGACATTTCAACATCATTTCGCATTACACAAGTTTTCAAACCTAAAGATAAAGAAAAGTATTTTAAATCAATTGTCAAGTTGAGCACCAAGAAGTGGTTTCAAGAAAAGAGATAGAAATTGTAAACCAAGATGCTACTTACATTTGAAATATTCGCATAGTATCCGGACATTTTTCTTTAGATTATTACATTTAAAATTTATACACAAACAACTATTCGTTTGCAGAGTAACCCAGAGTATAATGCCGCAATTGAAACACTATACAACTCTTAAATTTCAATACATTTGTGAATACAGTAACTAACATTACAGTGACTTCAATACACAATAAAACAAAGCTTTTTAATAATAATTCGTCATTCAAATTTTTATGGCCAATCTTTTGCCTTGAATATATGACTTGAAATTTAGAAGGTAATTTTATATATTCTCATCTGCATAATTTGTATCGGATATATTAAAATAATTTCGCGTTGCACAAGTCTCCAAAGCTAATGATAAAAAAAGATATTTTAAGTCAATTGTCAAGTTGTGTACCAAAAATTGGTTTCAAGGAAAAAGAGAAAGAAATTGTAAACGTAGATGTTACTAACATTTGAAACATTCGCATAGAATCCCGGCATTTTTCTCTTGAATAATACATTTAAAATTTATACACATAAGACAATTCGTTTGCAGAGTAACCCAGAGCATAATGCCGCAGTTGAAACACTACACACCATTTTAATTTCAATACATTTGTGAATACAGTTACAAACATAACAGTGCCTTCAATACACAATAAAGCAAATATTTTTAAAAATAATACGCCTTTCAAATTTTTCATGGCTAATCATTCGCCTTCAATATATGGCTCGATATTTAGAAAGTAATTTTATATATTCTCATCTGTATAATTTGTAGCGGATATTTCAATATCATTTCGTATCACACAGCTTTCAAACCTAATGATAAAGAAAAATATTTTAAGTCAATTGTCGGGTTGTGCACTAAAAAGCGGTTTCAAGAAGAAAAAAGAAAGAAATTGTAAATCTAAAATTTATTTACATTTGAAACATTCGCATAGAATCCAGGCGTTTTACTTAAGATTATTACATTTTATATTTATACACATAAGACAATTCGCTTACAGAGTGACTCAGACCATAATGCCGCAGTTGAAACACTACACCCCTTTTTAATTTCAATACATTTGTGAATACATTTTCGAAGATTACAGTCCCTTCAATACACAATAAAACAACACTTTTTAATAATAATTCGTCTTTCAAATTTTTCAGGGCCAATCCATTGCCTTCAATATATGGCTTGTAATTTTATATATCCTCATCTGAATAATTTGTATCGGACATTTCCATATAATTTCGCATTACACAAATCTCCAAACCTAATGATAAAGAAAAATATTTCAAGTTAATTGACAAGTTGTGCACCAAAAAGTGGTTTCAAGAAGAAAGGAGAAAGAAATTGTAAACCCACTTGTTACTTAGACTTGAAACATTCGCATAGAATCCGGGCATTTTTCTTTAGATTATTACATTTAAAAAAATATATACACCAAAAACTATTCGTTTGCAGAGTAACCCAGAGTATAATGCCGCATTTGAAACACTATACAACACTTTAATTTCAATACATTTGTGAATACAGTAACGCACATTACAGTGACTTCAATACACAATAAAACAACGCTTTTTAATAATAATTCGTCTTCCAAATTTTTCATGGCCAATCCCTTGCCTCGAGTATATGGCTAGAAATTCAGAAGGTAATTTTATATATTCTCATTTGGATAAATTGTATCGGATATATTAAAATAAATTCGCGTTACACAAGTCTTCAAATGTAATGATAAAAAAATATTTTAAGTCAATTGTCAAGTTGTGTACCAAAAATTGGTTTCAAGGAAAAAGAGAAAGAAATTGTAAACGTAGATGTTACTAACATTTGAAACATTCCCATAGAATCTAGGCATTTTTCTTTTGATTATTACAATTAAAATTTATACACATAAGACAATTCTTTTCCGGAGTAACCCAGAGCAAAATGCCACAGTTAAAACACTACACCCCTTTTTAATCCCCACTTTTCCTTCTCTATGTCTTCGGATGAGTCGGACGGCCTGGGTTTTCGACCCCTTTTTAATCTCAATACATTTGTGAATCAATTGCAATGATTACAGTTCCTTCAATACCCAATAAAAAAACGCTTTGTAATAATAATTCGTTTTTCAAATTTTTGATGGCCAATCCAGTCCCTTCAATACATGGCTCGATATTTAGAAAGTAATTTTATATACTCTCATCTGTATAATTTGTAGCGGACATTTCACAATATCATTTCGCATTACACAAGTTTTCGAACCTAATGATAAAGTAAAATATTCTAAGTCAATTGTCTAGTTGAGCACCAAAATGTGATTTCAAGGAGAAAATAGAAAGAAATTGTAAACGCAGATGTTACTAACATTTGAAACATTCGGATATAATGCGAAATATGTTATTCCGAATTATTTTATTCTCTTCTGGATAATTTGTATAGGACATTTGAATATAATTTCGAATTACACAAGTCTTCAAACCTAATGATAAAGAAAAATATTTTGAGTCTATTGTAAAGTTGCGCACCAAAAAGTGGGTTTAAGAAGAAAAGAGAAAGTAATTGTAAACGTAGATGTTACTAACATTTGAAACATTCGGATAGAATCCGGGCATCTTTCTTTAGATTATTACATTTAAAATTTATACACATAACACAATTCGTTTGCAAAGTAACCCAGAGCATAATGTCGCAGTTGAAAAAGTAGACACCTTTTTAATTTCAATACATTTGTGAATACAGTTACAAACATAACAGTGCATTCAATACACAATAAGGCAAATATTTTTATTAATAATTCGTCTTTGAAATTTTTTATGGCTAATCATTTGCTTTCAATATATGGCTGGATATTTAGAAACTAATTTAATATATTCTCCTGTTGATAAATTGTATCGGACATTTCAAAGTAATTTCGCATTACACCAGTTTTAAGACCTAATGTTAAAAATATTTTAAGTCAATTGTCAAGTTTTGCACCAAAAAGTGGTTTCAAGAAGAAAAGAGAAAGAAATTGTAAACCTAAATTTCACTTACATTTGAAACATACTCATAGAATCCAGGCGTTTTACTTAAGATTATTACATTTGATATTTACACACATAAGACAATTCGTTTGCAGTATGACCCAGAGTATAATGACGAAATTGAAACACTACACCCCATTTTAATTTCGATACATTTGTGAATACAGTTGCAATGATTACAGTGCCTTCAATACACAATAAAACAACCCTTTTTAATAATAATACGTGTATCAAATTTTTCATGGCCAATCCATTGCCATCAATATATGGCTTGGAATTTAGAAGGTAATTTTATGTATTCTCATCTGGATAATTTGTATCGGATATATTAAAATAATTTCGCATTATACAAACTTCAAACCTAATGATAAAATAAACATTTTAAATCAATTGTCAAGTTGTGCACCAAAACGTGGTTTCAAGAAAAAAAGAGAAAGAAATCGTAAACGTAAATGTTACTTATATTTGAAACATTCGCATAGACTCCAAGCATTTTTCTTTAGATGATTGCATTTAATATTTATACACATAAGACAATTCGTTGGAAGAGTAAACCAGAGTTGAAAAGCTACACTCCTTTTTAATTTCAATACATTTGTGAATACTGTTACAATAATTACAGTGCCTTCAATACACATTAAAGCAGCTGTTTGATATAATGTTTCATCTTTCAAATTTTTCATGAGAAATCCTGCCCCTTCGAAATATAGCTTGAAATTGAAAGGTAATTTTATATATTCTCATCTGTATATTAAGTAACGGATATTTCAAAATTATTTCGCTTTACACATATTTTCAAATCTAATGTTTAAAATATATTTTGATCTGTATATTAAATAACAAACTGTAGTTATTAAGATAACTTTTAAATGCATTTGATCATTTTATCAAACATATTTAAAAATATTTAACTTTTGTAAAATATTGAATTCTAAAGGGATTCAATTTTTGAAATATAAAAACTTACTTAAACATGGGATTCCGTTCCCTCCATACCAACATCCTTGTACTGGTTTTATTCTTTTTATGCTCTCATCAGCCTGGATAAATAATATCTACAATGGCCTCCAGAGAACTATTTTGAGCTGTAATTTTGCCAAATCCTCTTGAGACACGTTTAAGCAGGCCCATGACCAATTTTCGTGCTATCATTGTTGGTATCCGCTATTCTATGCTAAATAGCCCATAAAAGGCAAAAATACGGATGACGACGTTGTTATATATAGTTGGACTGCTATTCTAACTTTTAAGAAGGCAGGTTCTACTAGTATTACATAAACATATTTCAGTTGACATGTATTGAAATTATCAACACATGCATGTAATAAAAGCGTTTTGAATTTAAAAATTAAAATGCTTAAATACGAATTATATTTTAAATTAAAAAAATGCATGCATATTGTATACATATTACTAATAAATATTAGTTAAGAATTAAACTGTATTTGCAATACTTACTGTAAGTTAGCTTAAATATGTATGTATGTATGTATGTATGTATGTATGATCCAACATCACGGGAGAACGGCTGAACCGAATTTGGTGAAATTTGGTGAGTAGACTTGAAATAGCCCGACTTAAAATTTAGTCCATGTTTCGAGTTTCTAACACCAGGGGTTATCGCAATATTAATGTAAAACGAAACTTTCGTTTGTCTTATCATCACGGGAGAACAAACAGCTGCATAGAATTTAATGAAATTTTGTGGGTAGCTTTGAAATAGCCCCCATAAATTTAGTCTAAGTTTCGAATTTTTAAGACCAAGAGTTGTCGAGATATTAATGGGAAACGAAACTTTTTCCTAGGAGTTCTACTCTCTAACTCCATGATTCCCAACTATAAAGGTAGGAAATAGTTGGTTTAAAACGTGACAGTCAATTAAATCTCCGAGTTTTGTGGGAGTTTATTGAACGTATTAGTCAGTTTTGAAAATCGCAGATTTTAAATATGAATTTAAATTGAAACTCTATCATCATGGTTTATTTTTCACAGACTTACTCAACGAATTTTATTAATTTGAATAATAAATAAATGAATATAAAAATATCTATCTATCTATCTATATATAAAAAGAAGAAGTATGTATGTATGATCCAATGGATCTGATTGGCCAAAGAGTGGCCGTGCTTAAGGAATGCGTAAATAAATACTTCCTTTTATGGTAGGATCATCATTTCAAATTTAAAAAAACTTTCATTCAAATCTTATGTATTTTTTTATCAGAGTTTTGCCTCGTAAATCCCGAGGAACGGCGGGTGATCGCTGCTAGTTGTATTGTAAAAGCATATTGAGTCAACATATCTAAGACATAATGGTAATAATGGCTTTGAATTTAAAAGCTTAAATACCTAAATACGAATTATATTTTCAAATTAAGAAAATGTGTGCATAGTCCATACACATTACTAATAAATGTTAGTTAAAACATAAACCGTATTTTCAATATTTACTGCAGCTTTAATTATATCAGAAAAGCATATTAAGTCAACATATCCAAGACGTAATGGTAATGTTCATGTTAATAAGAAAAATCTTTTTAACGATGTAATTTTTTTTCAAAGTGAACTCCTTATTTACTCAAACTGCCAAACATAAAATAGATAGAAGTTGCAAATTTAAACTAGTTACTCATTGATGACCAACGATGAATTACATTGCAGGGACTTATCTTTAATCTTGATTAGCGATTTTTTCAGTTGATGCTGTATTCTTGAAACATTCTTTGTTAATGATATTTAGGAATAAATTATTCTTTGTTTAACTGATACATTTCATTGTTGTTAATTGTTGCAGTTAGCTAAAGTGTTTTAGAAATAAACCAATAATAGTAAATTTTTCATTGTTTTGCATCAGGTAGAGTCACATATTGATTACTGATGCATTTCATTGTTGTTAATTGTTGCAATTAGCTATTGCGTTTTAGAAAGAATCCAATAATAGTATATATTTTTTACTTTCCTTATATACATAATCTATAAGGAAAGTATTGTGACGGGGTCGAAAATTCGAATTCGAGTTTTCGACGGGAGAGCACGTTTCAAGCATCCCTGATCACGAATCAAACATTTTTGAAGTGATGTGTGTGTGTGTGTGTGAAAGTATGTGTGTGTGTGTGTGTGTGTGTGTGTCAGTGGGCCTGTGGAGACGATAACTGACGAACGAATGGCCCGATTCGAACGAAATTTGGTACAAAAATCACAATCCGTAAACACTGGAAGCCTATTGTTTTTAAACGCAATAGAATGTTCAGAACCTCCCTAAATTTTGGAGTGAAATTTTGAAAAAATCGTCAAAAAATCAAAACCGCTAATAAAGTTACGCAAATAGACATTTCTTATGTAATTTTTCATTAGAAAACGATTAACATAAAATTTAGAACGCTAACACGAACCGTTTTCGAGATATTTCACATTTTTCAAAAAAAAAAATATCAAAAAGTCATATAAAATAAAAATATATATTTCCTATTGAGAAACATGTTCACTTTTCATATGTAATACCATGCGATAAATTGGGTGACATCATTCTCGTGGATCTAGCTCGTTCCATTCATGGGAGAAGATACTTCGAGTAATACTTTTGTATTTGAACGCCAATAGCCATTTATCTGTTATAAGAATAACTTATTTCTCCGTCAGTAAAGCTTGGCGAGATTCTGGCGACGAATTTGGCGGAATGTCGCCAACTTGGCGACTTTTTGAAATGTTGTCAAATTAACGAAAATCTCGCCAAATGGATTAAAATGACGCTAAATCAATGAAAATGACGACTAATTGTCGAAAATTCAATATCTTGGACAGAAAATAAGTATCTACTATAAGAAAAACCTATTTCTTTTACTGTAAAAGTAGTAAATTCATTGCATTATATAAGGAAAGTCATGTGTTGCCCACATCAGATTTTTATTGCTTTGCACCAGATAAAGTGACTGACTGAAAGGGCAAATATTTACAAAATTCTTTTTTTGAAATACTTATTGGAATCATTACATAATTGCGAAATTTATTGCATAGATTTAAATAATCGTGCAGTACAATGGTAACGTCTTTATATTTTATAAGTTATTCAAGTAAAAACAATTTGCGTAATCTTTACTCATGTTACGAACATGTAATATGTCTTTTTCTGGAGGTTCTTCTGAGAACCATAAGAGAAAAATAAATACCTTTACTGGCAGTCATTCTTATTATGTAAATGCACGGCTGCATTTTTTTAATTTTGGAGCTGGGTTGCCAGATTTGACTATTTATCGCCAACTAGACGACATTTTGGAATTCAATAGAACGTTTTCGAAATAACGAATATTTTTGAAGATACGAGTAGTCCCTTCTGAAAATTTTTACGAAGAGTATGCAGAAGAAGCCATCTCTCAGTTGGAGCAGAAGTTGACGTGATATGAGCTATATTGAACTGTGGGATAAATCAGTATTTTGATAAAAGTACCTGACATTTTTGTGAATTAGCTGGGAATTTAATTACTGTTTTATTGCATCTTGCAGTATTTTAATGACCTTGTAAGATTGTTATCGAGCTATATATATTGTTCCTGTTTACGCTTATTGCTTTTAAATAAAAGTGTTAGTTATCTAGAAATTTGGACTCATTTTTATATCCTGAGAAGTAAATCCACGATTCCAAAGGATACGTCGTAACAATATACAAAAATATAACCAAATAAGTAAATATTGACTCAATTTACTAAATTCACTAATAATTTGGGCATGCAAGTGTTAATAATTAAACAATCCCTGTTACTAATTTTAATGTCTGCATGGAATTCAACCTTCCTGTCTAGATTTTTTACATTTTCCACAAATCATTCGTAAATTTGAAGTTTCGAAAACTTTATTATTTAAAAATCAGCATGATTACAGTTTTCAACGATTGTAATAACTGCATGAATTATTATTTAAATAGCTACATTTGTTCTTTTAACATCGTATCTACATAACCATGTCAAAGATGTTCGATTCAAGTTCAAGTACGTGCAAAACATGTGTATCTGTCGAAAAATTTGCATTTGAATTTTTGGCCTTGGTACAATACTTTTATACGTCACTAGTATGTAGAGGTGTCAAAAGCAGGGAAACTAGCAATATAAAGTTGCAATCTTTTAAGTTTTATTTAATAACTTTAAATGCAATTTTTAAAAATTTTATTTAGTTTATCAATTTATGGCATTTAGCGCCGGAAATAATCACCTTAATCAAAAATTGTCTGACTTATGATTTGTACCGTGACCGATACTGTAAGTGTTGTTGTTGAGACCCAGACCGTCCGACCTACCAGAAAGGTGTTGTTGAGACCCAGACCGTCCGACCTACCAGAAAGGTGTTGTTGAGACCCAGACCGTCCGACCTACCAGAAACGTGTTGTTGAGACCCAGACCCTCCGACCTACCAGAAAGGTGTTGTTGAGACCCAGACCGACCGACCTACCAGAAAGGTGTTGCTGAGACCCAAACCGTCCGACCTACCAGAAAGGTGTTGCTGAGACCCAAACCGTCCGACCTACCAGAAAGGTGCTGAGA
Source organism: Amaurobius ferox (assembly GCA_951213105.1). Taxonomy (NCBI): domain Eukaryota; kingdom Metazoa; phylum Arthropoda; class Arachnida; order Araneae; family Amaurobiidae; genus Amaurobius; species Amaurobius ferox. The sequence goes on along the minus strand of OX578145.1, from coordinate 109,301,412 downwards.
CCCAGACCGTCCGACCTACCAGAAAGGTGTTGTTGAGACCCAGACCGTCCGACCTACCAGAAAGGTGTTGTTGAGACCCAGACCGTCGGACCTACCAGAAAGGTGTTGTTGAGACCCAGGCCGTCCGACCTACCAGAAAGGTGTTGTTGAGACCCAGACCGTCCGACCTACCAGAAAGGTGTTGTTGAGACCCAGACCGTCCGACCTACCAGAAAGGTGTTGTTGAGACCCAGACCGTCCGACCTACCAGAAAGGTGTTGTTGAGACCTAGACCGTCCGACCTACCAGAAAGGTGTTGTTGAGACCCAGACCATCCGACCTACCAGAAAGGTGTTGTTGAGACCCAGACCGTCCGACCTACCAGAAAGGTGTTGTTGAGACCCAGACCGTCCGACCTACCAGAAAGGTGTTGTTGAGACCCAGACCGTCGACCTACCAGAAAGGTGTTGTTGTGACCCAAACCGTTCGACCTACCAGAAAGGTGTTGTTGAGACCCAAACCGTCCGACCTACCAGAAAGGTGTTGTTGAGACCCAGACCGTCCGACCTACCAGAAAGGTGTAAGGCAACAGCTTGGACGGCCGCTACCAGAAAGGTGTAGAATACCCAGACCGTCCGACTCATCCTGAGGACTTGAGTATCAAATTGGACGGCCGGGAAAAGAAGTTAGCAGAAGCCAACTCCCGGGGCGGCCAAGGTCCGACGGTCTGGGGCAAAGTTTATTTAAGTTTCAAAAAATATACATTGAGGTTACAAGGAGTTGTACGAAGAGGTGATGATGAGTTAACATTTTGATGATTAGATGACATGATTAAATATAGATGACATGATATTTAGCAAGATGACTTGATATAAAACATGATGTTTGATGACAGTATTAAAATATATGAGTGTAATTATATAATATATGATATTTAGTGATATGTTGACAATGATTTGTTGAAAAAGTGATATATAATTTGATGAAGACAGGGGAAAATTACAAGAATATAATACAAAAAACTTAAATACGAAGAAAAACATTGCATAAGCAACCAACGGCCAAAACAGGACAAACAAGGCCAACAAAAACGGGACAAAGACGAGGCAAAAAAAAAACAAAAAAAAAAAACAAAAGGACAAAAAAAGGACGACACCACCGAGCAAAAAACAGGTAAAACAGTTAAAGTAAAAGGGGGAGACACCGACCAGAGACAAAATTGAAAGCAGAAAGCCCCCAGGCTGATTAAGAGATTTTGTTTGAGATTTCTCTCGCTATGAGAACACAGTTTTTGATTTTATTAATGGAAGATTTGTTGGAGCAAACACTCGAGAATCAGGTCGCAGAGTTTTGGGGGGAAGGTTTTGAGAGATGATAAGGTTTAGTAAGGGGACAGGAAAATACATAATGATCGGCATCGCCGAAGGAACCACAGGTACATCTGGACTTACGGACCCACATTTTTAACGTGATCGTACTCCGCGTAAACACGGCGACAGTTTTGGCAGTGGCTGGAATCGAACCCGGGCCTAGCGAGTGCAACTCCAGCGTGCTAACCACTGGACTGCCGCGCCCTGATACTGTAAGTGTTGTTGTTGTTGAGACCCAGACCGTTCAACCTACCAGAAAGGTGTAAGGTAACCGTTTGGACGGCCGGTAAGTGCCACCCTATTTAGACCGGAACCCAGTGGGGGAGGCATCCACAGGGACCGTACCTTCCTTCCCCTACCACCAACCTCTCGGAAGGACTTACGGACCCACATATTTAACGCGACCGTTCTCCGCATGAACACAGCGGCAGTTGTGGCAACGTGCAAATCCAGCGCGCAAACTACCGGTCTAACGCGCCCGAAATGTGCCAACAGCACGCGGTGTTTCCAGGTGGTCACCCACCCAAGTTCTAACCGTGCCCGATGCTGCTTGACTTCGGCTATCTAACGAGAACCGGTGTGATACTGTAAGTGTGCAAAGACCCAACTGTGTCACCCGGGAAGTTACTAGAGGGTCTGAAAAGACTTTCCGACTCCAAAATTATCAACTCCAAAAGGAGAAATCGTAAATCCGGCTTCTTTAGGTTTTTTTAAAGGAAGGAAGTACATAAGATAATTAATGTGGAGAAGAAATTACCGTGCAATGCGGCAGCTGAAACACTATACCCTTTTTTAATTCCAATATATTAATGAATACACTTACAAACCTTACAGTGCCTTCAAAACACAATAAAACAACATTTTAAATAAATATTCAATTTTTCAAAATTTCCATGGCAGATCCTATAGCTTCAAACTGTGGTCTAATTTATACTACGAAATTTTATGTATCTACATGTATAAATTATAGAACAAATGTCGCAAAAATTCTCTATATTGTTCATGATTTCAAATTTAATAAAGCGAAATATTTAAACTTTTTTAGTAAATTATATATAAAAAAATGGTCTTGAATAAGAAAATTAAAGAAATGAAAAATTGCAATTAAAATATATGCATCACTTCCGGTAATTTTAATTTAGAATAGTATATTTAATAAAATAAAGCAGACGAAGTGTACATAAAACATGGTCTTCATCAAGAAAATTGAAATCCATAGAAGAAATAAAAATTACTTACATTTGAAATATTCGCATCGGAGTCAGCAATTTTAATCTGGAATAATAAATTTAATGATTAGAAACACGCATGACAATTCATTAGGCGAAAAAATTAAAGTGAAATACCTCAGTTGCTAAACTGGCCCCTTTTTTCAATCTTTAAATAATTGGTTCAATGTTTCAAAATTACACTTTACTATTTACGGTTTTAAACTTATTAATAAAATTAAATATCTTAATTCGATTGCCAAATAGCACAGCAAAAAGTCATCTTCAAAAAAATGAAAATAAATTTTAACCTCATTACTTTCATTTCAAACATCGCAACTTGAAGTCATTAGTTTAAAGTAAGTTGTTTAAAAAAAACCACACTTAATATTGTAACGAAATGTAAAATCTCATCACTGAAATCTCTTTTGAAAATAATACGGTGAAAGCACCCGTACAAGCAACCTTTCCTCTGACGCGAATGCAAAGTTTCTATCTGCTGAAGTCATTAGTTTAAATTAAGTTGTTTAAAAAAAAACACTTAATATTGTTACGAAAGTGTAAAATTCCATCACTGAAGCCTCTTTTGAAAATAATAAGGGTGAAAGGACCCGTACAAGCAACCTTTCCTCTGACGTGATTCTAGAGTTTCCATCTGCTGAAGTCATTAGTTTAAAGTAAGTTGTTTAAAAACAAAACTTAATATTGTTACGAAACTGTAAAATTCCATCACTGAAGTCTCTTTTGAAAATAATAAGGGTGAAAGGACCCGTACAAGCAACCTTTCCTCTGACGTGATTCTAGAGTTTCCATCTGCTGAAGTCATTAGTTTAAAGTAAGTTGTTTAAAAACAAAACTTAATATTGTTACGAAACTGTAAAATTCCATCACTGAAGTCTCTTTTGAAAATAATAAGGGTGAAAGGACCCGTACAAGCAACCTTTCCTCTGACGTGATTCTAGAGTTTCCATCTGCTGAAGTCATTAGTTTAAATTAAGTTGTTTAAAAATAACACTTAATATTGTTACGAAAGTGTAAAATTCCATCACTGAAGTCTCTTTTGAAAATAATACGGTGAAAGCACCCGTACAAGCAACCTTTCCTCTGACGTGATTCTAGAGTTTCCATCTGCTGAAGTCATTAGTTTAAAGTAAGTTGTTTAAAAACAAAACTTAATATTGTTACGAAAGTGTAAAATTCCATCACTGAAGTCTCTTTTGAAAATAATACGGTGAAAGCACCCGTACAAGCAACCTTTCCTCTGACGTGATTCTAGAGTTTCCATCTGCTGAAGTCATTAGTTTAAAGTAAGTTGTTTAAAAACAAAACTTAATATTGTTACGAAACTGTAAAATTCCATCACTGAAGTCTCTTTTGAAAATAATAAGGGTGAAAGGACCCGTACAAGCAACCTTTCCTCTGACGTGATTCTAGAGTTTCCATCTGCTGAAGTCATTAGTTTAAAGTAAGTTGTTTAAAAACAAAACTTAATATTGTTACGAAACTGTAAAATTCCATCACTGAAGTCTCTTTTGAAAATAATAAGGGTGAAAGGACCCGTACAAGCAACCTTTCCTCTGACGTGATTCTAGAGTTTCCATCTGCTGAAGTCATTAGTTTAAATTAAGTTGTTTAAAAAAAACACTTAATATTGTTACGAAAGTGTAAAATTCCATCACTGAAGTCTCTTTTGAAAATAATACGGTGAAAGCACCCGTACAAGCAACCTTTCCTCTGACGTGAATCTGGAGTTTCCATCTGCTGAAGTCATTAGTTTAAAGTAAGTTGTTTAAAAACAAAACTTAATATTGTTACGAAACTGTAAAATTCCATCACTGAAGTCTCTTTTGAAAATAATAAGGGTGAAAGGACCCGTACAAGCAACCTTTCCTCTGACGTGATTCTAGAGTTTCCATCTGCTGAAGTCATTAGTTTAAAGTAAGTTGTTTAAAAAACACACACTTAATATTGTTACGAAAGTGTAAAATTCCCTCACTGAAGTCTTTTTTGAAAATAATACGGTGAAAGCACCCGTACAAGTAACCTTTCCTCTGACGTGAATGTAGAGTTTCCATCTGCTGAAGTTCGTAGGGTGTTGCCAGATTTGGCAATTTATAAACGATTTGGCAATATTTGATGACTTTTCAAAGGTTCCTGAACACCCTCGAAATAGCGAATATTCTACGAAATACGAGCCTATTCTAGAATTTTCTACAGAGAGTATATAAAAGGAGTCATTACTGAGTTGGAGAGCAGTTGACGTGATGCGAGGTACATAGGACTGTGACATATGCCAATGTTTTGAAAGTAGTATCGTCTGTTTTTTTAAATTAGTGGAGGATTTATTTTCTGTTTTATTATTTGTTGATATTATGACACAAGGCGAGCTATTTGCTGTATATGGTTCTTGTTTATTCTGTGCTCACAAACAAACGTATTATTTATCCAGAAATTTGGATTTATTCTTGTACCCTGAGTGTACACCCACGATTCCAGAGAATACGTTGTAACAATATTTAATTAAAATAAGAGCACAAAATATTATTTAAAAGAGAGTTTTCTTTTTCAGAATAAACTAATATGTAACACGTTTTAAATACATTATCGATATAATACTTCAAATTCGATATATTTTTGGAGACACATTTACAGCACATATCTAATACAATAAAACAACAGTTTTAAATAAATATGCCTTGATTTTAAAACTTAATTATAGCAGTTTCTCTTTTTATGAAAATTCACTTTCAAAATTTCTCTTGTGAAAGTATTTTTTTATCAGGTTATGCATAGTTTAATTAGTTTCGCAAATACCATTTTATTTACCATAAGTCATTCTTCATAATGTTATATTTGAACTACGTCAAGCAAAATATTCTTTGTGTATGTGTTAGCTTTGAAGGAACAGTAGTTTTCCAAAGAAAGTTACTCACTACTTTCTTACACTGGTTTGAACAGTCCACTCTGACAATAAGGGCATGCAATTTCGGCCCAGCAGCTCAACGGTAGAGCGCCTGTTGGCCAGTTCGAAGATCTAGAGTTCGATTCTCGATTGGAGCAGCAAAGTTCCTTACAATGGCGTCCGAACAAATCAATCCTATAAGTTAGTGCAAAGATGTTCCGTGACCCAAGTCGTCCCCCTTGCCAGCTAAGGCTTAAAGGGTAAAGCTGCACGGCCGAGAAAAGAGATCCCCAACACAAGCTCGGACAACGGGCCACCCTACCCCACCGGACGGAGAAAACCGCCGACTCCACCATGCAACGAGCGCACAGCCCGGGATACCAAGAGAACAGCAGACCAACGCCCTGCCGAGCGAGGCCAACCGCCGACAGTTCCAAAGAGGAACGTCGACAGAGACGACCGAACCCCCCACCAGCAGACCAGGGACCCGCCCGCAAAGGAACCAACCAGGCAACACTCGCCACCGACAGAACAGCGACGCCCACCACCCACAGAATACTTATTTTTATCAAAAAAGGGGCCGGCCAAGGCGGTTACATCAGCACAGGAACTTCTGCATCATTTTGCAGGTAATATAACATAAAACTTTCAACAATATAAATCAAGCAGGCGCAGCCAACATAGCTACAATATATAAATTAAAGGTTACCATCAATTATAACAAATCAAACACAGGTGCAGCCCTTCTACACCGCGTTTCACATATACATATTCCAATAATATACATAAGAAAAACCCGAAGCAGAAATATACAATCATTTTAAAATCCATTTACAATGATAAAAGAAATGGGCGCACCCGAAACCATTACCATAAATTCAACATAAAACAAGACAGTAAAATAGAAAATTAAATATTAAAACCAATACATCTGCGACGGAAAACAGAAGTGTCCGAAAAAAGAAATCCCTCAGTTTTCCCCCATTAAACAAGATGAAAGTACAAAGGAGCAGGAAAACAAAAAACCATAAAGGCAATGCACCTACGATAAAAAGAAGAATCTTGAGTATCGAAGCCAAAACCACAGTAACAAGACCAATAAATCCAGAGAGTACCACAACATTTACAAAAATCCTATACCAGCTACGCCAAAGAACAACAAGAAAGATCAATCATGCTTAAAGCATTGATTAAGAAACACTTTCCAACTTCAATGCAATTTTATTTAAACATGTCTAAAATGCAATACATTCCTCGGTAATATTTTAAAACTTCTCACAATACTACATTGATTTATTATAGTTGAAAACTTAAACATTCATCCAAAAAAATGAACTTCATTCAAATGACGGCATTGAAATATAAATTGCCTGGTTTAAACATCTCTAAAATGTGATATATTACTCGGTAACAATTTTAGAATTATCATAATACCACGATAATTTATTATATTTAAAAACTTCATCGAAAACAACTGAAATTCATTCAAATGACGTCATAGAAAAAATAACACGCCTGGCTCTCTCTAAAAAAGCAGCATTTCATTCATAAATAATTTCCCATTCATGTCATTCATCACAATACTATAATAATTTATTTTATTTAAAAATTAAGACAATGGAGCTATAAGTAATTTAACTCTATGCTTAAAACTTCATCGCAAAAAATCGTCCTTCTCTCGGTAAAGTCAATAAATATTTCTTTCATATCAGCTATGCAGACTCCATGAGCTAAATTCTTTTGCATTAAAAAAATACAGCAATTCCTATACAACTCATCCTACATATTTTGCTGTTTACATTTCACATAAGTGAAAAATAGGCTTCGTTAGAGAAATAATCAAAGTTGGATGCTCATTTAAACTCAAATATATTGTCATTGCGTTGTTTCAGTATGTAGATGCACAGAATTTAAGCGAAAATAAAGAGGTTTTACGACGAATACAACACTCAATATGAATTAAAAAGAACTTTAAAAATGACGATTTTGAGACAAGATGGATGCCGTATTATATTTTGAAGTTGGTCACGTGATCGTTTCATATCATGGTCACGTGATCGCTTCATGTAAGAGGTGTAATTATTATTTTAATTTTTATTTAAAAAACTGCTGAATATATTTCGCTGAATTTTTTTGTATATATTTTATGGAACAATTTGAATATTACCTAAAATTTTCGAAGCAATTTGTGAATTTTAAATCCGCTTAAAAAATGTTTGAAAAATTTGGTCCCATTGGGTTCAATGTATTTCATTTTTTCAACCCGGGTTCAATCCAAAACTAATTGGGTGATATTATTTATTTATATTCCCATAGGTCCTACAGACCGTCTGAACAACATACTAAAATTTCATTTTGATTAAGTCATTTTTACGGCAGTTATCGTGCTAACGGACAGACAGACAGACAGACAGACAGACAGAATGAACAAAGTCATAAACACTTTTCAACTTTGTTGTAAAGTGTTAAAAAGCTCCTCAAAGACTACATGAAACTAATAACCGTAAGTAGTCACCTAAACGATAAACTAACAAGAAACCTAAAAGCTTCTAAACAACACAGCCTCCAAACAACCAAGCCAAGAAGTTCTAAATATATAATCTAAATATTAAAAGAACAAAATAAACAGACACCTGCCAATTTCTGCAAAGTAAAAAGTCAACAATAACGTGTCTCGACCACTAAAGAAAATCCAAAGCCAATAAACGCCCAAAATTGGGAAAGGATTGACAGATCCAACCGCGAACAAATGCAGATAGCAGAAAGAATTTTTTCAATAAGCTTAATCAAACACCAAAAGACAAGATAAAAACAAACGAGAAATTACACATACATAAAACCTAATTTCCAACAACCATAACCTATTCATACAACAATAAATTTACGAAAACTCAAGAATACATATCCCTGACAACAGGAAAATCCAAACTGAAAGTCCACAAGCATCAGCGGCAGACCATACACTTAAACCACCAAGGAAACACCCATGAAAATATAATCAATCCTTGCCAGCAAATCGTCTAGCAGTCACAAGAGATAACATTTTAAACGAATCACACAGTAAAAAAAAAACTAACACGCCCAGCGCCGAAACCGGACCCCCAGATCGACAAACAATAAATATAATAAAAGATCCCAAACTAAACGCAGGCGACGAGTAATTAACGACCATTCTAACAAAGCACCCAGAACAAAGTGCAAAGATGTTGAAAACCCAGACCGTCTGACCTACCAGAAAGGTGGACGTTACCCTTGTACGACTAGCATGAATGCAGTGGACTCTGGGATATTGAGGGCCGATTTCAAATTAAGAGGATAACGATCATGCCAGAATCTATCATGGAGGATAAAAATAGCATCAGGGGGATAACCTGAGGTGAAATTAGTAGGGGTTGTCAGTTAGATTGTTAGTTGCACATCAATCTGACACTAGAGAGTGGATATTGCAGAGCTCACTTTGATAATAAGAGCTTGCAATTCCTAGTAGCTGAAAGGTAGAGGGTCGGCTGGCCAGTTCAAAGATCCAGGATTCTATTGCCGATTGGGGCAGTAAGGTTTTTTACAGGTTTAATTCAGAGATTCGAAGACATTTTATCAGATATTTTTTAGGCATTTGAAGTATGATACGCTATTTTACTTACTTGCTGCAATTATCATGACTACTTTTCAACGTGTGAACATTAAAACTATCATTTAAAAACTAAAAATTATATTTTTAGGTATATAATTCTATAGAGGCTGAATTTCAATCAGCAAACAAATTGCGTATAATGTTTCTGTCAGGCATACCTCCCACCCCCGGAGGCATTTTTAATTAACTTAGTTTCTATTTATGTGATAGCATTTAAATATATTTATATAGAGCACATAGAAAACTTGCCCCTTAAAGTTTCATTTGCCCCCCCCCCCCCGACCAAAAAGTCCTGAAAGACTGCCTGATTGTGTACTTACGTAGAAATAGGATCCCTCTTTCATTGCAAGTAACATCATTCAGGTACTGGTTTTGCGCTATTTATGTGTTGATCAGCATGGAATAAGCGATACCTGCAATGGCAGCAGGGAAACTGTTATGTGCCGCAATTACGAACTATTTTAAAGACGGCAAGTTTTAGCAAACACATAACCTTATTTCCTGCTGCCAATTAAGAAATTGGTTCTGCCATGCTAACAAGTGCATAAAAAACGAAAACATCTATGATGCTGTTGTAATGACAGCGATATTAAGTTTGGCAGCGCCTAATATAGGCAGGTTCTATAACTATTACATAAAAATTTTTCACTTTACATGAAATAGCGTATTTATTGAAATTGTCAACACATGCATTTGATAAAAGCGTTTAATAAAACGTTTATAAGCTTAAATACTTAAATATGCATCATGTTTTCAAAATTAAGGGTATAGATATATATTCTATATATATTACTAACAAGCGTTAGAGTTCATCAAATTGGATTTGCAATATTTGCTGTGCGCTGGATTTAATTATATCATTAAATTATAAAATGAAAATATTTAAGACAATTATTTAATCATTTATTTTTTAATTATTTTAGCAATTGTATTCAGTCATGCCAATCGTATTCATTATAGGCATACCATACGTATTAATTATAGTAATCCCATTCGTATTAATCATAGCCATGCCAATCGTATTATAGTCTTACCATTCGTTCTAATTATGGACATGCCATTCGTATTATTTATAGTCATGCCATTCGCATTATATACAGTCATGCCATTCGTATTAATTATAAGATAAATATTTTGACAATATAATAAAATTTTTCCATCAAAATAAATTCCTAAATTATTCAAGCTGACAAAACGTAAAATGGATATGAAAAATGGCGAATTTAAATTAGTTACTCACTGATGACCAATGGCGATTTTCATTGTATGGACTTAATCTTTGCACCGAAAATGAGACCAAATCTTCACTATCAGACTTTTTCTCAGGTAAGGCTGCAAGCTTGAAATCTTCTTTAAAAAATGAAGTCTGCGCATCAAGTTTTCTTTGCTTAAGCGATGAATTTCATTGTTGCTAATTGTTGTAGCTAGCTATAATGTTTTAGTAACAATCCAAGGATAGCACATATTTTATTGCTTTGCATCAGGTAATAATCACCTACCTATGGAGCTAGAGTGAGGGAGATAAAACTCTTATGGATGCAAAGTTGAAACATACCATAATGCTTTAAGAATTATATATAGGTGCCGCTAGTGTTAACAAAGTACCATTTGTTCTTATTTGACACAGTAAATTAAAAGTCGTAGTGTTTAGCACGAATAAGTATTTTTGATTATTTATAAATTAAATTTCCCTAATTATGAGTAAAAGATTTTTTTTTATTTCTAGCAGTAGCACTAATACAATTATCATTCGCTAATCAACCTGTAGTATCGTGAACTATTTAGCCGTCACATGGCGTTGCTCTGGCTCACGAGTGGGGGCGGAACACACTACGCCTAACAACACAATATCCATGTTCCCAGGTTGGATTCTTATCCACAACCCGGCAGCCGAACGAGTACGAAAGGGAGTGCGACAGAACAGTGGTTAGCGCGCAGGATTGCACTTGGACCACCCGAGTTCGATTCCCGCATCTGCTCAAACTGTTGCCGTGTTCACTCTGAGTACGATCACGTTAAACTTGTAGGTCTATAAGTCCTTCCGAGTGGCTGGTAGTAGGGTAAGGAGGGTACGGTTCCTGTGGATGTTTTCCCCCACAGGGTTCCGGCCTAAATTGGAAGGCACCTCCCTGGCGTTCAAACAGTTACCTTACACCTTTGGGTAGGTGGGACAGCCTGGGTCGAAGAAAAAGAAGAAGAACGAGCACGAGAAAGCGCCTGCCTTGACCACTCAACCACCGTGTCGGCTTATGAGTAGAGTAATAAGCACTTTTTTAGTTGTAGAGCAGGGTACAAAATATGCGGAGACAAAAATAAATTAAAAGTAAAAATAAATTTGAAAATGTAGGAATATTCTATTTTATCTGTGTTCTCATTTACATTGCATTGATAATTTTGTTTCGGTAAACTAACAATTTGAATGATTATTATTTAATTCAATATGAGTTTTTCACTATAGAAATACATACGATCGTAGGGACTTATTACAGCAAGACCTGAATTCTTGTCACAAAATATTTTGGCCTTTTAACTCCTTCCCTTTACCTCCACCTAACAATTACTAACCGAATTAGAAAATACGTGCAATAGACATTTTAAAAATATGTGTTGGAGCAATTAAATATCCTATATTTACGAAATTTATTGCATGCCTTTCAATAATCATACAGTGCAAATCTATCTCTTTATAATTAAAATAAGAAAGATCAATCATGCATAAAGCATTGATAATGAAACACTTTCTAATTGAAATGCACTTTTATTTAAACATCTCTAAAAGGCGATACATTCAGTGCTGATACTTTTTAAATTATCAGAGTACTAAAATAATTTATTATATTTGAAAAATTAAAATTTCATAAAAAAATTAACTTTACTCAAATGACGTCATCGAAATATAAATCGTCTGGCTCTCTATGTAAATGCAATGAATATTTAATTCATATCACTTTTATTGCAGACTCCAGAGTTAAATAATTTTGCGCGAAAGAAGTTCAGCAATTCCTATACAACTCATATTACAATCATTTGTTTACATTTTGCATCCATTAAAATTAGGCTTCGTTGTAGAAATAATCAAAGTTTGAAGATCATTTGAACTCAAAAATATTGTAATTGCGTTGGCTCAGAATATAGATGCACAGAAAATAGGCAAAAATAAAATGGTTTTAGGACGAATGCTACACTAAATATAAATTTAAAAGAACTTCAAAAATCACGATTTTTACACAGGGAAAAAATGATAGATGCCATATTTTAGTTTGAAGTGGGGCACGTGATCTCTTCCTATAATATGGGTTTAATTACTATTTTAAATTTTATTTAAATAACTACCATCCATATTTTGCTGATATTTTTTTCTATATTTTATGGGATAATTTGAATATTACCTAAAATTTTCGAAGCAATTTGTGAATTTTAACTTAGCTTAAAAAGTGTTTGATAAATTAGGTGCCATGGGGTTCAATGTATTTCATTTTTTCAACCCGGGTTCAATTCAAAACTAATTGGGTGAGTCTATACTATAATTTCATTTTGAAAAAGTCATAAAGTCATTTTTATGGCGGTTATCGTGCGAAAAGACAGATAGACAAACAGAATGAACAAAGTTATAAACACTTTTCATCTATGTTGGAAAGTGTTAAAAAAAGTAATGTTCTTTTTCGGTATGTCATAACGTCCAATCGGCAAAACATACAGTACTGAAATGTTAAATATAGGTTAATATGAACCTGCTTGTATGCAAGACGAGTTTAGAATCTGGATTTAGGCCTTAGTTAATTAAAAATGAAGTACCAACATTTGCCATTGCCCGTATGGGAAAATTAATGGGAATCTTAATGAGAAATTCGATTTTTAACTTCTCTGCGACTGGTTGCTTGAAAAAAACGTCACGACTACGACAAAAATCGGTAGACTACAACCTTAGTTTTTTTTTCATACCCAGAATGTTCGACCTACCCGAACGTGAAAGGTAACTATTTGAACGGTTCAGGACAGTGCCACCCAATTTAGTTCGGAATCTGATGGGTGTGGCAATCACGGGGATCACACATCGTTCCTCTAACCCATCACCTCTGAGATGGACTTTCAAACCTACAGATTTAAAGTGTCCATACTCCGCGTAGACATAGGGAATGTTTTGGCTGACGTCGGGGATCGAACTCGGGTCTACCGTGTGCTGTCTCCACGCCTTAACTATTGGACTATCTTAGTTCCCATACAACGTTAGTTAGTAAAATTACAGAAATGTGGATTACATGATGTGTAGTGAATATGTAGCTGAAAGTTACATATATTCACTTCCTGGGGGAGTGAAATACCGGACTTAAGGGTTACATGTCGAAGAACGTCGCAGACGCTTTTCAACTCTTTGCCAATTAGGATTTAACCCAACGGGCGTATGATGCCTGCGTAGCAGGTGAGACGAAAGATATTACGAAGTGAGCTACGGGGGTTGGTGGACATCAGCGAGGAGAGTCGGATATGTGCGCTAGTCCGCCACTCAGGCGGGGAGAAGAGCTCACGAAGCGATCTCAGCGAATTGGTTATTATATGTAAACGGGGGAATGAGGGTTTTTGTGTGCTCCAGACAAGTTGGAAGAGCTCTCGAAGCGATCGCTGAGTGTTGGTGAACGACAGTGGTCCATATACGCATAGAAACGACATATGTCATATCCATATACACATATAAATGACTATCACGTAAAAAATGGTCGATTCATGTGCAAAACATGTCAAATTAACCAAAAATTAAATTCAAATTTTCGATCTTGTTACAATATATTTATACATAAAATCTTATGAAGGGAAACTAATAATAAATAGAACTGGTCAATACCTATGTAGTTATAGTAATAATTCAATACTTAAGATAATATATTTTTGCATCAAAAATTATGTTTTAATAGGATATAGCCCCGTAACTAACCGTGTTTATTACAAGTTTGAATAATTGACTGGCATTGGTGGAAAAGTTTTTGTTGTGTTAATGATTTTACTACTGAATTTTTATAGAAACATCTATTTCTCAGGACATTAGATGTCGAGAGATATATATTTAGCATCTAATTCTGGAGGGGGCGGAAGGGGTTACCAAAACTCCTGAATAAACTACTGCGACGGCATCAAAGAAGTTTCTGCTACTGCAAAAATGGTCAAGCTCATGTCAAAAGACAGAAATTGCAACCTAAATACTGTTAGGTTACCTAATGGTGGTTATTCTGGGACTGAGGAAGAGACCCTGGATGAAATGTTCAGGGTTCATTTTCCGGTTTCTGAATCTAATTGCCACAGCACCACTCCTGTTGCTCACCTCACTTCTACTTGTAGTAGCAGTAAGTGGAGCATTGCTAAGAGTGTGGTCACTTTGGATACGGTTAATTGGGCTTTGAACTCTTTTAAACCCTATAAAACTCCGGGGATTGATGGCATCATTACTATCCTTTTTCAGGAGGGAATGAAGGTGCTTGCTCCCATTCTCTGCAGAATCTACAGAGCTTGTATTGCCCTTGGTCATGTACCTTCTGCCTGGAGGGTAATCTTTATTCCAATGATTGGTAAGGATAATTATTATGAGGCCAAATCCTTCAGGCCTATTAACCTTACGTCTTTTCTTTTAAAGACTATTGAAAAGCTCATTGACAGGTATATCAGGGAAGTGACTCTGGCTTCTATGCCTCTGTCTAACTCTCAGCATGCCTATCAACCGGGTAAATCTACGGATACTGCCCTCTACAGTCTCTCCTTTATTCTGGAGAGAAACTTTAATGCCAAGGAAATTGCTCTAGCCACTTGTCTTGACATTGAGGGTGCTTTTGATAAAGTTCCTATTGACACCATCCTACATGTGCTTGATAGGAAGGGTGTTGACATGACGATCTCTTGTTGGATCAAGAACCTGTTATCTAATAGGTATATCTGTGCATCTTTGCTTGGTGACAACAAGACGGTACATGCTCTGGCAGGCTGTCCGCAGGGAGGCGTACTCTTACCAATTCTCTGGTGTTTAGTTGTAGACTCTCTTCTGGACAACTTAACTAGTTCCGGTGCATCCTGTGTTGGATATGCTGATGATGTTGTCATCATTGCCAGGGGCAAATTTGGTAACACTGTCTTTGATATGATGTCCACCGCCTTTAGGGGTGTTGAGACATGGTGCAAAAATGCTGGACTTTCTGTAAATCCGCAGGAAACAACCATGGTTGCGTTCACAAAAAGCGCATTTTTAACCTTAGAGACATTCGCTTCTTTGGTCAGAAGCTCATGTTCTCCAAGGAGGTAAAATTCTTAGGAATTTTCTTTGACATGAGTCTCAACTGGAAGAGACACCTGGAATACTGCATAGCTAAAGCCGAAAGAATCTTCTGGTCTTGTAGAAATGCTATTGGGAGAACCTGGGGTCTGAATCCCAAGGCTATCCATTGGATTTACTCTATGGTAATTTGTCCCATCATCTCCTATGGCTCCATTATTTAGTGGTCTAGAGTCACATGTGAAATTGCTAAATTAGATTTAATTAAGCTTCAAAGGATGATATGTACTGCGATCTCTGGTTGCATGAAAACCACTCCCACTGCAACTCTTGGACTTTTGCTCGGATTGCACCCTCTCTACACATTGAAGCTGAGGCTCTCATCTGCATGAACAGACTTAAATATCTGACACACTGGAAGGACTATTCTAAGTATTTATCTTGGAGTGGTCTCAACAGTAATGTTATAAATCATCCTTATTTCCATATGCCATCTGATGGTATACAGGTCTGATATACATTTGACAAGCCCTATGTGATTGAAATCCCTTCACGGGATGACTGGAAGAGGACTCCCACCTACAATAAACCAAAATTGTATTGTATGGTACACGGATGGCTCGAAGATTGGCACCAGTACTGGTGCTGGTGTTTGCTGTATGGATGACGGCACTAACATGTCTTACCCTCTAGGCAGTTATGCTATTGCCTTTCAGACTGAAATCTATGCCATTCTAATGTGTTGTAGAATTTGCTATGACAGAAATTATAGGAGCAACCAGATTCTTATCTGTTCTGATAGTCAAGCTGCTCTTATGGCCTTAGGAAAGTCTACTATGACGTCCTCCCTTGTCTGAGAGTGCTATTATGCACTGTGTAATAATGCTAGCAATAATAAAGTCATACTATATTGGGTGCCTGGACATTCGGGCATTCCAGGAAATGAGCTGGCTGATGAATTGGCTAGGAAAGGCTCAAGTATTCCTGTTGTTGGTTCTGAACCGGCTTTGGGTGTTCCCAATGAACTAACTAGAAGAACTATCTATGACATCTTCAGAAAGCTTCAGTGCAAAAACTGGCGTAATACTAAGGGCCAAAGGCAGGCGAAAATTCTCAACTGCAATTGCCCTAGCATACGACAGAAGGAATTATTCAGGCTCAGTAGAACTGGCATCAGAAGGGCTGTCGGGCTCCTTACTGGACACTGCACCTTTAAAAGACACCTTAATATTATGGGTGTCACGAAATATTCGCTTTGCCGAGGCTGCAAATACAGTGAAGAAACTGCCGTACACATTCTCTGTGAATGTGAGGTGTTCTCCGCCCATAGGTTCGAACACTTGGGTCGACATGTGATCGAGCCCTGGGAGTTTTATGACATTCTTGTCAAGTGCCTGCTGATTTTTGCTTCAGCTACTGGTCTCTTTTCTTATGGACCTTCGCCTGTTGGGGCAGTACAATAGACCTCTGGTCGATGTGCTGGGTTCTTCTGGAGCCACCCACCTCCATGTCATTCATTCATTCAAGGGGTCACCAAGGATTCCCAGTTTCGGTTCATTTTCTATTTCAAGTTAAAATTTTCTTTTTACTTTTCTTGAAGCATCTATTTCTCAAGACTGGCTATAGATAGCACATGATAACTGATATGAATTTAGCTACAAATTTTGGATGAGGTAGACTGGTATACCAAAGTTTTCCCTTGCGGTTCTTTTTCCACTTTCGGTTCAAAAATGTTACTTGAAACATCTATTTCTCAAGATTGATTATATATGATAACATACAGGAATTTAGCATATTATCCCAAATGGGATTGGGTGTTGTTCACCGAGGATTTCAGCTTTCGGTACTGCTGGTATTTCCAAAAATTCATATGACTCTACGAATTAAATATGCAAAAGAAGACAAAAATGTTTTACAGTTCCATCAAAACTATACACACTATTTGCAACCATATGAAGTCCCCTTCATAAATTGGTATCTTTTATTTTATTTTCAGAAAAATGTTCTGAAAATTAGGATAAGCAATTACACCTGAAATAGTATGTAAAGTACGGTTGTTTAAAGATGTAGTAATTGATGTTGATAGTCACGAGCCAGGCCCGAACTCGGGTCCCAGTGCTTACAAGACCGACATTATAAGGTTAGAGCAAAAGCTAGCTTCAACTCCGAACTTATAGTTCGGGTACTGATTCCCAGCATCTTCGATCGATGTCTTTTGGCAGGAGCAGAGTTGGTTGCTGCCATACACTCCACCCCATGAGGATAGCCCGGTCGAATTTCGATGAGGAAAGGGGCCACCCAGAAAATCCCCGTCGCGTTCCCATCCCGAAACTCAGTCGAGGGCTGAATAGCCGGGAGACGTGTCGTACCTCAGGCGCCGTGACGTCAGTCGTGGTCAACCAGGGAGGGAATGATCGGCGCCTCTGGCTCAGCGTGCCATCTCTTGTTGAGAGGTGAGATCGTTGGAGAGAGAAGGTTGCGTGCTCGTACGTCCAGGGTCATCATTGTTGGAATTGATGTTGCTAGTCCCGAGCCAGGCCCGAACTCGGGACCCAGTGCTTCCAAAACCGACAATATAAGGTTAGAGCAAAAGCTAGCTTCAACTCCGAACTTATAATTCGGGTAATGATTCCTAGCATCTTCGATCGATGTGTTTTGGCAGCAGCAGAGTCGGCTGCTGCCACACAGATAAAGTATTTTAAAATTTCAAAAGTAATATAACACGCTTTACATAAAACAACGTGAATTTTTTTTTCAAAGTGTAGACAGGTGATATCTGTTAATTATTTATTTTAATAATTGTTGCGTAGGTAGACCTGAACAACATCAAAACATGAAACATCAGAGACCAGATATTTAAAAAGTGTTTCGAGGCATCTGTTTTTATAACAAGAGAGTTCTTTCCGGAGAAAATTAAATTTCCATCCGATTAGAGGGCAACAGATGATCTTGGAGGGAACGAGAAAAAATATTTCGTGACATTGATGGATAGGTCGCAATAAAAACGAGTGTGAAAAAACGTAAAAACCGAAGTAATGATTAACTTTTAGCAATGTATGAAACTCTAGCAGAGAAAAGTTTTAATACTTTTTTTTTAAATTAAAAAAAAAATTAAATACTAGTTTTTGTGCATGTCCAAGATGGGAAATCTGATTATCTTAGAAAATTATATTGAACTTTTTCTTTAATTTTGTTTGACAATACATGACACTTCTTCTTCTAACAATATATGGCACTTCATATACGACGCTTTGATGATATATGACACTTCTTCTGCGATCCAGAATGTCTAACTTACCCTAAGGTGTAAAGTGCTTGAACTACAGAGAAGTGCCACCCAATTAAGACCGGTACCCAATGGGGATTGTGTTGACGCCCAAAAGTGCTCTGGATTTTTTAAAACTATTTGTACGTCAATAAGATGTCTATTAAATGACGTTTTAGAATCAAATATTTCGTATTTCATTTAATTAAAATTATGAAAGTTATTACTTTAGAATATAAGTCTTACAGTCCCGATATTTCGATTCGAAATATTTGCCTCATGGAGTTAGAAAGAAGGAGATAAAACTCTTATGGTTGAAACGCTTGAAAATGTTATAATGCTTTGAGAATTATATCTAGGTGTCGCTAGTGTTAGTAAAGTAGCCGCTATTGCTAGTTGACACAATAGAAAATCGTAGTGTTTAGTATATGTATTTTTGATTGCACTACCCGATACTTAAAATTCAACGCCATGAAAGAGAGTGTAGAGTTGGATGATAAAGGACACACAGGCAGAGATGGCATATATAAATAAGCGATGTTAATTCCAGAAGGATAATGCAATACAGAAATGGCATAGACAGAGTGACAGTAAGCAGTAGGACCACCTCTTGCGACGATACAAACAGAAACCCTTCGAGGAACATATGCAATGAGCGAGCTGATAGTTTCCTGATTGATGGATGACCATATGCTTTCAACTAACCTCCAGAGATCGTCCTATGTTTGAGGCGGGTCCAAGGCAGTCAAACGATGGCCAATCACGTCCCATACGTACTCGATGGGTGAGAGATCTGGAGATAACGGAGGCCAAGGAAACACATGGATATCGAGCAATGCGTGACTGCTGATGGTGGCCGTGTGCGGTTGCACGTTATCTTGCTGAAAAATAGCATTTTTCAACCGCTGAAGGTAGGACAGTGCAAACGGCTGCAGCACCTCATCCACATATCGTCGTGCTGTCATTGCGCCTCTGATACGAAGCAGAGGTGATCGGCTATCGAAGCCGATGGCACCCCAAACCATGATGTCGCATGGTCGAGCAGTATTGCGTTCAACAGTAGCAGAAGTACTGCATCTGTTTTCATTCACGTCGCCTCCAGGCTCTCACACGGCGAATGTCATTCGACAAATAGAACCGAGACTCGTCGCTGAACACTACCCTGTCCTATTCAGTCGTCTAAGAAGTCCGGGCCTGAAACCATTTCAATATCTCATGTCGGTGTCTTGTCGTCAATGTCAGTCTTCGTAAAGGACGGTTTGAGTGCAATCCGTTTCGACCAATTGTCGAGAAACTGTCCTCCATGATATTCGAACATCCAATGTATCTTGCAAATTCTGCAGGATGTCGACAGTCGTCATTTATGGGATCGCCACTGCATATCTTCGAATGCGTCAATTAGCGCGTGCTGATGTACGTCTGGATGGACCTATACCACTGCGACGAATTACATGCCCTTCTTTAATCCATTTTCACTAAATCCTTCGCACAGTGGACTCATCCATGCTTATTTCAGCGGCGATACGTCGGTACGACCACCCAGCCGTACATAGTCCTAAAATTAATCCCCTAGTAAGAAATCTCCTTGTTTAAAGTACCTTGCGTACTATCATCCAAATACTGAAACGAAATTCGGCGTCATCGGTGAGGCATCTTTCTGAAACGAAACACAGCTCGGAAAACGGGTTTCCCTAGACGACAGACAGTAACAACTGTTAGGCGCGACAGCCCCTTTTAGAGCGCGAGAATTGCACTCGGTCGGCTCGGGTTCGATTCCCGCCACTGTCAAAACTGTCACCGTGTTCACGCGGAGTACGATCACGTTAAACATGTGGGTCCGTAAGTCCTTCCGAGAGGTTTGTGGTACGGGAAGGAGGGTACTGTCCCTGCGGATGCCTCCCCCACTGAGTTCCGGTCTAAATAGGGTTACACTTTCTGGCCTTCCAAACAGATACCTTATAACTTTCTAGTAGATCGGACGGTCTCGGTCGAAGAAGAAGAAGAAGTAACAACTGCTGGCTCATCTGCCGTTTCCATCCCTTTTATCCCGCGCTCGAATCACGTGACCTACTTGCATTTCAAATCATTTGCATACATCGGCTAGCTGCGTTTATCTCACAATTTGCATAATTATATATCAAAGCTTCATGGTGTTGCATTTTACTATGTCGGATAGTGTAGTTTTCAATTAAGGATTCCCTAATTATGAGTATAATTAACCTGTATTATTTCATAGTTGTAGGATATAGTACAGAATATAGGGAGATAATAAATTGAAAGGTAAAATAATTTTGAATGCGTAAGAATATCCTTTATTGTTTCAGTTCTAACTTGAATATATAGCGCTGCTAATTTATTTTTGCAGAATGGACAGTTTAAGTAAATATTTTAGACCTTTTGCCATAGAAATATATACAACACAGGAATAGCTATATTATCCTAGAGCCACCTGAATGATTGTCTCAAACGATATTGGCGGTTTCTTAATATGAAGTTTTAACTCCTTACATTTACCTCCATGGTCTGCCTTGTCTATCGACTAGTATATACGTTCTGAGTCAGATCAAATATATTGATTTGTTTTAGAGACATCCTTTTAATCGTGTTCCATTCTAATGGACCAGAGAACTAAATACTTAGGACTTGAACTACATCTAACATTTTTTTTTTACTTTTCCATGCAGTACATGGTAATGTATAGGGAAAGTATTGGGATCATGTCGAAAATCGCAACACGAGTTTTCGACGGATCTACATCTCTAGAATACGAAAAAACTATTTTTAGCATGACGTCTGTGTCCACTCTAACTCAAAAACTAATGAACCGAATTTCATAAAATTTGGTAGGTAAGTAAGACACTTGGATGTGCCCTGGTTCTGATTAGTTTTTAGTACGATTTGGGATAAAGTAACCAGCTTTTTTTTGCCTATATCCACTCTACCTGAAAAACTAATAAATCAAATTTTGAAAAATTTGGTGGATAAGTCGCTTGTAATATATGGTGATACCCTGGTGTTGATTATATTTTGGTACGATTCGGAGAAAAATAACCTGTCATTTTTCGCGAAATGGTCCTCAAAAATCGCCAAATTCAAAAACTACGTATGCTGAAATACATCGATTAAATGCTTGTTTTGTACGTAATTTTTGATATTTCCGTTTTTATCATTTTCGCTAATCCACCTTTGACAATAAGTCCAGTTACTAAATGAGAACGAAAATTAAATTAAATGTACAAGTCGGTGCAATTTTAAATAATTATGGATGTTATTTTGTGAAATTAAACTCAATATAGTGAATTATTGAAGAAATAAAGAGAATGTAAATATGAGTCTGCAGGGAAAGTTATGTGTTGTCCACATCAGATTTTATACTTTTTCTGCAATACATGGTAATGAATAGGGAACGTATCGTAACTGTGTTGAAAATTTCGGCGAATATACATAAATCGAGTACTCTATAAGCCCCAAAATATATTTTTAGCGTGACATCTGTGTGTATGTGTGTGTCTGTATGTATGTCTCTCTGTGCAATATATATATATCAACGCTAGCTAAGAAGCAAATTTAAGCAAGAAATGTATGTATCCACTCTAGATGAAAAAAAATTCTGATGTGGGCAGCACATGACTTTCCTTATATAATGCGAAGGATTTACTACTTTTACAGTAAAAGAAAAATAGGTTATTCTTATAGCAGATACTTATATTCTTTCCAAGATATTGAATTTTCGTCAATTAGTCGTCATTTTCTTTGATTTAGCGTCATTTTTATCCATTTGGCGAGATTTTCGTTAAATTGGTAACATTTAAAAAGTCGCCAAGTTGGCGACATTCCGAAAATTCGTTGCCAAAATCTCGTCAAGCGTTATGGACGGAGAAGTAGGTGATTCGTCTAGCAGTTAAATGACTATTGGCGTTCAAATACAAAAGTATTACTCAAAATATCTTTTCTCACAAATGGAATGAGTTAGAAGCATGAGAACGATGTCACCCAATTTATTGCATGATATTACATATGAAAAGTGAACATGTTTCTCAACAGTTAATAATTTTCTAATTTATGGGATTTTCTGGTAAATCTATTTAAAAAATATGCAATATCTCGAGAACGGTTCATGCTAGCTAAATACATTTTAATCGTATTCTAATGAAACATTACATAAGAAATGACTATTTGCGTAACTTTATTAAAGTTTTTGATTTTTTGAAGATTTTTTCTCAAAATTTCACTCAAAAATATATGGATGTTTTGAACATTCGATTGCATATAATATATATATATATAATATTTTCCATGTTCCAACACTACGGAGTGCCAGCCTGTACGCGCAAATTTGGCTTTCCTCGCATTTCCGCCCACAGCTTGTACATGGAATCTATATCGGTCTACTCCGGATTTATGAAACACAATCCATTACTTCTAAAATCTACGGTAGAATTGACGACAAGCGCGACAACAGTCATTTAATGAGCTCACCGGACGACGGGGCAAAACTTTAAGGGGTGATAGAACATACCTATCACCTTTGTCCTATCACGGATATACAGGGTAATGCAAAAGGAAGGGGCAAAACTTTAAGGGGTGATAGAACAAGCCTGTGATAGGTGTTTAAAGTTTTGCCCCATCGTTTTGAATCACCCTGTATATATGTACGTATATACAGGGTAATTCAAAACGATGGAACAAAACTTTAAGGGGTGATAGAACACACCTAAACAAACAAAAAGGAATAGTAGAAATGTTTGTGGCAGAGTGAGCGGGATAAACGGCAGGTTGTCACTGTCGATCAGTGTCCATTTATGAACTTTGGTGTTGGAGTTAAACGATTAATCGATTCAGTAAAATCCAGTAATTAATTGAGAGCCAAACTTGTTAAGTAGCAATCATTACTCAAC
This sequence comes from Amaurobius ferox, assembly GCA_951213105.1. Classification (NCBI taxonomy): domain Eukaryota; kingdom Metazoa; phylum Arthropoda; class Arachnida; order Araneae; family Amaurobiidae; genus Amaurobius; species Amaurobius ferox. The sequence goes on along the minus strand of OX578145.1, from coordinate 109,277,906 downwards.
CTTCAAACACTTCAGATTGAAGTATTCTTGAATCCTTTAAGTTCCATCTGACAAATAATCAAGCAGCACGCTTAGCGTGTCAAATATTTCTAAAGAAACCATTACCATAACTTTGGCATTTGCGCCTGGTCCTTGGTAATGTTACTTTTAAGCTTGATGATTGTGTTTTGTACTTTTCACATGTTTATATATATATATATATATATATATATATATATATATATATATATATATATATATATATATATATATATATATATAATAGTTTGAAAGTTCAATGATAGGAAACTGAGAATCTGCAACTCGAAAAACATAACTTTCTAACAAACCTACAATAAAAATGTATAAAACAGCAAATCCTCAGTCAAATGGAAAAAAATACAAATTTCGAGTCACCAAGTTAAAGAAAATCAACAAATTTCAATGGTATTGAATCGATAATAGAAAAACATAAAAAATCCAAGCATTAATGCTATACACGTGGACAAGGGCTAGGCCTAAGAAATGGAATTGTTCACTTCGCCAAAACTCTTCATCGGGTCCAAGTATTTTGTCAAAGCAAACACAAAATATGTATGTGTCTGAAGAAAAGGATGTATTATATCTATGAACTATTTCTACTTGGAGAACATACATAAAGAAGGAAAAATAAAGGAAACAAGAATACCTGGAAAAAACACTGCATATGCTCGAACCAGTCGAACCCTGGAACCCAGAATGTAGAGACAAGTGTTGCCATTCGTAAAGGAAAAAGAAATGATCTACTGTTGCCATTCGTAAGAAATGAAAAACAGTAATGCGATAAGGCAAGAAAAAGTAATAATATACAATAAGAGCTACAAAAAAAGTGGGGCTTATAGTAGTAAGGCTTATGTTTTAGTGGATGTAAAAATAAAAGTATTATTAATACAAGAGAATGGAGATCTCAGGCTAATATAAGATACCATGAATAGAATTCATGAAAATCCAGCTAATCTAAACGTTTTAATTATACCATTTAATAAGTAAGAGGAATATTTATATAAATTGCTGGTAATTTTTAGATTATTTATATGCATAGCATGAAATTTTTTCAGATAATCTATAATTTCTAAAAACCTGATTAAGTATAATATTTCTAAACAATTGAATCGAGTTGCAGGAATTAAATGGTGAGATTTTATTAATGTTAAAATAGTCTTTTGTAAAATAGTCTTTTTTATCATATAAATTAGTAACAATTCTATTAGAAGGTTCAATAAAAATATTAAAATCCAAAAAATTAATATTATTACTTTCCTTATATACATAATGTATTAGGAAAACATTGTGACGGGGTCGAAAATTCGAATTCGAGTTTTCGACGGGGGAGCACGTTTCAAGCAACCCTGATCACGAATCGAACATTTTTAAGTGATGTCTATGTGTGTGTGTGTGTCAGTGAGTCTGTGGAGACGATATCTCACGAACAAATGGAGCAATTCGAATAAAATTCGGTACAAAAATCACAATCCGTGAACACTGGAAGTCTATTGTTTTTAAACGTAATCGAATATTCAGAACCCCCTAAATTTTCGAGTGAAATTTTGAAAAAATCATCCAAAAATCAAAACCTTTAATAAAGTTACACAAATAGACATTTCTTATGTAATTTCTCCCTAGAAAACGATTGACACAAACTTTAGAACGCTAGCATGAACTGTTCTCGAGATATTGCACATTTTAAAAATAAAATTATCAAATCCCATAAATTAAAAAAATATATAAACTGTTGAGAAACATGTTCACTTTTCATATGTGATATCCTGCGATAAATTGGGTGACATCATTCTCGTGGAACTAGCTCGTTCCATTCATGAGAAAAGCTTCTTTGAGTAATACTTTTGTATTTGAACGCCAATTGTCATTTATCTGGTATAAGAATATCTTATTTCACCGTCTATAACGTTTGGCGAGATTTTGGCGACAAATTTGGCGGAATGTCGCCAACTTGGCGACTTTTTAAATGTTGCCAAATTAACGAAAATCTCGCCAAATAGACAAAAATGACACTAAATCAATGAAAATGGCGACTAATTGAAGAAACTTCAATATCTTGGAAAGAATATAAGTATCTACTATAAGAATAACATTTTTTTTTAACTGCAAAAGTTGTAAATTTAATGCATTACATAAGGAAAGTCATGTGTTGTCCACATCAGGTTTTTACTAATAGTAGCTTCATTAGGAATTAATTCCAAATTGTCTGGATAGAAATCTATATCTATGAGATAATTGTCAGTATATACTAAGCAAATCAGATCATCAACATATCTCTAAAATGTAAAATTTATTGAAGTGAAAGACAGTTCATAATGATAAAGGTATAAATTAGCTAACATACTTCTACTGCAGCCACTCTGTGGAACTGCTAAGGCTTAAGTATAATTTATTTCCTTGAAAAATATAATTATTGAAAATAACAAAGTGGAGAAATTTAGGAAAATTTATAAATTTTGTTTGAGTTGATAGATTAGTAATATAAACATTATATAGAGCTAAAATTACAACATAAAGATCTGAGATTTTAATATTATTAAAAACATCTGTAAAATTAAAAGTTTGAAATCCTATTAGTTTTCTAAGTGATGTTAATTTATTCTTAACTATTATTTAGGATAAGGTAATTATTGCTAGATTGACGTAAACTAATATTTATTAGATTTAAAGAATTTAGTAGTAATTTACTCGCAGTAGTAGAGTAAGTATTATGACCGCTAGTTACTGTTGTATATATATATAAATATATATATATATATATATATATATATATATATATATATATATATATATATATATATATATATATATATATATATATATATATATATATATATATATATATATATATATATATATATATATATATATATATATATATATATATATATATATATATATATATATATATATATATATATATATATATATATATATATATATATGTGTGTGTGTGTGTGTGTGTGTGTGTGTGCAAAAATCTGGGGGAGCTAGAAAAGGCCTAGCTCATCGTGCAAAACAATGTTTCTGTTTTGCAACTTTTCATCTTAAACACATCTCTTACCTTTACACCATGTATCTTTATGCAGGGAACAAGTGGATTAGTACCTTAAGTACCTTCTTTATATATATGATTTATATAAAAATACTTTCATCTTAATGTGTAGTTACGAAAAAATTTTTCACCCATCTTTACTACATATAATTTTTATTCCATTCCTTAACTTATATATGGTTCAGGGAAAAAGAGGTATTTTATACCAATTTAGTACCTGTTTTATTTATAATGTTACTTATCATGTTTTTTAAAATTATTCAACGGCTTGTTGCATAGTATATTTGATGTCACATTTACATTTCTGTCCATCTTCCTTTCACTTTTGCTATACAGAACATTTTCTATTAATGATCAATCTGAGGTATATATAATACATGTAAAATAAAAGTTCTTCAATTATATATATATATATATATATATATATATATATATATATATATATATATATATATATATATATATATATATATATATATATATATATATATATATATATATATATATATATATATATATACCGGGTGGCCATAAAATAACGTGAGGTGTTTAGAGACCTCTAGCGACTAATGTATTGGACGAAACGTAACGAAATTCGGTGGATGTACACAGTGAAACATGCGGTTTTGATTTCTAAAAAAAATAGTTCCAAAAGTCGCCTCTAGGGGAAATTTTGACACTGTTTAAAGAGCCCTAATGCACTAATGCTCTTTATCTACTAATTTGCATAATCGCGTTCCGTGTAGCGATCATGTGAATAAAAGGAAAAGCTGGAACAATTCTCATCATTGGGAGGCGAACTATCTAGTATCTTTCGATGGCTCTTATACGTCAGAGCGCTTTGTTAGTCGAGCTGTATTATCAACGGAACGAGAATGCCAATGATGCCCATCGTGTAGAAGAAGTTACGACGAGGACCGTTGAGCTTAATAAACTTAAAAAACCTGATTTAACGATTTGAAATTATCGGTGGAAAATGTCGTGTAACGCATGCATGGTTATATTGAACCTTAATAACCATGGTTATATTATGGTTATATTGAACTATAATAATGGTTATATGGTTATATGGTTATATTGAACCTTAACAATGGTTATATTGAACGTTGTAATTAACACTAAACGTTATCATGCATTGTTAACAACATTGATGTGCACTCACTCATTTGGAATTTACTCATTCATTATTCACACTACTACATTTTTGCAAAACCAAAATGTCCCCTGGAGGCGACTTTTGAAACGATTTTTTTTTAGAAATTGAAACGGCATGTTTTACTGTGTTGTTGTTGTTGTTGACACCCAGATCGTCCGACCTACCAGAAAGGTGTAAGGTAACAGTTTGGACTGCCGGGAATGTTCCACTGTGTGTCCGTCCACCGAATTTTGTTACGTTTCGTCCAATATTTTACTCGCTAGAGGGCTCTGAACAGCTCACGTTATTCCATGGCCACCCGGGATATAGTATATCTAGATATATAAATAAGAAAAATATGTATGTATGTATGATCCAACTTCAAGGGAGAACGGCGGAACCGAATTTGATGAAATTTAATGGGTAGTCTTAAAGTAGCTCCACTTAAAATTTAGTCCATGTTTTGCGTTTCTAACACTAGGGGTTGTCGCGATATTAATGATAAACAAAACTTTCGTTTGTCTCATCATCACGGGAGAACAGCTGCACCAAATTTAACGAAATTTTGTGAGTAGCTTTGAAATAGACCCCTATAAATTTAGTCTAAGTTTCGAGTTTCTAAGACAAGGGGTTGTGAGATATTAATGGAAAACGAAACATTTTCCTAGAAGTTCTACTCTCTAACTCCATGATTCCCAACGAAAAAGGTTGGAAATCGTTGGTTTAAAACATGACAGTTAATTAATCTCTGCGTTTTATGGAAGATTATTGAACGTATTAGTAGTCACTTTTGAAAATCGCAGGTTTGAAATATGAATTTAAATGGAAACTCTATTACCATGGTTTATTTTTCACAAGCTTACTCAACAAATTTTATTATTTTGAATAATAAATAAATGAATAAAAGAATATCTATTTATCTCTCTCTATATATAAAGAAAAAAAGTATGCATGTATGATCCAATGGATCTGATTGGCCAATAAAGTGGCCAATCAGATCCACTTTTAACACTTTACAACATAGTTGAAAGTGTTTATGACTTTGTTCATTCTGTCTGTCTGTCCGTTAGCACGATAACTGCCGGAAAAATGGCTTTATCAAAATGAAATTTTAGTATGTCTTTTAGACGGTCTGTGGGACCTATGGGAATGTAAATGAATAATATCACCCAATTAGTTTTTATTGAATCCGGGTTGAAAAAATGAAATACATTGAACCCTATGGGAACTAATTCTTCAAACATTTTTTAAGCGAATTTAAAATTCACAAATTGCTTCGAAAATTTTAGGAAATATTCAAATCATCCTATAAAATATATAAAAAAATTTCAGCAAAATATGTTAGGTAGTTTTTTAAATAAAAATTATTTAATATAGGGAGAAAAACAAATTCAATTAAATTCTGACTCTCATTATATCCTCCAGAAAGAAAAAAAAGGTATGTTATATAATAAATATCTTTCTAAGAGTTTAATTATTTTACATATGAGAAAAATTTCACATTTTAAAATAAATGTGGTAGATAACATTTTTTCAAATTTTTAAATAAAATAAATTATTATAGTATTGTGATGAATGAAACGATTAGATAAATGTTTATGAATGAAATGCTGCTTTTATATAGAGGCGATTTATATTTCGATGACATCATTTGAATAAAGTTCATTTGTTAACGATGAAATTTTCAAATATAATAAATGATTGCAGTGTTATGATAAATTTAAAAATATTACCGAGGAATGTATCACATTTTAGAGATGTTTAAACCAGGCAATTTATATTACAATGCCCTCATTTGAATGAAGTTCATTTTCTTCGATGAAGTTTTCAAATATAATAAATTAATGTAGTATTGGTATAATTTTAAAAATATTACCGAGGAATCTATCGCATTTTAGAGATGTTTGTATAAAATTGCGTTGAAGTTGGAAAGTATTTCATAATCAATGGTTTATGCATGATTGATCTTTCTTGTTTTTCTTACATAATGCAATGAATTTACTTCTTTCACAGTGAAAAAACAATGTATAAGATTCACGGCCCTATATGTTCCGGTGTAATTTTTATCAGAAGATTGCATCGTAAATCCCGAGCAACGCCGGGTAATCGCTGCTAGTATATATATATATAATCCTTTTAACAGTGTTTCCTATGGTATAGACATTTAACAGAAAATTATGGTAATAGTTTCTTGAGAAATATTTGACACGCTAAGCGTGCTGCTTGATTATCTGTCAGATGGAACATAAAATATTCAAGAATAGTTTAATCTGAAGTGTTTGAAGGTTGAGAAATGATTGCTACTTAACAAGTTTGGCTCTCAATTAATTACTGGATTTTACTAAATCGATTAATCGTTTAACTCAAACACCAAAGTTCATAAATGGACACTAATCGATAGTGACAGTCTGCCGTTTATCTCGCTCACTGCCACAAACATTCCTTTTATTCCTTTTATTTATAATTCCTTTCATAAGTAAATTAAGTTCTTGGAGTATAGAATGAATGGAAATTTCTCTTTTGAATGAAACTTGGATTATGTCCTCCGACTTGGCGTGAAAAATACTCGTGGAATGGAGATGCGATGAGGGTTTTGAATGATATGATTGTTTTGATGAACTACCCATTTCCAGTTCTACCCACGCTTCGTGAGGACGAAATGGGTAGTGATCACTTAATGTGACACTTATGCACTTAATGAAAGTCCTAAATATCAAAAATTGTTTCCAATTAATTCATAAGGATGGCGCGCATTTTATAATTCTGATCGCGTGGAAGTTGTAGTAGGTAAAACAATAAATTCATCTCTGTTTACGAATACCTTATTTTTAAAGTTTTGAAACATTTAAATCAATGAATAATGAAAATTTTAATCAATAATGAATTAATCTAAATTCAATCAATAATGAAAAATATTTTCATTATTGATTGATTTTTGATTATTATTGATTACATATATTATTGATTATTGCATATTATTGATTATTGATTATTTTCATTATTGATTATGATTATTGATTATTTTCATTATTGATTATGATTATTGATTATTTTCATTATTGATTATGATTATTGATTATTTTCATTATTGATTATGATTATTGATTATTTTCATTATTGATTATGATTATTGATTATTTTCGTTATTGGCTGATTTTTAGATTAACCAATAATGAAAAATATTTTCAACAGCTTGATCAGAAGACTAGCCAGCCGACGATTTCGGTATTTGAAGGGTTACTATGGTTTCAAATAGAACTAAACACAGTATAGAGATTGAATTATAAAATATATAAACTTCAACTCTTATAAATATAAATTAAAATATCTTATCAACGGTTTGATGCATATAAATAAAGTTAATTAAGAAAATTTAGAATATTTTTTTTTGCTCATGGTGGTATAAAATTATATTGCGTGTGTATAACCTTTTTCGAGTTATAACTGGAAGAATGTCAGAACCAAAATTATCGCAATTTATAAATTTTTCGAACAAAATTACAGGATTTTATTTTTTTTCATCTCTTTATTTATTATTAAAGTTCATATTAAGTTATTATTAAGTCCATGCAAGATTTCAAATTTCCACCATCAGTAGTTTAGCTGGCTGTTGTTGTTGTTGTGGCCCAGACCGTCCGACCTACCAGAAGGGCGTAGTTTAGTCGTCTAATTCGCCACTCTGTCATTATCTTTGAGTTATATGAAATAAATAAGCTACTGCATTCGCAAATAAATCATTAATTAAATGTGATAGAATGGACAATCGGATAACAATTGTATTCACAAAGTGATGAATTAAACGCAGAACCTGAGTTCTAAGCAAAAATAAAAGCGTATTCTTTTGACTTATTCTATATATTTATCCTTTCTTAACACTTTACAATAGAGTTCAAAAATGTTGATGACTTTGGTTATTCTGTCTGTCTGTCTGTCCTTTCGCACAATAACTTCCGTAACATGACTTTACAAGATGAAATTTTAGTATGTTGTTGAGATGGTTCATGGGACATATGGGAATGTAAATCAATAATATCACCCAATTTATTACAGGAATCCCAATTTATTACAGCATGGTTATCACAAAGCATTGCCAATGCCTTTATTACAGGAATCATGTAAATCAATAATATCACCCAATTTATTACAGGAATCCCAATTTATTACAGCATGGTTATCACAAAGCATTGCCAATGCCTTTATTACAAGAATCATGTAAATCAATAATATCACCCAATATATTACAGGAATCCCAATTTATTACAGCATGGTTATCACAAAGCATTGCCAATGCCTTTATTACAGGAATCATGTAAATCAAGAATATCACCCAATTTATTACAGGAATCCCAATTTATTACAGCATGGTTATCACAAAGCATTGCCAATGCCTTTATTACAGGAATCATGTAAATCAATAATATCACCCAATTACTTTTGGAATGAATCCGGGTTGAAAAAATGAAATACATTGAACCCCATGGAACCTAATTCTTTAAACATTTTTTAAGCAAAGTTAAAATTCACAAATTGCTTTGAAAATTCCCATAAAATATATAAAAAAATTCAGCAAAATATGTAGATAGAGATTCCGTGACCCATTTCAATATAAGATATAGCATCAATATTTTTTCCCGGATCAGAAACCGTAATTTTAAAAGTTCTTTTAAATTTATATTTAGTGTTGCATCCGTCCTGAAACCGCTTTATTTTTACGTATTTTCTGTGCATCTATATTTTGAGTTAACGCAATTGCAATATTTTGAGTTTAAATGATCATCAAACTTTGATTATTTCTACAACGAGGCCTAATTTTAATGAATGCAGAATGAAATCAAGTGATTGGAAGATGAGTTGTATAAGAATTGCTGAATTTTTTTACGCAAAATTATTTAACTCTGAAGTCTGGAATGAGAGTGTATGAATCAAATATTCACTGCTTTTGCATAGAGAGCCAGACGATTTATATTTCGATGACGCCATTTGAATAAAGTTCTTTTTTCTTCGTTGAAATTTTAAGTTTTCAAGAAAAATAAATTATTGTAGTTCTGTGATAATTAAAAAAATATCACCGCTGAATGTATCGCATTTCAAAGATGTTTAAATAAAATTGCATTTCAGTTGGAAAGTGTTTCATAATCAATGCTTTATGAAGGACTGATCTTTCTTGTTCTTTGTTCTATCTGGAATGGGGTGTAGCTGAGCTCCCATGGTCGTGGTTCAAGTTGTAAATATTTCGAACGCGTCACCAAATTTTCGTTTTGATCGATATCAACGATTTTTTGCATATAATTATACCTCTTTGAGATTAAGATCAGGACGAAGCCCCATTTATGAATTTAGAAACCATTAAAACATCACATTCAATTAACATCAAATAATTTGTAGGTTACTCTAATGCTGATAAATTTTGAAACGATTGGAAAAAGAAGAATCTATCTTTAGGGCGAAATGGCCTGCAAAAATCATGAGAATATGAAATAAAAACTAAATATGCCTTAATGCATTTAATAACTTCTTAATAATCGAGCGGTTTTACAACTTAAAATGCAGCACAAATCAAGATAAATAAGCATAACTACGTTTCGGAAATCAAAGTGATTTCCTTCTTCAGTGCAAAAAGTCTGGATAAATAAACTGGAAAGATTATATCCACCAAATTGAAATGGCTATAAAGTGTTTCAATATAGTGGGACGAAATGGAAATAAAAATAGAAAAATAGAAAAAAAACAAGGTAATATAAACATGAGAATCCAAATAAGAATCTGATGTGGACAACACATGATTTTCTTTATATAATGCAATGAATTTACTACTTTTACAGTTAAAAAAATGTTATTCTTATAGTATATACTTATATTCTTTCCAAGATATTGAATTTTCTTCAATTAGTCGTCATTTTTATTGATTTAGCGTCATTTTTATCCATTTGGCGAGATTTTTGTTAATTTGGCAACAATTAAAAACCTCGCCAAGTTGGAGACATTCCGTCAAATTCGTCGCCAAAATCTCGCCAAGCGTTATGCACGGAGAAATAAGTTATTCTTACAGCAGATAAATGACTATTGTCGTTCAAATACAAAATTATTACTCAAAGTATCTTTTTTCCTGAATGGAACGAGCTAGTTCCACGAGAATGATGTCACCCAATTTATCGCATGGTATTACCTATGAAAAGTGAACATGTTTCTCAATAGGAAATATTTTTTTTTTATTTTATATGACTTTTTGATAATTTTTTTTAAAAATTTGCAATATCTCGAGAACGGTTCATGTTAGCGTTCTAAAATTTATTGCAATCGTTTTGTAATGAAAAATTACATAAGAAATGTCTATTTGTGTAACTTTATTAGCGGTTTTGATTTTTTGACAATTTTTTCAAAATTTCACTCGAAAATTTAGTGGGTTCTGAACATTCGATTGCATATAAAAACAATAGGCTTTCCAGTGTTTACGGATTGGGATTTTTCTATCAAATTTCGCTCGAATCGGTCCATTCGTTCGTTAGTTATCGTCTCCACAGACTCACTGACACACACACACACACACACACATACTTTCACACACACACACACGCATACTTTCACACACACACACACTGTCACACACACACATACTTTCACACACACACATAGACATCACTTCAGAAATATTTGATTCGTGAGCAGGGATGCTTGAAACGTGCTCTCCCGTCAAAAATTCGAATTCGAATTTTCGACCCGTCACAATACTTTCCTTATACATTATGTATATAGGGAAAGTAAAAAGTAAATAAATAAAAGGCAGAGAATATGAATTTAAAGAATCAAATAATTTGACGAAAAAAAAAATAAAAATAAAAAGCAGTGAACATGAACTCATAGATATAATAAATTAGACTTGTGCTTTGTGCTTTATATAGATTTGCTCCGCGTTTTACATTGTAGTTCAGTTCAACAGTAATTGTGCGCAATGTCAAATGCAGCAGTAATTGAATGCTTGCGTGAAACTTTTGAGGACGACATGAAGTACTGTACTTTTCGCGATATTAATTTTTTTTTTTTAATTTTTGCCACACCGCTATTCTAAAACATTCAAGATCTTAAATGAAAACAAAAGAATTAAAATGGCAAATTTGATGTAATTTTAAATAAATATTGTACTATTTGCGCATTTAATCTCAATACAATTCATCATGAAAGAAAGAAAAATAAAACAAATTTAAGTTTGTAGGGAAAAATAATCTAACCACATCAGATTTTTACCTCTCTTTTCAAGACCTGAAATATGTTTATACCATAAAAAGCCTATCATAGAATAAAATAAATCACTCAATTTAGGAATGAAATACTTGAAGTTCCACCGCAATACTGATAACAATAAAATATTTACGTCTATAGAAGTCCTCTTGTGAGTTAAAACTCAGCAAAAATGAAAAAATTCTGCACAAAAATGTTCTTAGAATTCCTACCTGGAACACTTCAAAATCAAAACCATTTCTTCCATTTACAAAATTTCCAGTACGACGTTCCTTTATTTTTTAGCAAAACATTCCTCCGCCCCCTAGGTGAAATATCCAATCGCATCCAAGCGAGCGTGTCTTTAAGACCGGAGTTGGTTTCTGTTTCCAAATGCTTGTCGGCCGCTGAGCGCTAAACATCTCTCCCAATGTTGCTTGGTGTTCAGAATAAAGTGCGGTCGGTATAACTTTGTTGAATTCAGGAATTTTGTAAAAAGTTTTGGGACTCTGTGAATGAAGAGAGAGAAAGAGGTTGGGTAAGTTTTTTTAAACTTTTTTTATGTGTGTTATATATTTAATATATACTATATTATACTTTTAACATATAAGCAACGTTCGAAATGTGGCTTAAGAGGGTCCTAAACAGAAAATTTTATTTCCCTTATAGTTTTATTCAAAAACTTTTTACATAAATGTTTTTCTTTTAACAAGAATATAAAAGATACAAATGTTTTACATAAATATTTTTCTTTTATTAGAATATAAAAGGTACAATAATGTGTTTATTCAAATGTTTTTCTTTTATTAGAATATAAAAGACACAAATGTTTAACACGAATGTTTTTCTTTTATTTGGAAATTTATTTTAAATTTGATATGTAAAATAAATGAAAAGTAATTAAAATCTTATAAAAAACTTAGAGATTTTCCGAAAAGTTCTTAAAATTGATGTTATTATGAATGAAAATACTCTATAAATTAAAAATGTGTTTTATTGGAGGAAGGTATGTTCTTTGACTTGTCTTCAGAATAATTTATTAAACTAATAAAAAGCAATTTAAAAAATGTTTTAATGAAATATATTTTTATATGAGTGGCATATGTATTGTAAAATCCGTTATTATAAAACACTGTTATTGTAAAATTTATAGTTTTATGTGCCCATTTTGATCACAAATTACAGTTAATATTATGAACAAATTATGCTTGAATTCCATAGTTACATTTCAAATCCTTCCTGAGTTATAAATTAGTTTAAACATTTCACGTTTCAAAAATTCAGTTTCTGGGAAAGCAAGGTATAAAAGGTTTGTTTTATGCAAGAAGTATCAGAAAACGAAGTTTTTAATGTTTAAATTCTTAAAGTTCTAATTGAAGAATTTATATAATATTTAAATCATTCGATTCTGCATTATTTAAACATTATTTGTAACTTAATACAAATATATATATATATTTCTGAAAATATTCTGTTCCCCTTTAAATTATATTTTTTTGAAAATCATCTACATTTGATAAATATATATAAAATTTACAGATATGTTGAAACGCTTATTAAATACCTATTTTGTTACGGAATATAGTATATAATGTATAGAAATTTAATTCTTAATTGGCAGTGAACTTTTAATCTTTGGAGTCTTTTTTTTTTCAATTTTTATAATAATTTTCACAAAATGGAATGAAGTGAGTGGAGGCTCATATAATGAGTGGCTCACGCCCAAAAGGAGGAAATAGTCAGAGGGACAGACAGAAAGACAGTCAGACGTCTAAATTTTAAGTGGACTACATTTTAAGACTGACGGCAAAATTTCATGAAATTCGGTACAATCTTTCTCCCGTGTTGATGAGATAAACGGACGAACGGGCGTATTTAAAATTATATTCATATAGAATGTCAAAATAGAAATATAGTAATATTTATATACTTAAAAACATTTTATTAATTAAAGTGATTTTTTTTTCATTTTCTGAAATTTATTTCGCATAAGATTTTCTTAAATTTATTTCGCATAAGAGTTTCTGTAATTTATTTTATAAGATAGCTTGCTTGCAAGATGGTTCAGTGTAAATAAATATTAAGTATAAAGAAATATATTAATCTTTACTTTCGAGCAAGGGTTCTTTTTTAACACTTTCCAAAGCAGTTGGAAAGTATTTATGACTTTAGCAGTTCTGTCTGTCTGTCAGACCGTTCGCACGATAACTTCCGTAAAAATGGCTTTATCAAAATGGCTTGCTAGTATGTTGTTAAGACGATCAATGGGAAGATTGGGAGTGAAAATGAATAATATCACCCAATTAGTTTCTGATTTAACCGGGATTGAAAAAATTGAAATATATTGAACTCTATGGGACTTAATTTATCAAACTTTTTTAGAGTTAAAATTCACAACTTGCTTCGAAAATTATAGGAAATATTCAAATTTTCACATAAAATGTGTAAAAAAAAATTCAGCGCAATATATTTAGTAGTTTTTTATGTAAAAATTGAAATTATAATAACACCCATGTTATAGGAAGAGATCACGGGACTCATTGTAAAATAAAATATGGCTTCCAATTTTTACTTTCCTTATATACATAAGGTATAAGGAAAGTATTGTGACGCGGTCAAAAATTCGAATTCGAGTTTTCAACGGGAGAGCACGTTTCAAGCATCCCTGATCACGAATCAAACATTTTTGAAGTGATGTTTGTGCGTGTGTGTGTGTGTGTGTGTGTGTGTGTCAGTGAGTCTGTGGAGACGATAACTGACGAACGAATGGACCGATTCGAACGAAATTTGGTACAAAAATCACAATGCGCAAACACTGGAAGCCTGTTGTTTTTATACGCAGTCGAATGCTCAGAACCCCCTAAATTTTCGAGTGAAATTTTGAAAAAATCATCAAAAAATCAAAACCGCTAATAAAGTTACGCAAATAGACATTTCTTATGTAATTTTTCATTAGAAAACGATTGACATAAATTTGAGAACACTAACATGAACCGTCCTAGAGATATTGCACATTTTTAAAAAAATTATCAAAAAGTCATATAAAATAAAAAAAAAAGTATTTTCTATTGAGAAACATGTTCACTTTTCATATGTCATTCCTTGGGATAAATTTGGTGACATCATTCTCATGGATCTAGCTCGTTCCATTCATGAGAAAAGATACTTTGAGTAATACTTTTGTATTTGAACGCCAATAGTCATTTATCTGCTGTAAGAATAACTTATTTCTTCGTCCATAACACTTGGTGAGATCTTGGAGTCGAATTTCGTGGAATGTCGCCAACATGGCGACTTTTTAAAAAGTTGCTAAATTAACGAAAAACTCGCCAAATGGATAAAAATGACTCTAAATCAATGACGACTCATTGATAATGACGACATGGAAAATGACGACTTATTGACGATAATTCAATATCTTGGAAAGAATATAAATAACTACTATACTTTTTTTTTTTTTTTTTACTGCAAAAGTTGTAAATCCATTGCATTATATAAGGAAAGTCATGTGCTGCTCATATCAGATTTTTTTTCGGCTGTGTACAGTAGATGTTTAAAGATCATTTAAATTTATATTTAGTGTTGCATCCGCCATAAAACCACTTTGTTTTTGCTTATAATATGTGTATCTAAATTTTGCTCCAATGCAATTACAGTATCTTTAATTTTAAATGATCACAAAACTTTGATTATTTCTACAACGGAGCCTAATCTTAACTAAAGTATTATTTATAAGATGCAGGTGATATTTACTTGCAGGTATACCCGCGTATCCCAGAATGATACTGAAATAAAATTAATTAAATGAAATGTAAAATCTGAAACGCTTAGCCCAAACCTGCACCGATCAGAGCTTAACCAGTTAAAACAGTATGTAAATCAGTTGAGTTATTACTTTCCTTATATACATAATGTATAAGGAAAGTATTGTGACAGGGTCGAAAATTCGAATTCGAGTTTTCGACGGGACAGCACGTTTCAAGCATCCCTGATCACGAATCGAACATTTTTGAAGTGATGTCTGTGTGTGTGTATGTGTGTGTGTGTGTGTGTATGTGTGTGTGTGTGTGTGTGTGTGTGTGTGAGTGTGTGTGTGTGTCAGTGAGTCTGTGGAGACGGTATCTCACGAACGAATGGAGCGATTCGAATTAAATTTGGTACAAAAATCACAATCCGTGAATACTGGAAGCTTATTGTTTTTAAACGCAATCGAATGTTCAGAACTCCCTAAATTTTCGAGTGAAATTTTGAAAAAATCAAAACCTTTAATAAAGTTACGCAAATAGATATTTCTTATGTAATTTTTCCTTAGAAAACGATTGACACAAACTTTAGAACGCTAGCATGAACCGTTCTCGAGATATTGCACATTTTTCAAATAAATGTTTCAAAAAATCCTATTAATTAAAAGAAAATATTAACTGTTGAGAAACATGTTCACTTTTCATATGTAATATGATGCGATAAATTTGGTGATGTCATTCTCGTCGATCTAGCTCGTTTCTTTCATGAGAAAATATATTTTAAATAATTCTTTTGTATTTGAACGCCAATAGTCATTATTTGCTGTAAGAATAACTTATTTCTCTGTTCATAACGCTTGGCGAAATTTTGGCGACGAATTTGGCGGAATGTCGTCAATTCGGCGACTTTTTTAAATGTTGCCAAAATAACTAAAATCTCGCCAAATGGATAAAAATCACGCTAAATCAATGAAAATGCAGACTAATTGAAGAAAATTTAATATCTTGGAAAGAATATAAGTATCTACTATAAGAATAACATTTTTTTAACTGTAAAAGTAGTAAATTCATTGCATTCTATAAGAAAAATCATGTGCTGCCTACATCATATTTTTTATAGTTATAAGCGGACAGAGACATATTTTTAATCCTCATTATTCCCAATTTCGCTGTAGGGTAACAAAACGTACAAAAAAATTCAATAAGAACAAAATTTTGTGAAAAGGATAAAGAAAACTGGAGCAACGTATATAAGCACAAATGAAAGAATAATGCACCATACAGCTGTTTCGAAGATACGCTGGATCTCCGTCATCGTTGGAAGAGAACCAACAATCCTGAAGTCAAAACGACGATATCGTCATTATAACTTCAGGTTTGTTGATTGTCTTGCACTGATGAAGGGGTTCCAGCGTATCCTTAAAACAGCCCGTATCCTGTATTATTATCTTACTTGTGCTAAAATACCTTGCTCAAATTTTTCCTTTTACATTAGAATTGATTTACATAGTTGAAAAGTGTTTATGACTTTGTTCATTCTGTCTGTCTGTCTGTCTGTCTGTCCGTTAGCACGATAACTACCGTAAAAATGGCTTTATCAAAATGAAATTTTAGTATGTTTTTCAGACGGTCTGTGTGACCTATGGGAATATAAATGAATAATATCACCTAGTTAGTTTGCTATTGAACCCGGATTGAAAAAATGAAATACATTGAATCCTATGGGAACTGATTTTTCAAACATTTTTTAAGCAAATTTAAAATTCTTAAATTGCTTCCAAAAATTTAGGAAATATTCAAATTGTCCCATAAAATATATAAAAAAAATTCAGTAAAATATGGTAGGTAGTTTTCTAAATAAAAATTATTTAATATAGGGAGAATAACAAATTCAATTAAATTCTGACTCTCGTTATATCCTCCGGAAAGAAAAAAGAGATATATTATATAATAAATATCTATCCAAGAGTTTAATTATTTTATATATGAGAAAGGTTTCACATTTTAAAATAAATATGGTAGATAACAATTTTTCAAATTTTTAAATAAAATAAATTATTATAGTATTGTGATGAATTAAACGATTGAAAAAATGATTATGAATGGAATGCTGCTTTTATATAGAGGCGATTTATATTTCGATGACGTCATTTGAATAAAGTTCATTTGTTTTCGATGAAGTTTTCAAATATAATAAATTAATGTAGTATTATGATAATTTAAAAAATATTACCGAGGAATGTATCGCATTTGAGAGAGGTTTGTATAAAATTGCATTGAAGTTGGGAAGTGTCTCATAATCAATGTTTTATGCATGATTGATCTTTCTTGTTAAACATTGTTGGATATTAATTTCTAATGCTAAATATAAATCATAATAAAAATATATATGTATAAAAATTGTTTTCCTCAAAGAAATCGGCTAAAATGTTACGATTTTTAGTTAGAAAATATTTTTTTTTTCAATTTCTGAATTGCACAAATGTATGACTTTTTTTAACTTACACAGGACGACACGTGTATGCGTGCTTTGTATGTGTTATTAAATCAGATAATAGCTCCAAATCATGTTTAATATTGTAGTTAAAATATAATTACGCTAATGTGCTAACTAAAAAAATGGATTTTTAACAAATACACATAAAAATTAAACTCTATTGAAATTAGAATTTTTTTTATTTGTTGAATGAATGAAATCTATATTGGTGTATCTGTATTCGTGTATGAAATGTTTAAAAAATTTTTATTTAATGCTTAAAAAGTATTTTTACTTTCGTTAAATAACGAAAGTAAATATATATATATATATATATATTTATACGAGTATATATAATGTATATATATACATAATGCACACAAATAGGGAATGTATTGTGACGGGGTTGAAAATTCCAATTTGAGTTTTCGAAGGGAGAGCACGTTTCAATCAACCCTGATCACGAATCGAACATTTTTGAAGTGATGTCTGTGTGTGCGTGTGTGTATGTCTGTTAGTGAGTCTGTAGAGACGATATCTCACGAACGAAAGGATCGATTCGAATGAAATGTGATACAAAAATCACAATCCATGAATACTGGAACCTATTGTTTTAAAACACAATCAAATGTTCAGAACCCCCCTAAATTTTCGAGGGAAATTTTGAAAAAAATCATCAAAAAATGAAAACCTTAAATAAAGTTACCCATATAGGCATTTCTTATGTAATTTTTCCTTAAACGATTGACATAAACTTTGAAAAAAAAATTTGAAATTTTGAAAAAAATCATCAAAAAATCAAAACTTTTAATACAGTTACGCAAATAGATATATGTCTTATGTAAATTTTCCTTAGAAAACGATTGACATAAACTTTGAAACTCTAGCATCAACCGTTCTCGAGTTATTGCACATTTTTCATATATTATCAAAAAAATCCCATAAATAAAAAAAATATTAACTGTTGAGAAACATGTTTATTTTTCATATGTAATATCATGCGATAAATTTGGTGACATCATTCTCATGGATCTAACTCGTTCCATTCACGAGAAAAGATACTTTGAGTAATACTTTTGTATTTGAACGCCAATAGTCATTTATCTGCTGTAAGAATAACTTGTTTCTCCGTCCATAACGCTTGGTGAGATTTTGGCAACGAATTTAGCGGAATGTTGCCAACTTGGCGACATTTTAAAATGTTGCCAAATTAACGAAAATCTCGCCAAATGGATAAAAATGGACGCTAAATCAATGAAAATGACTATTAATTGAAGAAAATTCAATATCTTGGAAAGAATATGAGTATCTACTACATCTATATCTATAACATTTTTTTGAACTGTAAAAGTAGTAAATTCATTGCATTATATAAGGAAAGTCATGCGTTGCCCACATCAGATAAAATTTATTTTTTAGATTTATATTTTATATTTTTAGATTTTTAAATATATGTTAAATAAAATATAAAATATGCCAAAGGATATTCTAATTTATTTCGATAACGGAGTTAAAGATCTGTATTATTTTCTAATTGTATAATGCTAATTTATTTAAATATAATAATTTAACTTTTTGCTAGTTCTGATGCATGTTAAAAATTGCCAATAACATATTACTATTTTCTATTTTTATATTTAGCACAGTTTAAAAAATTTTATTTCCTCTTTTTTACGTATAATGTTAAATGTCTAGGAGCAATCCTATTTATATCTTATCCGTAAGGAGCTATCAATTTTTGGTAGATCGTTAGTTTTGAGTTTGTTCGAACCGAAATAGCCTTGTAAGAAAATAATTCAAAGAGTTCAGATACACCGATGAGGAATAAGACTCGAATTTGAAAGAAGTGCATAATATTTCGATCTTATGATTTTTAGATTTTAAATTCTGATCTTCAAAAAAGTGTTCATCATATTTTTGAGTTGTGAGCTTTGCCACTGTCATTGAAACATGATTATACACGAGAAAAATATATAATATCTGCCTGTCTGCTGATAATTTTTGTCGATATTGACTATAGATTTGGAGGATGGCGAAAAATTGAATGTAACTTCCAGTGAAATTTTACAAATATTTTTTTGTCGGCGGTAAGGCAATTTATCCGAAAATTGAACTCAATTTTCCTTATAATTCCGGTCGTTTTCTAGGTATTATTAATTTGATATTCTCGTTGTGTAATATAGCGTGGGTTGTTACTTTACTTTCGTGAGTTAAATAAGTTTTGTTTGAGTGAGAAGGGGTCAAGATGATTGTAAAGTAATTGCGCTTTGTTAGGGGTAATGATGTTTTATTGAGAGGTGGTGTAGTAACCAAAAATATTTATTGTGATCAGCGGGTGAAGAGATTGACATCTAATTTTTGTCATAGTCTCCATTTCCCAAAAAATAATATGTTTGATATTTTTAAAATTAGTAAAAATGGCAAAATGGTCTTTAGACAAGTATTATTTGAAAGTAGTCCATAATGACCATATGTAATTATACAATTTTCAATTTTGAAGTTTTGAGAAAACACTCAAAAAAAATATTAGAGATCCCTTTAAAACCCATTGCGCTTAATGTTATGTTGCAAATAATTTTAAAATTAAAGAAAGCAAATAAAATTGAAACTTTGAATTGCAAATTAATAAACTATGGCTTGTACTGTTCGACTCCAACGAGAAAGCATTTGGGTCACGTGATTTTGGACGAGTCCATTAGTTAAATTCAATGACAGGTAAAAACGTACTAGGAAGAACGGGTTTACAGAATTAGCTCCTTTACTGTGAATTAATGCTCAATTTGTGCAGTACGAAAATGAATTGTGAAGAACGATAAAGAGCTTTATATGTATAAGTACATTCAGTGTTACTGTTGGGATTTGGTGTAATTGTTTTCTTCATAAAGATTAAAATTATTTATTACAATAATGGTCGTAAATGCTTTATTAAAATGGAAGAGTTCGGGTTGTATCCTTTTTGTAACTTAAACTCTTATTTAGTGAGAAATGCACAATGCGTTTTGTGCGTATGAATTAATGATTCATCTCCAAAAAGGAAAATTCTGATGTGGGCAACACATGACTTTCTTTACAGACTCATTTATTTTCTTTATTTCTTTCACAATTCATTAAATTGAGTTTAATAGCACAAAATAACGCGAATAATTATTTGAAATTACACTGAATTTGCAGTTTTAATTCAATTACTTTTTTCAGGGAAATTTTGCAAAGTTACTGAAAAGGTATGTTTAAAAGTTCCCAAAATATTTTGGCTGAGATATCCCCCCCCCCTTCCGCAATTCATGGGTTGCTCGCTTATGTAGCACGATATTTACTTTAGGAAAGACCCTGAAATTTATGATCCATCTCCAAAAAGGAAAAAAATACCGTGACATACACACATCTTTATATTTTTATTATTATATATTTTACTATTTATATAACGCTGTTTAACTTCTATCAAATACAGAGAAAATTTTTCGATCCAAATACTTTTGCTGCCATTGAAACTAATTCCAGAAATATCTATGCATCACATTTTATACAGTTACATATTTAATAAGGTAATATTTGTTCATTTTAAATATGTTATCTAACCATTATCCTTGCTTGTGTGCCACTATTTGGATAGTTTTGCATTAGAGCTTAGATTACATGGCCATGTCAGCTAAGTAATCTATACCCCACCCCCCGAGATACAAAATTTGGGAAATTTAAAAATATATAAAACATTTAAACAATACAGTAAAATAGTATTATTTCATATATATATATATATATATATATATATATATATATATATATATATATATGTATTTATTTTATTGATATATATATATTTATATTTTATAATATTTTATATATAAAAATATATAAATATTTAAAAAATTGTGTCACTGTCGTCATTCTCGAAATCTGAGTCTGCACTTTCAGTTGACTCTGAGTTATGTTCTGAAGTAGAGTCGGCACCTACTACAAAACTTATTTCTTCTATAGTTCCTTTCACTAAATTGTCAATTTTCCAATATTTATTTTCAACTTTTACTACGTGCTCACAATATTTAATCCACTGCTCCTTTGTAATACTGGCAATGGCTTCAGAAGTTAGATTTTTCATTGTTGTTAGGTTCAGCGTTAACATTGCTTTCTCACACATACCTCTTAATGGAAGCCCAAGTCATTTCAATTGCATTTAAATCGTAATGCTAAGGAGGTATTCGTATCACATCATAGCCTCTATCCATCAAAAGTTCATCAACACAGTACTTTTTAGTTGGGGGGGGGGGGCATTCGTGGATACTAAATCCTAAAATTAAGTTTTTCTTATTTCAAGGCTGTGAGATCTTTTTTTTACCATTCAGAGAGCTTCTTTTTTGGCTGCATATTTTGATGCATACAGTTTAAAATCTTAGTATGGTAAGGGGCACTGTCCATGCAAATTACACTATTAGCCGGTATATTTGATATTCTAAATTTCAAACCATTGGCGAAATACGCTTAACAAACCGGATCACCAAATAGGTTTCTGCGTTTGTTAACCCTTTCTCTGTAGTGCACAGATTTTCTTTTTGCCAGCCTTCTTCCTTATAGCGAAGTGGACTCATCCAAAGTCATCTGCCAAGTCATGGGAGCCGGACAGTACTCCTACTACAGATAACTATACCCATGGATGGATTTTACGTTTGTTGTGCGCGTTTCGGCGTGAAAGTTCCGAAACCTGCAATTGAAGCAAGATAAAGATTGGTTTCGAAATAAATTAGTTAACCGCAAATTATTTTCAAAATAGGTTTTGTTCTTTATTTTGTTACTTGTTGGCTTTGTCTTTAGCTGGTTGTTTTCATTATTCCCACTTCTGATGAAGGAAGAAATTGTTTTCCCCTAACCTATTATTTTCCCGCAATTTTGTTTGATGCCGCTAAATTCCGTAACCAATGGTTTTCCCGTAATTTTGTTTGATGCCACTAAATTTTGCAGTTTTTGTTTGATGCCACTAAAGCTCATAATTAATTTTACTGTTTCGGCGAATTTTTTGCCAACTTTTGTTCTTTGATTTTCCGATTTAAATATTCATTTTTTCAAATTGGGAAAGTTTATCTTCGCAAGTCATGTGAGCAGTAAGTAAGCTATAAGCGGAAAGTTCGTTACCTTTCCTTTAATGACTATTCTTATTTAACCTGATGAAGGAAGCTATTTTTTACCTTTAAAACGAGTTGATACATTTAAATTATTGTCTATGCACCTATGAGATATTTGTATTTTTAGATCATTATCGGTAGCATTTATTGCATCCGATATATTATTTATCCCATATACTGACGTCGTTAACTGTTAGTCAGATACATATAAACTTTTTTAAATGGTATATAGTCCATATATTTCAATATGTGTGACATTGACGATATTTCTGTCCACAGCGAGTTTTCAAAACTGCCTCATTCGATTTTTAATATTTTTTTAAACAAAATGCCTATACCTGCACGACTGCCTAAATTTTGAGAAAATCGAGAACGCGTTAATATCTGAACAGCGGTGAATTATTAAAACATAAACTCCTTGCATAAATCGAAAACAATTCTTACTTAATAAAAGAAGATTCTGATTGTATACTCGTTTGTTGATTATGTTGTGAGAAAAATCTGAGTATTCCACAAATTTGGCACAGCGATGCTTCGGATCTGCCCCCAAAATTCTGAGCAATTTTTAAAAATTCTAATGAGATTTTAGTTATTTTATGTTGAAGCGTAATTTTGAGCGATTTTCACAAAAATCTGCTTCTCAGCGATCGAAAAATATTATCACGGAGTTTCATTTTAACACCATTGGAAAGATCGAAGAACGATTTTTTAACAAGTTTTTCACTGAATCCCGAAGAGCAATTCCTTCATATTAATTTGTCTTTTATTTGTCGAAATATGTGCAATTTATGCCATTTTTTTTCTTTGACGCATTGACTAATTGAAATTTACCACAATTCTAATTTTTGGCATGAATATGATGTCTTATCTCCGCATTCTAATAACAAGAAAGATCATTCATGCTTAAAGCATTGATTATGAAACACTTTCCAACTTCAATGCAATTTTATTTAAACAAGTCTAAAATGCAATACATTCCTCGGTAATATTTTGAAACTTATCACAATACTGCATTAATTTATTATATTTGAAAACTTAAACCTTCATCGAAAAAAATGAACTTAATTCAAATGACGGCATTAAAATATAAATTGCCTGGTTTAAACATCTCTAAAATGTTATACATTCCTCGGTAATAGTTTTAGAATTATCATAATACTACGATAATTTATTATATTTGAAAACTTCATCGAAAACAACTGAAATTAGTTCAAATGACGTCATAGAAAAAATAACACGCCTGGATCTCTCTATAAAAACAGGATTTCATTCATACCTTTCTTCCATTCATTTCATTCATCACAATACTATAATAATTTATTTTATTTAAACATTTTATTTAAGACCATGGAGCTACAAATAATTAAACTCTATGCTTAAAACTTCATCGAAAAAAATCGTCCTCCTCTTTATAAAATCAATTAATATTTCATTCATATCAGCCATGCAGACTCCATGGACTAAATTATTTTGTGTTAAAAAAATACAGGAATTCTAATACAACTCATTCTACATATTTTGCTGTTTACATTTTACATAGGGGAAAAATAGGCTTAGTTGTAGCAATAATCAAATTTAGTTGAGCATTTAAACTCAAATATATTGTCATTGCGTTGTTTCAGTATGTAGATGCACAGAATTTAAGCAAAAATAAAGTAGTTTTAGGACGGATACAACACTCAATATGAATTAAAAAGAACTTAAAAAATCACGATTTTGAAACAAGATGGATGCCATATATCATTTTGAAGTGGGTCATGTGATCGTTTCATATCATGGTCACGTGATCGTTTCATATAAGAGGTGTAATTATTATTTTAATTTTTATTTAAAAAACTACTGAATATATTTCGCTGAATTTTTTTTTATATATTTTATGGAACAATTTGAATATTACCTAAAATTTTCGAAGCAATTTGTGAATTTTAAATCCGCTTAAAAAATGTTTGAAAAATTAGGTCCCATAGGACTCAATGTATTTCATTTTTTCAACCCGGGTTCAATCCAAAACTAATTGGGTGATATTATTCATTTATATTCCCATAGGTCCTACAGACCGTCTGAACAACATACTAAAATTTCATTTTGATTAAGTCATTTTTACGGCAGTTATCGTGCTAACGGACAGACAAACAGACAGACAGAATGAACAAAGTCATAAACACTTTTCAACTTTGTTGTAAAGTGTTAAAATGTAATTGTTTAATTACTCCATTACTAACTTTATTTTATGAATTTTTAAAGTTAGTCCATAAAAGTTGCCATTTTTAAATTTATCTATTATCCAAGATGCGAGTGTCATAACTGGGTACGTGAATGAATTTTATGAAGAAGAAATACGTTCCCTGAATTCTTGACGTCACAGTACCTATGGTTTTTTTAAAGTCACAAGTGAGGCGTGACCGAGCTTTATGAAGGAGAAATACGTTCTCTGAAGTCTTGACGTCGCAGCATGGTTTTTTTTTAAAGTGTTCATTAGTTCAGGCGTATTTTTAAAGCGTTCATTAGTTCATGCATATTTTTAAAGCATTCATTAGTTTTTGAAAATTCGCTGTGAGTTTGGGGGAATTTTAATCAAAGGCTTGCATCTTAAATCCCGCGTAACGCCGGCTGTTTGTAGTAGTTATTAATATTTGAAAATTAGAAATTATCCTCATTTATTGAATTTATCTATCGGAATTATGTTCTTGCAAACTACATGGCCGATTTTCGTAATTTTTGTTTTTATTTATTTTTACTGAATTATCTCAAAATTATTTACCAAATCAATTCTGTGACGACATTATTGTTCGAAAAGTGTTCTTCTATCAACTATATATAAATGAAATTATAAATATAAATTAAGACATTAAAATGTAAAAAATGATGCGAATTAAAAAAAATAATAATAAATTGCTTAAAAGATGCTTATTTGTTGTCTTAATATCAGTGAATGATGACGAATATAAACATCTTCCGTATGATTATTTGCTCTAATTGAATCTAATAATAATTTCAGCAAATGCAATTTATATAATTATGCAGAAAGATAATTTGTAAATGATATTACATGCGTTTAAAAAAATGTTTAAAAATATTTTTCCTCCCATTTAAGTAAAACGCGAATTAAAATATATTAAAATAATTACTTACATAATAAATAAGTTACCCCATTATGATTTTGTTTAACACAAAATGCGTTTGAAGAAAAATATTAATATTTAAGTAGCTTGAAGCAGATCAATGAGCACATAAATCGAAAACTTAAATCGTTGTCATTTATTTTAAGTATTGTATGAATTAAATAATAATTATTATTTCAATATAAAAAATAATACAATAATACATTATTTTTCACTAAAATAATTTTCAAAATTTAGTGATATATAAAATTTACAGTATAATAACTATTAACCAATTAATGTATATTAGATAAAACCAATGGTAGCTATGAAATTGTGCTAGTTTTATGTTCTTAGAGCAAGCATATTGGTTAATAAAAGCAACTCCAATTTATCTAATAATTAATTGCTTTGTTTAAAATTGCAATATATATAAAAGTAAAATTTCGTATGTTTCAATATAGACTACTTCTTGAGCAAATTAGATAAATATATAATTGTAAAATATTTTCGAGTTTAATTATGTTTTGTTTTGATGCTATAATTAACGGAAAGGAGAGATTTTAAACCGCGAATAGTAAATAATCTATATTTATTTACACTAACTAGGGGGATTTAATAATTTGCACTGAGTAATCTACGTGATTAAAATGCATCTGACAATGGGCATGATATGTGTGTGTGTGTGTATATCAGTTCAGGAGTATAAAATGAAACTTTAGAAGGTAGAAACTAGAGGTTTGTCTTAAATGAGAAATACGAATCTTGGGACGAAAATTGCGAAAATGAAAATTTGAAACATTTAATAGGTTACTTGATAAAGAGTTCCAATATTCAAAATTTCGTAACCTTGGCCAGTCCAGCGATTTAATACAAAAATTCTTACCGTAGAAAATTGCAGATTGTCTTAAATGGAGAATATCGAGGAATGAAGACTGTGCATTAAAAAAAAAAAATCAGATCTTAAATTATTTGCAATTTACCGGCGAACTATCAAACATACAATTTGCTTAAAAAAAAATTATATCGCGGTTAGGCAGATATTTGTTCGTCTCATTTGATGTGCTTGGCGTCGTGTTCATAATCTGTGTGGGAAGAACATCTGTTGATAAATCGACTAGCCAAAAAGGAAGTACTATACTCCCAAATCCTAGAGTTATGTTTGAAATTTAAAAATCGAATTAAAAATCCAATTTAAAAACCCCAATAAATACACGTCACACAAATTACAGATGTGACTGGGCCAAAGTATCCTAGGCCCAAGACTTAAACCAAGCTTCATTGGAAACTGAAAGAGGCAATAATGCAAAGACACTGCAGCGAACTGAGGAGCATCCAATGAGAGCAAGGAGGGCGTATCTGAAACCCAGGTAAATGATGCGGCGACAAGAAGAAAAATTCAACAAATACAATTCATTTATTTATTGAAACGCGATGAGAGAAAATCGGAATTATAAGAATGATATTCAAGAGTTAAGAGATAGAAAGTAGTGTTTTTAAGCAATGTAGTGGTTATTCATTCTGAGTAGAGTAAATGTTATAGAAAAAGACAAGAGTTTGTTAAAGTTGATGTAATTTTAATTATCGCAATAGAGGTGTGAATAAATTATAATATGTTTTAAAAGTGAAAAATGCGGATTTTAATATGTAGTGTTTTGATTTAATGATTGTGTTAAGGAGCTCGAGCAAATAAGTAATGGTGGGTTTTGGGGCCATGATAGCAGTGTACAAAGTTACAATTCACGACGACGTTATTTCTGGATTACTTCAAATTTCCTAATTATTCGCGTAATGTTATATCACCACACCAGCTGACTGGTTTTTACTTTCCCTGCAATACATGGCAATGTATAGGGAAATAATTGGAATCATGTCGAAAATCGCAACTCGAGTTTCCGACGGATCTACACGTTTTGACACCTTTAAAATATGAAAGAACTATTTTTAGCTTGACGTTTGTGTGTGTGTCTGTCTGTCTGTGCAATGTATGTATTCCCTCTAACTCAAAATCTAATGGACCAAATTTCATAAAATTTGGTATGTAAGTCACTTGTGGGTGACCCTGGTGCTGATTAGTTTTGGGTATGATTTGGGATAAATTAATTCACTTTTTTTTTGCGAAATGGCCACCAAAAATTGCCTGTATCCACTCTAGATGAAAAACTAATAGAACAAATTTTATAACATTTGGTAGATAAGTAATTTGTGAGTCACACTGGTGCTGATTAGATTTTGGTACGATTCGGAAAAAAATAACCCGCCTGTTTTTTGCGAAATGGTCCACAAAAGTCGGCAAAAATCTAAAATAAAAATTACGTATGCTCAAATATGTCAGTTAAATGCTTGTTTTATACGTAATTTTTAACTATGAAAAGACCTACCTCATTATACTAGGACTAGCTGGTCTTGATATACTCGTATTTCAGTTTTCTCACATTTTCGATGTTCACTTTAAATTTTTAATAAAAAGTGCAAATTCAGCGTAATTTCAAATAAGAAAATAAACTTAAGTCTGCAGGGAAAGTCATGTGCTGCCCACATAAGATTTTTTTTTCTAATTTGATTTTGTTTAATTCTTGTGATAGGTTGCTTTGTAAATGTTAATGTAAGGCGCAGCTGCCTATGCTGATAAAAGAGTTATATTTTTAAAATTAATTCGCTATATAAAAATTGTTTAAAAGGAATACTTGGTTTGAATAAAATTTTCGATGTCTGTCTACGTAAGCATTTTATGAGAAAACATAATAATAAATTATCAGTTAATTAAATTTTGTATTGGGGGCGCAGCTTTCTACGCACTCACGTATACCCGAGGCGCAATCGATTGAATTGTTCCTCTTTGAACAGTTATGTGGGTCTGCCGTTAGCTGTGATCCAAGGCTCCTATATATACAGGCTGGCGTAACAGCGGCCATCTTTACTCCCAGTTGAAGCGATGGCAGTACATAGCGAAAAAAGTATTACTTTATCGGGATCTCCAGAAAACTAAAACATTCTAGACTATTTTCTTGAATTATCGGTACTGAACGCAGATAATTACCTATTTTACAGCTAAATTGTGTATCAAATATCAGCCATGTAACATGCGCGCCATTGAGAAAGCACAGGCAGACAATAACTGATTGGACGGGTTGGAGTCAAAATGGCGGTTGCGTTGATCTGTATATTAAGGAACCTTATTGTGATTTTTCGTTCTATGGAGTAATGTCCTATCTAGGAGGATGGAATATATGGTCGATCCTCCTAGTGTCCTATCAGTCAACGTACATTCGGGGTGCTATGGGAGCGCAGTCGATTGTATTGCATTGATTTGATCAATCGTAGTAGCTACCGGTAATCTTAATTGACCCGTGCGACATGGCGCATTGGCTTATACGTCGAAAAGACTATCAGCCGCCCAGGCGGTGAAGTGGACAGCGTCTTCGGCCTGCTGTCTTGAGGGCTCGGGTTCGAATCCCGAATAAGGCATGGATGTTTCTTGAGGATAAAGTCAGTCTTCCGCCTTCTGGGTCCTCGTCAAAATGTGAAGCTGCACCCCCTCCGACCTTCGTCAGTGATGCGTTCTTGTAATAAACTTTGTTCTCTCGTCTTGTGTCTTTCTTCGTTCTTTCCAGCTTCCTGCGTCCCTGATCCTGAATCGGCTCCGCCGAAACAGGAGGTCATCAGTAACAACAACAACAACAACAAAGACTATCAAACAAAGCAAAGCATAAAAATAGATACTTATTTGAAATTATATCCAATTTCCCTTCTCATTTCGCGACGTAGTACATTTTAAAACGTTGTTAGTTAGTTCTCTAAATAGAAATAGTGCTGAAATATCTTGAGAACAGTTTACCTCTAAGTAATATCTTTGATATTTTCCATTTTTTTATCAACAGTTACGCATTACACAATCATTTTGATCATTTTTCTAACCTGATTGAAATGGAACCTGCAGTAAACGGAACACTGTCATAAGCGCAAAATGTTTTTAGTCCCGTCCAAAAATATAAGAAACTTATGTTATTTCTTCTGTGTGAAACGGAACCTGCATAACGAGGAAACGGACAGCCAAATGAAAGTCATTTGTTAATAAAGCACCTGCTGTAACGAACTGAGAACGAAAACATCACCCAACTGTTTCAACCATTTATTTTCAAGAGACTGATGAAATGTCGCTCGTTAATGAAAACGGTACTATTGAAAAGGAACTTCCTATTAAATCATATGGCGATTTTCTGAGTGCTGTTTCAAAACTTTGAAAATTTTCAATTAATCAGGGAGATTCTGCAATGTTAGAAATTTCAATCAATGCACGATTTTTGACTGAAAGTCACATCATTAGTAAGACATATGTTCAATTATTTTATCTCAATAAAAATACAGTTTAGGGTTGGTTATTTGTTTCATGGTAAGCAGTAATATTTTACCGGTAAGTAAATTTATCAATTTTTTTTAGGTATGGCAAGAGGTTAACAGGACATGGGGTATACTATTTTTAACACGTAGTTGAGAAGTGTTTAGGACATTGGTCATTCTCATTGTCTGTCTTCCCGTTCCCGCAATAACTACCTTAAAAATGACTTAATCAAATTGAAATTTTAGTATGTGATTTAGTATACTGTTATCACCCAATTATTTTCGGATTTTACCCGGGTTGAAGAAATGAACAATACATTGAATTGTAACTTCATTCTTCAAACATTTTTCAGGCAAAGTTAAAATTCCCAAATTGCTTTGAAAATTTTAGGACTAATTTAAATTATCGCATAAAATGTGTAAAACAAATTTCAGCAAAATATGTTGGGCAGTTTTTTAAATAAAAATTTAAATAATAAATACTAATTATACTGATGATTAATGAAAATATCGTGCGACTCATTTTAAAATAAAATATGGCATCCATTTTTTTTCCACTGTGTAAAGATCGTGATGTATAAACATCGTCTACATTTCTATTTAGTGTTGCATCCGTCATGAAACCGCTTTATTTTTGCGTATTATCTGTTTATTTAAATCCTGTGCCAGCGCAATTACAATATTTTTGATTTTAAATGATCATTAACTTTGATTATTTTTACAGCGAAGACTAATTTTAATCCATTCAAAATGTAAACAAAGCAAGCGATTGTAAGGTGAGTTGTATAAGAATTATTGAATTTTTTTCACGTAAAATTATTTAGATCTGGATTCTGGAATATAAGTGAAATGAATGAAATATTCATTGATTTTACATGGAGAGGTAGACCATTTATATTTGGATGATGTCATTTGAATAAAGTTTATTTTGTGAAACTTTTTCGATGGAGTTTCAAGTTTTCAAATATAATAAATTACTGTAGTACTGTAATAATTTAAGAAATATCAGCGTTGATTGTATCACATTTTAAAGATGTTTAAATAAAATTGCAATTCAATTGGAAAATGTTTCATAATCAATGCATTATGCATGATTGATCTTTATTGTTACATTTTGTTGCTGTTATTGTAGTATACAAAAATGTACATATATATATATTTAGAATAATTAAATTAGCCATTATGGTACAATATAGCATTAATTAAATGCATCTAAATAAATTTTTCAGAATTTTTAAAGTCATGTATAAGTAAGCAATTGCACATGGACTATCTGAATTTCCAGCTAAACCTTAAACTTAGCTTTTCCTGAAGTAACCTGCATGAAACGAAAACCTTTTATGGTACACATTAAAGAAAATATTTGAAGTTATTTAAACACATTGCGCTGATAATTTGAAGTACCGCTTAAACCCATCATTATTTCTTTATGCGAGTTCCTGGAATAAAATTATTAATATTATACTAAACAATTAATTTCACCCACTATTCTGATCAATCTTCTGCCTGTTGCCACCTCGTAACATGACTGAACTCTCAGACAACCTTCAAGCCTATTCCAATCTCATCTTTTCAATCCTCTGCTTGTTACCACCACTTTTTGCCTGAAGTCCAGATATGCCCACCGTATCTCATTGGTTGACCTCAAGGCGATGCGACAACACATAATTATTGGCTAAACTTTTAACCAATCCCATGGTTTCATCTTTAGGCCCCTTTTTACTTTCTTTATTTACACAATGCATAAGGAAAATATTGTGACGGGGTTGAAAATTCGAATTCGAGTTTTCGACGGGAGAGCACGTTTCAAGCATCTCTGATCACGAATCGAACATTTTTGAAGTAATGTCTGTCTCTCTCTCTCTCTCTCTGTGTGTGTGTGTGTGTGTGTGAAAGTATGTGTGTGTGTGTGTGTGTGAAAGTATGTGTGGTGTGTGAAAGTATGTGTGTGTATGTGTGTGAAAGTTTGTGTGTGTGTGTCAGTGATTCTGTGGAGACGATATCTCACGAACGAATAGAGCGATTCGTATGAAATTTGGTACAAATATCACAATCCGTGAATACTGGAAGCCTATTGGTCACAATCGAATGTTCTGAATCCCTCTAAATTTTCGAGTGAAATTTTGAAAAAATCATCAAAAAATCAAAACCTTTAATAAAGTTACGCAAATAGACATTTCTTTCGTAATTTTTCCTTAGAAAATGTTTGACATTAATTTTAGAACGCTAGCATGAACCGCTCTCGAGATATTGCACATTTTTCAAATTAATTTATCAAAAAATCCCATAAATTAAATAAAAATATTAACTGTTAAGAAACATGTTCACTTTTCATTTGTAATATCATGCGATAAATTTGGTGACATCAGTCTCGTGGATCTAACTCGTTCCATTCACGAGAAAAGATACTTTGAATAATACTTTTGTGTTTGAACGCCTATAGTTCTTTATCCGCTGTAAGAATAACTTATTTCTCCATTCATAACGCTTGGCGAGAAGTGTGCGTATTCCATTTCAGTAAATTTTGATGAATAATTTCTGAGATAGAGTTGATACATTCATTGCACAGACATACACAGAGGCAGACACATCGGTTAGACAGAGATAAATAAGCACACACACGCTTACGCTTAAAACTGTTTATTTGAGTTACAGGTTTTTCAAAATGTATAAGTCATTAGAAAATTCTAATTCTAATTTTGCACCCTGTTCCACTATTCTCCCTATATAGAGTTTCAAAAAGATTGGACGACTAAATATCTTCTGAGGAACGATTGGTTGCAGACCCAATTTAAGAAAGGCTTTAAATAAAGTGGAGTTTTGGACTAGATCAGTATCTGTCACGTGACATCTTTTAGTAAATAGTCTAGTAATAAATAATTTTGTAAACGATCTTTAAATTTAAATACAAAATTTAATTTTTATACGAGCCTTCCACAAAAGAAATCCCCATTAGCAAATTGTTCCTTATTTAAATACTTTTTGAAAAATAAACAAAAGGAAATAATAAGCAAAATTTCTCGGAAAAAATTGTTAAAGCTATGGGATTTAAATCTCTTTTCCCGTTTAAAAGAAAAGGTAAAAACATAGGTTTCAGGGGTCATACAAAATTTGAATTTCACTATGTAAAGTTTGCTTTCGTAAATTTACACGAGTATCTACCTTTACTAAAAGTTTTATGCAGTCCATAATTACCCGTCGAAATCTTTAATAAATTATATCTCGGGTAGCTTTGATAGTATGACAATGGAACGTTTTTGCTTGACTATTCGGATTATGAAAAAAAACTTCTAAAAATGGAATTTTTTTCTAGAGACCTGTATAAAATGTCCGATTTTGTACTGTTTTACTTAAGGGTGAGCGTCAGTAAATCTTCTGCCCTATCCGCGCTTTGCTCATTTTCGCAGAACACATTTTTCGCCAAAATTATTTTCAAACATTTGCGAAATATTTTCTGAAAAATAAAATTCAATGCTTAGATTATATTAAAACTAAATTTCATACTCAATAAAATATAGAATATATTTTTTATTTTAATCAAAAATATTTTTGGTGCTGCCATCTGTTGCGTAATTTAATTCATATCGATTATTTTTATTTTTTAATGAACATTTTTAAATGCATATTCCTTCTAATATAGTATTAAGTACAAAAACAGATCCCATATAATAATGCCACAATCATGAAAAGGTAATTTCTCATTCTATAAATTTGATAAGGGGATCTGAATGTACAGCCGCGGACCCACACTCTGTTAATTGAGCATCGTTTATCGTAGAGAAAATTGAATGATACCATTCGATTAGGAATAACATCCTCTACAAATTAATGTGCGTAAAATTTGCATAAGGGGCCGTCTTCATACCTAAACGCGCACAAACTTTGAAATTTTAAATGGCAACACCCAAGTTTGACAACATAGTTCGAAACTAGAGCAAAATTCAACCTGTGATACCAAATTTCTAGTCATTTGGGTGAAGTGTTTCTGAGTTGTGAGTATATAAAGTTTTAAGCTCCTAATGTTAAATTAGTTTCCAAGACTTCCATTCATATCTTCCGTAATAATTATCTGCTTACGCTGATTATTTGTATGACGTTACTACTAAACAACCCAAACACATTTACGTGATTTTTATTTCTGTAGAATAAATTGTTTGTATGAAATATTAATTATGAAATCAATAATCGAAAAAATATGAATACAAACCTGGACACGTTTTGATAAAAATAGATTCATAAAGAGATTTTATATGTTTATATAAAATTCCAGGTGCTTCCTCCCACTAGTTCTTTCGAAATGTTTAAATATTCAGCATCACGATGACTTTAGGGGTCGTATATTAGTTTAAAAAATGACTAATTTGAAAAAGTTATATTAATTGTAAGTTAATCTTTATTTAAGGAAACGGGCATTTATTTTTACCCAGTTTTAATAAAAACTTTGTATAAACAGTGTTGTATAGATGCAACCTAATCAACGTAATTCTGCTATTGTATTGAAGGGTGCAAATTTGTATTGTTATAAATGGGATCTACATATGTTACTGCCGATTAATAGTTCCCGAGCTACTGCTAGTTAAAATCGTCCTTAAAATGTAATAATTTATAAAAAAAAATATTTACATAAAACAATAACAAATTATAAAATTATGTGATACTAAACACCAACAAGACATCAAACGGTGATTGATAATGACGGATTGATAATTTTAAATTCGTTACCAAGTTCCAACGGAGTTGTTTTGTCGCGTCATCTGTAGATATTTGTTAGTCTCATAAATTGATTTTGAAACAGCATTAAAAAATGACATTTGAAAATAAACATTTCATTATTCTTTATTTCTTCTCCCTTTTATTGACCATGGCACGAATGCAGTAGCGGCTCGTCAGTTGGAAATGTGGTAGTGCTGCTAATAAATTGTATGTTAAAAAGAACATATATTTTATAATAAACACAGCAATATAAAAAATTACATTACAGCATAATGATAAATGTTCTATTTATTTGTATACAAGAACATTTTCCTCATCGTTTAATTGACTACTAAATACACAGATATTAAACAGTCATTTACTTTAAAAGAAAAGAAACACACATCCCAAATGACCAGTTTCTGAATTAAAAATATAAAATCAGGGGAAGTAGAATAGCACATGCGATGCGACTGAAACGTCGGGGCAGATTGTGAACATTACGGCCCGATCATCCCGCTCTCTATGCATCACTCTGAGTGTGCGCACTGGACCTTATATCGGAGATGAGGAGCTGCGAGTTCTGCAGCCCGAATGCGCCTTCCCCACATGCTTTGAGGATACTTATAAGAAAATCGACCTTCCCACAAATTTACGGTCACAAGAAATAATTTATGAATATTCATCTGGCATTCAGAACCAATTCTATGCGGAAAAATTGTTCAAATGCTATGAGTAAATAAAAATATTTTTTTAAATAAATTACAGGGGGTGCTGTAGCTCTGCAGCACTTATAGACGAGCCGCTACTGCACGAATGCCCCATTAGTTTTTAGCAACGTACCCAGAACGACTTTTTACCCCTAAAAACCGTGTCGTATTTGAGGCTCACATAATCCTACCCATTACAGGCCCACTGCCTTAGTAGCACACACACACACACACACACACCAGACAACACCACACACAACCATGAAAATGCTCACCCTCTCATGCAGGAATCAAACCTGCGACCCTTTGGCTGTGAGGTAAGTCATAATGCTGAATGTTAAGAGGATAGTTCAATAATTTACAACAGTGCTGTGGTCAATCAACGAAACATCGGCCTTCAAATTGCGGTTTTCAATATGGATCTGATCCCCGAAAATTGCTCATTCCAGAATATTGAATATCTTCGGATATAAAGATAGAAACGTTGTGAAAATTTGAATTTGGACTAATTTGGTGGTCTAGAACTTGTGGTTGACGTCAAAATTGGGTGTTGCCATTGCAAATTTCAAAGTTTGTGCGCGTTTAGATATGAAGAAGCCCCTTGCGCAAATTTTACGCACATTAATTTGTAGAGGATGTTATTCTTAATCGAATGGTAACATTCAATTTTCTCTACGATGAACGATGCTCGATTAACAGAGGGTGGGGGTTTTTTTTTCCGCGGCTGTACATCACTGAGGACTGCAACCTTGTCTTCAAGTCCAAATTCAATTACCTTTTCGTGATTGTGGTATTATTATATATGGTCTGATGATCTGTTGTATTTAATGCCGAATTAGAAGGAATAGACATTTAAACATGTTCATTAAAAAACAAAAATAGTTGGTATGAATTAAATCACGACAACAGATGGCAGCACCCCGGCCACATGCTTAATTGCCGTAAGCCCTAGGGTTGGCTGTGTTGCCTGGGCCTTCAACAGATGGCAGCACCAAAAATATTTTGGATTACAATGAAAAATATATTCTATATTTTATTGAGTATTAAATTTAGTTTTAATATAATCTAAGCATTGTATTTTATTTTTCAGAAAATATTTCGCAACTGTTTGAGCATAATTTCTGAGAAAGACGTGTTCTGCGAAATTTAACAAAGCTCGGATAGGGCAGAATATTTATGACGTTCACCCTTAAACGTATCAGTCGATCAAAAGTTGCATAAGATGATAGTCTATTTTAATTGGAGAATTTCTTAAACGGGAACCATGGAGTTACGATCAATTGTTTAAAACATATTCAGATATGTAATCGTTCTAAAATTCCCAGATTATTATCCTGAATTATAGGAAAAGTAAAATGTATTCAAAAGTAGAAAATTCCTCTGCTGAACATATTAAAGTTTCCCCCATAGTTCTCATAACATGCAATGTGAATACCTCCTCCTTTTTTAAGAACCTTTTTAAAACGGCTTCAAATATAGAATAGAAGGAAATTGAATTTCCTCCTCCATTTTCCCCCAAGCAACACGTGTTTTCCAATCGATGTATGACCTTCATCGTTCTCAAGGTCGTCATCAGCTGTAAAAAAAAATGAACATCAAGTAAAGGATATCAAAAGAATACTATCTTCACTTCCCCATTTGATACGTAAACATCTTTGAAAGAAATAAAGTTTTCTATTATTTTAGAAAAAGGCAGAAAATCCCAAAGTAGGAAAACAGTTCAACACTAGAATGGAACAAAATAACATCTTTAAAAATATTAAAGATTCAGCAATCGAATAGTTACTTTTTGTACTTTCATTTAGAATCATTCTTTCCAGACGGATTATTTTTGATATATGGAATCGAACGTGAAATGTTTATTCAACAATATATTGTTTAAGAACTGTTTTCTTTAATAGTGGATTGTTTTCATTTCATACTTTAAAGCAATGAATCGTCTGTTTCACTTTGATTTTGTATGTATTTTTACTTTCCCTGCAATACATGGTAATGTATAGGGAAAGTATTGGAATCATACCGAAAATCACAACTCGAGTTTTCGACGGATCTACACGTTTCGAGACCTCTAGAATACGAAAAAACCATTTTTAGCGTGACGTCTGTGCGTGTGTCGGTCTGTCTGTCTGTCTGTGTGTCTGTCTGTGTGTCTGTCTGTCTGTCTGTGTGTCTGTCTGTCTGTCTGTGTGTCTGTCTGTCTGTGCAGATTTTGTATCCACTGTAACTAAAAAACTAATGGACCGAATTTCACAAAATTTGGTAGGTAAGTCACTTGTGGGCGGGGCTAGTGCTGATTAGTTTTGGATACGATTCGGAATAAAAGAACCCGCCTTTTTTTGCGAAATGGCCCGCAAAAGCTTGTATCCACTCTAGCTGAAAAACTAATGGACCGAATTTCACAAAATTCGGTAGATGAGTCACGTATAGGTCACTCTGGTGCTGATTAGATTTTGGTACGATTCGGAAAAAAATAACCTGCATTTTTTTGCAAAACGGCCCGCAAAAATCTTCAAAATCTAAACTAAAGAACTAGGTATACTAAGATATATCCATTAAATGCCCGTTTAATACGTAATGTTTAACGACGAAAAGAATAAGACCAACCCCATTACACTAGGACTAGCCGTTCTCGAGATATTTTAGTTTTTCGTACTCTCCCTACGCCACCTTTCAAAATAAGCCCGGTTACCGAATGAGAACGAAAATTGAATAAAAGTGAAATAAATTTAATTAAAATAATGAGAACGTGGATATAAGTCTGCAGGGAAAGTCATGTGCTGTCCACATCAGATTTTTACTTTCCCTGCAATACATGGTAATGTATAGGGAAAGTATTGGAATCATGCCGAAAATCACAACTCGAGTTTTCGACGGATCTACACGTTTCGAGACTTCTAGAATACGAAAAAACCATTTTTAGCGTGACGTCTGTGCGTGTGTCTGTGTGTCTGTCTGTCTGTCTGTCTGTGTGTCTGTCTGTCTGTGCAGATTTTGTATCCACTGTAACTAAAAAACTAATGGACCGAATTTCACAAAATTTGGTAGGTATGTCACTTGTGGGCGGGGCTGGTGCTGATTAGTTTTGGGTACGATTCGGAATAAAAGAACCCGCCTTTTTTTGCGAAATGGCCCGCAAAAGCTTGTATCCACTCTAGCTGAAAAATTAATGGATCGAATTTCACAAAACTCGGTATATGAGTCACGTATAGGTCACTCTGGTGCTGATTAGATTTTGGTACGATTCGGAAAAAAATAACCTGCCTTATTTTGCAAAATGGCCCGCAAAAATCGTCCAAATCTAAACTAAAGAACTGGGTATACTCAAATATATCCATTAAATGCTGATTTAATACGTAATTTTTAACGACGAAAAGAATAAGACCAACCCCATTACTCTAGGACTAGCCGTTCTCGAGATATTTGATTTTTCGTACTTTCCCTACGCCACCTATGAAAATAAGCCCGGTTACCGCATGAGAACGAAATTTGAATTAAAAGTGAAATAAATTTAGTTAAATTAAAAAGAACGTTAATATAAGTCTGCAGGGAAAGTCATGTGCTGCCCACATCAGATTTTTACTTTCCCTGCAATACATGGTAATGTATAGGGAAAGTATTGGAATCATGTCAAAAATCGCAACTCGAGTTTTCGACGGATCTACACATTTCGAGACCTCTAGAATACGAAAAAACTATTTTTAGCGTGATGTCTGTGTGTCTGTCTGTCTGTGTGTCTAAGTCTCTGTGTGTCTGTGCAATGTATGTATCCACTCTAAATCAAAAACTTATGGACCGAATTTCATAAAATTTGGTAGGTAAGACACTTGGGTATGACCCTGGTGCTGATTACTTTTTGGTACGATTCATAAAAACAAAATCCGCCTTTTTTTGCGAAATGGCCCTTAAAAATTTCATGTATCCACTCTAGCTAAAATACTAATTGACCAAATTTCACAAAATTAGGTAGATAAGTTACATGTACTATACTCTGGTGCTGATTAGATTTTGGTATTAATCGGAAAAGAACAACCTGCTTTTCTTACAGAATGGCCCGCAAAAATGTCACGTATCCACTCTAACTCTAAAATTCTAATTGACCAAATTTCACAAAATTTGATAGATAAGTTACTTGGAGGATACTCTGGTGCTGATTAGATTTTGGTATTATTCGGAAAAGAACAACCTGCTTTTTTTTACGAAATGGCCCTCAATAACCACAAAATCTAAAGAAAAGCTACGTATGTTCAAATATATCAATTAAATGCTTGTTTTATGCGTAATTTTTGATGAGGAAAATAATAAGAACAACTCTATTACTCCAAGACTAACCATTCTTGAGATATTTGAGATTTTTCGCATTTAGTTATGCCAATTTTAGAAAAATGTCTAATTACCAAATAAAAACAGGAATTGAATTAAAATGCAAATTTAATGTTATTTTGTGCAATTAAACTCAATTTAATGAAATTTTAAAGAAATAAAAAAAAATGAATTTAAGTCTGCAGCGAAAGTCATGTGCTGCCCACATCAGATTTCAATTTTTACTAAATTATTAATGGTGTTTGTGTTAATGCATACAGAGAATTCGATAAATTAATTAAACTTCGAAATGCGAGTTTCATAAAATGTGGTGAAAACTAAAAATCAAATAAAAATCTCATGCAATGTTATATTATCTTATATGGTGTTTGTATGTTATATACGTGGCTCCCAGAGAAAAGTCTCTCAGTAACTTTGAAAGGAAAGGTCCTTGAGTGCATGAAAGTTTATTTTATCTATCGTAAAGTGACTACTATACTCGATAAAAGTGATTTCATCGTTCCTATCGTATCGGATAGCTTTAAAAGTTAGGATGACGAAACCGGCAACAAAGTAGAATAGACGAAAATAACCCATTACAAAGTCGCATATTGATTTTCGGTAGAGGGTCGTAGTACCTCCCCTAGGTTAAGGTTTAGCGATATAATAAATATGTCTCCCAGAGGATTTTCCGAGAAAATCTCCATTCCAGTAAGACCACGTCCAGCGAAGCGAGAACGGCACAACTATTCACAAGATAGGGTCCGAAGGTGATATCTTCAAGTCACAACCCTCGCCATCGACGGGTTCAGATTCAGGTCATAAACGGCCACTGTCTGCCCCCACGCCATTTGGAAGAGTTCGGGTTCACGTTCTATCAGGATGAACCTTTAATGATCACTCGAACTGCCACTACGAACCCTCGACCCCCGTATATATGCTATATAAGGGTAGATACCCCTGTTGATATCATTTTAAAGATATTTACGTCACTCCCTGGATTAATATTCCCCCTCAGGTGAGGTGGGTTAAAGGCTACACAGCTAGCCTCGTCTGATTTGAAGAAGACTGCCCCCCCCCCCCCTCCCACACACACACAGGAGAAAAGCGTTAACTAGCGAATAGTAATCTGCATCAGAAACGATTGAAACGCGTATGCGAAAGACAATGAGTATCAGTCACACTTAATCGGTTGCTAGATACGATGCCACACTATAATATTGTTGAACATTGCTGACGATTATCGAATGTATGTAAATAATGCCAGTGACGTATTGCCCATCTCTTTGAGAAAAAACAAGTTTCATACTAGCTTCTTGTGCATGTAAGTACAATTGGTCCCGCTTAATTGCATAGGCTTTTCCCAGTTTACGACTAAATTCTATTATTCTATTTTACTTTATTTTACTCTATTCTATGCGATTAAACGGGTACACATATTATTATTAATACCTCTCTCGATTATAAAGATAATAAATATAAAAATAATTATAATAATTTATGTAACAAATAGTAGTAATTTATTATTACAATATACATAATACATTCTTTCTACACCTTTTGAACTACAGAGGGAAAACTCGGGGGTAGCCAAGTTTGGCGATTTATCGCCTTTTCCAACACTGAACCTGAAATTCACAAGATTGCTGTCTAAGTTTTTATGCAATTAACCGGGATTGCTATGCGATAAAACGGGTATGTTTAACATTAACTCTATGGGTTTCGTGTTTGTATCATAATATCATTCTATGCGTATAAGCGGCCTATGTGGATATTCGTTTCCCGGAA
Organism: Amaurobius ferox; assembly: GCA_951213105.1. Lineage (NCBI taxonomy): Eukaryota > Metazoa > Arthropoda > Arachnida > Araneae > Amaurobiidae > Amaurobius > Amaurobius ferox. The sequence goes on along the minus strand of OX578145.1, from coordinate 109,236,219 downwards.
AAGCCGACTGTATTGTCTATTGCACTATTTCTAAACATGGCAACAATTAGACAGTACAGAGATTCTGTTAAAAAATGCCTTTTGCAGCATCTTTAGTGCCCATTCCTACTCAATAAGCAATAACAGTGGTCTTCAATCTTTATTAAACAAGGGGCCGCATTTAAGGCAGTTAGAGGATCACGGTCCTTAAATACAAGTACGCACGTATACACACAAATGTACGCAAGCACGTATACACACAAATGTACGCAAGCACGTATACACACAAATGTACGCAAACAGAGTCACTGCAATCAAATAGAAATGAACCGGGCAATGACCACTCATAATATTTCCTTAGTAAATTAACAAGCCGGTTTTTAACACTTTACAACAAAGTTGAAAAGTGTTTATGACTTTGTTCGTTCATTCTGTCTGTCTGTCTGTCTGTCCGATAGCACGATATCTGCCGTAAAAATGACTTAATCAAAATGAAATTTTAGTATGTTGTTCAGACGGTCTGTAGGACCTATGGGAATATAAATGAATAATATGACCCAATTAGTTTTGGATTGAACCCGGGTTGAAAAAATGAAATACATTGAGCCCTATGGGATCTAATTTTTCAAACATTTTTTAAGCGGATTTAAAATTCACAAATTGCTTCGATTTTAGGTAATAGTCAAATTGTTCCATAAAATATATAAAAAAAATTCAGCGAAATATATTCAGAAGTTTTTTAAATAAAAATTAAAATAATAATTACACATCTTATATGAAACGATCACGTGAACATGATATGAAACGATCACATGACCCACTTCAAAATGATATATGGCATCCATCTTGTTTCAAAATCGTGATTTTTTAAAGTTCTTTTTAATTCATATTGAGTGTTGTATCCGTCCTAAAACTACTTTATTTTTGCTTAAATTCTGTGCATCTACACACCAAAAACAACACAATGACAATATATTTGAGTTTAAATTCTCATTCAAATTTGATTATTTCTGCAACTAAGCCTATTTTTCACCTATGTAAAATGTAAACAGCAAAAATACGTAGAATGAGTTGTATTAGAATTACTGTATTTCTTTAACACAAAATAATTCAGTCCATGGAGTCTGCATGGCTGATATAAATGAAATATTAATTGATTTTATAAACAGAAGGACGATTTTTTTCGATGAAGTTTTAAGCATAGAGTTTATGAATTGTAGCTCCATGGTCTTAATTTTTAAATAAAATAAATTATTATAGTATTGTGATGAATGAAATGAATGAAATCCTGCTTTTATAGAGAGATCCAGGCGTGTTATTTTTTCTATGACGTCATTTGAATTTATTTCAGTTGTTTTCGATGAAGTTTTCAAATATAATAAATTATCGTAGTATTATGATAGTTTTAAAAATATTACCGTGGAATGTATTACATTTTGGAGATATTTAAACCAGGCAATTTATATTTTAATGCCGCCATTTGAATGAAGTTCATTTTTTTCAATGAAGGTTTAAGTTTTCAAATATAATAAATCAATGTAGTATTGTGATAAGTTTTAAAATATTACCGAGGAATGTATTGCATTTTCGACTTTTTAAAATAAAATTGCATTGAAGTTGGAAAGTGTTTCATAATCAATGCTTTAAGCATGATTGATCTTTCTTGTATGAATTTATTTCAGTAGCATGAAATAAAAAACTTAGGATACGAAAGTTACAACAAACATTACTTTTAATGCAATATAAAGAATAAATTATTTTATTTTATCTGCATCTAACTAATGCTTTCGAAGTTAGGTGTTGCCAGTCTGCACGCAGATTTATAACAAAAAATCTGATGTGGGCAACACATGACTTTCCTTATATAATGCAATGAATTTACTCCTTCTACAGTGAAACAATAATGTATAAGATCCACGGTGCAGTGTTTTAACGTTGAATTGTACATTTGGCGATTTTCCGGATGACAACATGTAAGAATATTTCAAAGTACACAATTAACTTATATTTCACACAACTCTAAATTAACAATTATCAATATTGATAGCATTCTCAATAAGCGATATAGTTCATTTATTAAAATATTTTAATAATTAATCCATCCATTAAGCGTCATTTTCATTAATTTAGATTCATTTTTGCAATTTTGACTATACGTTCGTCAATCTGAAGCGAAATATCGTAAAGTTGGCAATACCTTGCTAGATTATTCGCCAAGTTTGCCAAATACATCACCAAGTCTTTCAGACAAAAGGAGAGAAGAGCATTTCTTATATACTAGAATGTATACCCGAATGCATATGATGGAAATCAGAATTTACGAAACAATACTTCTCATTTGAGTCATTTTAATCAGTTTAGAGACATTTTTGTCACTTTGGCAACATTTAAAAATTCACCAAGTTCGCGACGTCCCTCTGAATTTCTCGCCAAGTGTTACGCACAGACAGACGGACTGATGGAAGAATGAGGGTTATTCTTATGGTCTATTCATATGTTCTTTCCTATATGTCATATTGAACTGTCATCAATCAGTCGCCATTTCATTGATTCAACGTCAGTTTCATCAATTTGGCGAATTTTTATCAATTGGGTGACATTTTCGTCAATTTGGCAACATTTAAAAAGACAAAAATCTGATGTGCGCAGCACATGACTTTCCTTATATAATGCAATGAATTTACTCCTTTTTCAACAAAAGAAAATAGGTTATTCTTATAGTAGATACTTATATTCTTTCCAATATATTGAATTTTCGTTAATTTGTCGTCATTTTCATCGTTTTAGCGTCATTTTTATCCATTTAGCGAGATTTTCGTTAAATTGGCAACATTTAAAAAAGTCACCAAGTTGGTGACATTCCGCCAAATTCGTCGCCAAAATCTCGCCAAGCGTTATGGACTGAGAAATAACTTATTCTTATAGCAGATAAATAATGACTATTGGCGTTCAAATACAAATGTATTACTCAAAGTATATTTTCTTATGAATAGAACGAGCTAAATCCACGCGAATGATGTCACCCAATTTATCGCATGATATTATATATGAAAAGTGAACATGTTTCTCAACAGTTAATATATTTTTTTTAATTTATGGGATTTTTTTATAAATTTCGTTGAAAAAAGTGCAATATCTCGAGAACGGCTCATACTAGCGTTCTAAAATTTATGTCCATCGTTTTCTAAGAAAAAATTACATAAGAAATGTCTATTTGCTTAACTTTATTAAAGGTTTTGATTTTTTGATGAATTTTTCAAAATTTCACTCGAAAATTTAGGGGGGGTTCGGAACATTCGATTGCGTTTAAAGGCAATAGGCTTTCAGTATTCACGGATTGTGATTTTTGTACCAAATTTCATTCGAATCGCTCCATTTGTTCGTGAGATATCGTTTCCACAGGCTCACTGACACACACACACACACACACACATACTTTCACACACACACACACACACAGACATCACCTCAAAAATGTTTGATTCATGATCAGGGATGCTTGAAACGTGCTCTCCCGTCGAAAACTCGAATTCGAATTTTCGACCCCGTCACAATATTTTTCTTATACTTTATGTATATAAGGAAAGTAAAACGGCGGGAATCTAAGGACCAGACTCAGAGTTTTCAAATAAACCTTTAAAATGGTATACATATATATCTACCATAAATAATTTATTAGAATATACTAAAAAATATAAACTTTCGTTTAATCACTGCTAACAGTATATAACCACTCCTATTTGAAGATAGTAAGCTTCTCTGAATGAGAACTGCCTACAAAAAATTAAAATTGTTATTCTCAAAAGTACGGAGCATGGGTAAAGATAAAGAAATAAATCGTTGAACTTGGTTTCAAAACCAAAGTATCAATACAAATATCTCTGCGTTTTATAATTTCCCTTTCTGTGCCAAAATAATGATTTGGGAGGGAGGCTGTTTATAATGATTGAGGTCTTCCTATTCATTGAATCATTATTACTAAAACACATTTAAAAAGTTGACTTTCCGAAAATGCAAATTTAAATCACTAAATTAGAAGTTTTACCTTTAAGTATGAACTCCTTTTCATTTTCACGACACATAATCTTTTTCCGGTTGATGCAAATCTAAATCATACCTCTTTCATTATGCTTTTCATTTTATTGACAAATTAATATATACACACTCACACACACACACACATATATATATATATAAGATATATATATATATATATATATATATATATATATACATATTAGATATATATATAAGATAGGATAAAAAAATTCGGAGACTGTGCTGATATCTCCAACCCTGATTGGAGGAAAGGGAAACTATTTTACCGTGGTGCAGAGGCACATGTGACGCGAGATGTAAAAGGGAAGAAGCCGGTGTGTTTCCAGACAATGCGTGTCAGTGAACTGTAGTCGTTTGCGTTCGTCGAAAATAGATATGGTGTTTGAAGAACAATGTGCGAATAACAAATTCTGCCAGCATTAGGGGAAATTGCCGACAGAAACATTGCACCCGTTGCTGTAAAAACCCTGCATTGCAGACCTGCTTCTTCCTTTTCACATCTCGCGTCACATGTGCCTCTACGTCAAGTTAAAATAGTTCCCCTCTCCTCCAATCAAGGTCGGAAATATCACAGTATATATATATATTAATTGCAAATCTTGTAGAACTGTAAGGGGTGTGATTTATATCCTGTGGTCAATCACACTTAGCGTCTTCTAAAAGCCTGAGCATCTCCCATCTGATGTGGGCATCACATGACTTTCCTTATATAATGCAATGAATTTAGTACTTTTACAGTAAGTATTCTTTCTAAGATATTGAATTTAGGACAATTAGTCGTCATTTTCATTGAATAAGCGTCATTTTTATCCATTTGGCGAGATTTTCGTTAATTCGGCAACATTTAAAAAAGTCGCCAAGTTGGCGACATACCGACAAATTCATCGCCAAAATCTAGTCAAGCGTTATGGGCGGAGAAATAAGTTATTCTTATAGCAGATAAATGACTATTGGCGTTCAAATGTAAAAGTATTACTCAAAGTATTTTTTCTCATGAATGGAACGAGTTAGACCCACGAGAATGATGTCACCAAATTTATGGTATGATATTACATATGAAAAGTGAACATGTTTCTCAACAGTTAATATTCTTTTTTAATTTATGGGATTTTTGATAAATTTATTTGAAAAATGTGCAATATCTCGAGAACTGTTCTTGCTAGCGTTCTAAAGTTTATGTCAAACGTTTTTTAAGGAACATTACGTAAGAAATGTCTATTTGCTTGACTTTATTAAAGGTTTTGATTTTTTGATTATTTTTTCATAATTTCACTCGAAAATTTAGGGGAGTTCTGAACATTCGGTTACGTTTAAAAACAATAGGCTCCCAGTATTCACGGATTGGGATTTTTGTACCAAATTTCATTCTTATCGCTCCATGTGTACGTGAGATATCGTCTCCACAGGCTCACTGACACACACACACACACACACAGACACACGCACACAAGCACACACACACACACACACATACTTTCACACACACAGACAGCACCTCAAAAATGTTTGATTCGTGATCAGGAATTCTTGAAACGTGCTCTCCCGTCAAAAACTCGTATTCAAATTTTCAACCCGTCAGAATACTTATCTTATACATTATGTATATAAAGAAAGTAAAAATCGATAAATTTATTTTTTCTGAAAATGCAAATTTTTCTGAAACTTAATGAACTTTCATACCACACAATATTTCTTTTGAAATAATAGACAGCGAACACCTGGTGAAGTTCACTTTTCATTTACATTATAAAAATTTAAAGAAATCAATATTTTTATTTTATTTATTTCTGAAAATGCAAATCGTAATGAAATTTGGTGGGCGTGGCTAAGATACTAAAACCATATTACTTTCCTTATATACATAATGTATAAGGAAAGTATTGTGACGGGGGCGAAAATTCGAATTCGAGTTTTCGACAGGAGAGCTCGTTTCAAGCATGCCTGATCAATCACGAATCAAACATTTTTGGAGTGATGTCTCTGTGTGTGTGTGTGTCAGTGAGTCTGTGTAGACGATAACTGAGGAACGAATGGACCGATTCAAACCAAACTTGGTACAAAAATCACAATCCGTAAACACTGGAAGCCTAATGTTTTTAGACGCAATTGAATGTTCAGAACCCCCTAAATTTTTGAATAAAATTTTGAAAAAATCGTCAAAAAATCAAAACCACTAATAAAGTTACGTTAATGAACATTTCTTATGTAATTCTTCATTAGAAAATGATTGGTATAAATTTTAGAACGCTAACATGAACCGTTCTCGAGATATTGCATATTTTTCAAAAACGTTATCAAAAAGTCACATAAAATAAAAAAAAATATTTCCTATTGAGAAACATGTTCACTTTTCATATGTAATGCCATGCGATAAATTGGGTGACATCATTCTCGTGGATCTAGCTCGTTCTATTCATGAAAAAAGATACTTTGAGTAATACGTTTGTGTTTGAACGCCAATAGTCATTTGTCTGTTGTAAGAATAACTTATTTCTTCGTCCATAACGCTTTGCGAGATTTTGGCGACGAATTTTGCGGAATGTCGCCAATTTGGCGATATTTTGAAATGTTGCCAAATTAACGAAAATCTCGCCAAATGGATAAAAATGACGCTAAATCAGTTAAAATGACGACTAATTGTCGAAAATTCAATATCTTGGAAGGAATATAAGTATCTACTATAAGAAAAACCTATTTTTTTACTGTAAAAGTCGTAAATTTATTAGTTGGTGACATTCCGCCAAATTCGTCACCAAAATCTCGTCAAGCGTTATGGACTGAGAAATAAGTTATTCTTATAGCAGATAAATAATGACTATTGACGTTCAAATACAAATGTATTACACAAAATATATTTTCTTATGAATGGAACGAGCTAAATCCACGAGAATGATGTCACCCAATTTATCGCATGATATTATATATGAAAAGTGAACATGTTTCTCAACAGTTAATATATTTTTTTTAATTTATGGGATTTTTTTATAAATTTAGTTGAAAAATGTGCGATATCTCGACAACGGCTCATACTAGCGTTCTAAAATTTATGTCCATCGTTTTCTAAGAGAAAATTACATAAGAAATGTCTATTTGCTTAACTTTATTAAAGGTTTTGATTTTTTGATGAATTTTTCAAAATTTCACGCGAAAATTCAGCGGGGGGGTCGAAACATTCGATTGCGTTTAAAGGCAATAGGCTTTCAGTATTCACGGATTGTGATTTTTTGTACCAAATTTCATTCGAATCGCTCCATTTGTTCGTGAGATATCGTTTCCACAGGCTCACTGACACACACACACACACACATACACACACACACATACTTTCACACACACACACACACCTTCCCGGCCGTCCAAATAGCTGCTCTTAGTCCTCAGGACGAGTCGGACGGTCTGGGTCTTCAACACACACACACACAGACATCACCTCAAAAATGTTTGATTCATGATCAGGGATGCTTGAAACGTGCTCTCCCGTCGAAAACTCGAATTCGAATTTTCGACCCCGTCACAATACTTTCCTTATACATTATGTATATAAGGAAAGTAAAACGGCGGGAATGTAAGGACCAGACTCAGAGTTTTCAATTAAACCTTTAAAATGGTATACATATATATCTACCATAAATAATTTATTAGAATATACTAAAAAATATAAACTTTCGTTTAATCACTGCTAACAGTATATAATCACTCCTATTTGAAGATAGTAAGCTTCTCTGAATGAGAACTGCCTACAAAAAATTAAAATTGTTATTCTCAAAAGTACGGAGCATGGGTAAAGATAAAGAAATAAATCGTTGAACTTGGTTTCAAAACCAAAGTATCAATACAAATATCTCTGCGTTTTATAATTTCCCTTTCTGTGCCAAAATAATGATTTGGGAGGGAGGCTGTTTATAATGATTGAGGTCTCCCTATTCATTGAATCATTATTACTAAAACACATTTAAAAAGTTGACTTTCCGAAAATGCAAATTTAAATCACTAAATTAGAAGTTTTACCTTTAAGTATGAACTCCTTTTCATTTTCACGACACATAATCTTTTTCCGGTTGATGCAAATCTAAATCATACCTCTTTCATTATGCTTTTCATTTTATTGACAAATTAATATATACACACTCACACACACACACACATATATATATATATAAGATATATATATATATATATATATATATATATACATATTAGATATATATATAAGATAGGATAAAAAAATTCGGAGACTGTGCTGATATCTCCAACCCTGATTGGAGGAGAGGGAAACTATTTTACCGTGGTGCAGAGGCACATGTGACGCGAGATGTAAAAGGGAAGAAGCCGGTGTGTTTCCAGACAATGCGTGTCAGTGAACTGTAGTCGTTTGCGTTCGTCGAAAATAGAAATGGTGTTTGAAGAACAATGTGCGAATAACAATTTCTGCCAGCATTAGGAGAAATTGCCGACAGAAACATTGCACCCGTTGCTGTAAAAACCCTGCATTGCAGACCTGCTTCTTCCTTTTCACATCTCGCGTCACATGTGCCTCTACGTCAAGTTAAAATAGTTCCCCTCCCCTCCAATCAAGGTCGGAAATATCACAGTATATATATATATTAATTGCAAATCTTGTAGAACTGTAAGGGAAGTGGTTTATATCCTGTGGTCAATCACACTAGCGTCTTCTAAAAGACTGAGCATCTCCCATCTGATGTGGGCATCACATGACTTTCCTTATATAATGCAATGAATTTAGTACTTTTACAGTATTCTTTCTAAGATATTGAATTTAGGACAATTAGTCGTCATTTTCATTGAATAAGCGTCATTTTTATCCATATGGCGAGATTTTCGTTAATTCGGCAACATTTAAAAAAGTCGCCAAGTTGGCGACATACCGACAAATTCATCGCCAAAATCTAGTCAAGCGTTATGGGCGGAGAAATAAGTTATTCTTATAGCAGATAAATGACTATTGGCGTCCAAATGCAAAAGTATTACTCAAAGTATTTTTTCTCATGAATGGAACGAGTTAGACCCACGAGAATGATGTCACCAAATTTATGGTATGATATTACATATGAAAAGTGAACATGTTTCTCAACAGTTAATATTCTTTTTTAATTTATGGGATTTTTTGATAAATTTATTTGAAAAATGTGCAATATCTCGAGAACTGTTCTTGCTAGCGTTCTAAAGTTTATGTCAAACGTTTTTTAAGGAACATTACGTAAGAAATGTCTATTTGCTTGACTTTATTAAAGGTTTTGATTTTTTGATTATTTTTTCATAATTTCACTCGAAAATTTAGGGGAGTTCTGAACATTCGGTTACGTTTAAAAACAATAGGCTCCCAGTATTCACGGATTGGGATTTTTGTACCAAATTTCATTCTAATCGCTCCATGTGTACGTGAGATATCGTCTCCACAGGCTCATTGACACGCACACACACAGACACACCCACACAAGCACATACACAAACACACATACTTTCACACACACAGACAGCACCTCAAAAATGTTTGATTCGTGATCAGGAATGCTTGAAACGTGCTCTCCCGTCAAAAACTCGAATTCGAATTTTCAACCCGTCAGAATACTTATCTTATACATTATGTATATAAAGAAAGTAAAAATCGATAAATTTATTTTTTCTGAAAATGCAAATTTTTCTGAAACTTAATGAACTTGATCATCACTTTCATACCACACAATATTTCTTTTGAAATAATAGACAGCGAACACCTGGTGAAGTTCACTTTTCATTTACATTATAAAAATTTAAAGAAATCAATATTTTTATTTTATTTATTTCTGAAAATGCAAATCGTAATGAAATTTGGTGGGCGTGGCTAAGATACTAAAACCATATTACTTTCCTTATATACATAATGTATAAGGAAAGTATTGTGACGGGGGCGAAAATTCGAATTCGAGTTTTCGACAGGAGAGCTCGTTTCAAGCATGCCTGATCAATCACGAATCAAACATTTTTGGAGTGATGTCTGTGTGTGTGTGTGTGTGTGTGTCAGTGAGTCTGTGGAGACGATAACATTTCTTATGTAATTTTTCATTAGAAAACGATTAACTTAAATGTTGGAACGCCAGGATGAACCATGTGTATTGAAGACCTAGACCACACGACCGACCCTATGGTTAACGGTAGCAGTATGTGTGGCCGGGAAGATAAACCATGTGTGTGTGTGAAAGTAAGTGTGTGTGTCTGTGAGTCTGTGGAGACGATAACTGAGGAACGAATTCACCGATTCAAACCAAACTTGGTACAAAAATCACAATCCGTAAACACTGGAAGCCTAATGTTTTTAGACGCAATTGAATGTTCAGAACCCCCTAAATTTTTGAATAAAATTTTGAAAAAATCGTCAAAAAATCAAAACCACTAATAAAGTTACGTTAATGAACATTTCTTATGTAATTCTTCATTAGAAAATGATTGGTATAAATTTTAGAACGCTAACATGAACCGTTCTCGAGATATTGCATATTTTTCAAAAACGTTATCAAAAAGTCACATAAAATAAAAAAAAATATTTCCTATTGAGAAACATGTTCACTTTTCATATGTAATGCCATGCGATAAATTGGGTGACATCATTCTCGTGGATCTAGCTCGTTCTATTCATGAAAAAAGATACTTTGAGTAATACGTTTGTGTTTGAACGCCAATAGTCATTTGTCTGTTGTAAGAATAACTTATTTCTTCGTCCATAACGCTTTGCGAGATTTTGGCGACGAATTTTGCGGAATGTCGCCAATTTGGCGATATTTTGAAATGTTGCCAAATTAACGAAAATCTCGCCAAATGGATAAAAATGACGCTAAATCAGTTAAAATGACGACTAATTGTCGAAAATTCAATATCTTGGAAGGAATATAAGTATCTACTATAAGAAAAACCTATTTTTTTACTGTAAAAGTCGTAAATTTATTAGTTGGTGACATTCCGCCAAATTCGTCACCAAAATCTCGTCAAGCGTTATGGACTGAGAAATAAGTTATTCTTATAGCAGATAAATAATGACTATTGACGTTCAAATACAAATGTATTACACAAAATATATTTTCTTATGAATGGAACGAGCTAAATCCACGAGAATGATGTCACCCAATTTATCGCATGATATTATATATAAAAAGTGAACATGTTTCTCAACAGTTAATATATTTTTTTTAATTTATGGGATTTTTTTATAAATTTAGTTGAAAAATGTGCGATATCTCGACAACGGCTCATACTAGCGTTCTAAAATTTATGTCCATCGTTTTCTAAGAGAAAATTACATAAGAAATGTCTATTTGCTTAACTTTATTAAAGGTTTTGATTTTTTGATGAATTTTTCAAAATTTCACGCGAAAATTCAGCGGGGGGGTCGAAACATTCGATTGCGTTTAAAGGCAATAGGCTTTCAGTATTCACGGATTGTGATTTTTTGTACCAAATTTCATTCGAATCGCTCCATTTGTTCGTGAGATATCGTTTCCACAGGCTCACTGACACACACACACACACACATACACACACACACATACTTTCACACACACACACACACCTTCCCGGCCGTCCAAATAGCTGCTCTTAGTCCTCAGGACGAGTCGGACGGTCTGGGTCTTCAACACACACACACACAGACATCACCTCAAAAATGTTTGATTCATGATCAGGGATGCTTGAAACGTGCTCTCCCGTCGAAAACTCGAATTCGAATTTTCGACCCCGTCACAATACTTTCCTTATACATTATGTATATAAGGAAAGTAAAACGGCGGGAATGTAAGGACCAGACTCAGAGTTTTCAATTAAACCTTTAAAATGGTATACATATATATCTACCATAAATAATTTATTAGAATATACTAAAAAATATAAACTTTCGTTTAATCACTGCTAACAGTATATAATCACTCCTATTTGAAGATAGTAAGCTTCTCTGAATGAGAACTGCCTACAAAAAATTAAAATTGTTATTCTCAAAAGTACGGAGCATGGGTAAAGATAAAGAAATAAATCGTTGAACTTGGTTTCAAAACCAAAGTATCAATACAAATATCTCTGCGTTTTATAATTTCCCTTTCTGTGCCAAAATAATGATTTGGGAGGGAGGCTGTTTATAATGATTGAGGTCTCCCTATTCATTGAATCATTATTACTAAAACACATTTAAAAAGTTGACTTTCCGAAAATGCAAATTTAAATCACTAAATTAGAAGTTTTACCTTTAAGTATGAACTCCTTTTCATTTTCACGACACATAATCTTTTTCCGGTTGATGCAAATCTAAATCATACCTCTTTCATTATGCTTTTCATTTTATTGACAAATTAATATATACACACTCACACACACACACACATATATATATATATAAGATATATATATATATATATATATATATATATACATATTAGATATATATATAAGATAGGATAAAAAAATTCGGAGACTGTGCTGATATCTCCAACCCTGATTGGAGGAGAGGGAAACTATTTTACCGTGGTGCAGAGGCACATGTGACGCGAGATGTAAAAGGGAAGAAGCCGGTGTGTTTCCAGACAATGCGTGTCAGTGAACTGTAGTCGTTTGCGTTCGTCGAAAATAGAAATGGTGTTTGAAGAACAATGTGCGAATAACAATTTCTGCCAGCATTAGGAGAAATTGCCGACAGAAACATTGCACCCGTTGCTGTAAAAACCCTGCATTGCAGACCTGCTTCTTCCTTTTCACATCTCGCGTCACATGTGCCTCTACGTCAAGTTAAAATAGTTCCCCTCCCCTCCAATCAAGGTCGGAAATATCACAGTATATATATATATTAATTGCAAATCTTGTAGAACTGTAAGGGAAGTGGTTTATATCCTGTGGTCAATCACACTAGCGTCTTCTAAAAGACTGAGCATCTCCCATCTGATGTGGGCATCACATGACTTTCCTTATATAATGCAATGAATTTAGTACTTTTACAGTATTCTTTCTAAGATATTGAATTTAGGACAATTAGTCGTCATTTTCATTGAATAAGCGTCATTTTTATCCATATGGCGAGATTTTCGTTAATTCGGCAACATTTAAAAAAGTCGCCAAGTTGGCGACATACCGACAAATTCATCGCCAAAATCTAGTCAAGCGTTATGGGCGGAGAAATAAGTTATTCTTATAGCAGATAAATGACTATTGGCGTCCAAATGCAAAAGTATTACTCAAAGTATTTTTTCTCATGAATGGAACGAGTTAGACCCACGAGAATGATGTCACCAAATTTATGGTATGATATTACATATGAAAAGTGAACATGTTTCTCAACAGTTAATATTCTTTTTTAATTTATGGGATTTTTTGATAAATTTATTTGAAAAATGTGCAATATCTCGAGAACTGTTCTTGCTAGCGTTCTAAAGTTTATGTCAAACGTTTTTTAAGGAACATTACGTAAGAAATGTCTATTTGCTTGACTTTATTAAAGGTTTTGATTTTTTGATTATTTTTTCATAATTTCACTCGAAAATTTAGGGGAGTTCTGAACATTCGGTTACGTTTAAAAACAATAGGCTCCCAGTATTCACGGATTGGGATTTTTGTACCAAATTTCATTCTAATCGCTCCATGTGTACGTGAGATATCGTCTCCACAGGCTCATTGACACGCACACACACAGACACACCCACACAAGCACATACACAAACACACATACTTTCACACACACAGACAGCACCTCAAAAATGTTTGATTCGTGATCAGGAATGCTTGAAACGTGCTCTCCCGTCAAAAACTCGAATTCGAATTTTCAACCCGTCAGAATACTTATCTTATACATTATGTATATAAAGAAAGTAAAAATCGATAAATTTATTTTTTCTGAAAATGCAAATTTTTCTGAAACTTAATGAACTTGATCATCACTTTCATACCACACAATATTTCTTTTGAAATAATAGACAGCGAACACCTGGTGAAGTTCACTTTTCATTTACATTATAAAAATTTAAAGAAATCAATATTTTTATTTTATTTATTTCTGAAAATGCAAATCGTAATGAAATTTGGTGGGCGTGGCTAAGATACTAAAACCATATTACTTTCCTTATATACATAATGTATAAGGAAAGTATTGTGACGGGGGCGAAAATTCGAATTCGAGTTTTCGACAGGAGAGCTCGTTTCAAGCATGCCTGATCAATCACGAATCAAACATTTTTGGAGTGATGTCTGTGTGTGTGTGTGTGTGTGTGTCAGTGAGTCTGTGGAGACGATAACATTTCTTATGTAATTTTTCATTAGAAAACGATTAACTTAAATGTTGGAACGCCAGGATGAACCATGTGTATTGAAGACCTAGACCACACGACCGACCCTATGGTTAACGGTAGCAGTATGTGTGGCCGGGAAGATAAACCATGTGTGTGTGTGAAAGTAAGTGTGTGTGTCTGTGAGTCTGTGGAGACGATAACTGAGGAACGAATTCACCGATTCAAACCAAACTTGGTACAAAAATCACAATCCGTAAACACTGGAAGCCTAATGTTTTTAGACGCAATTGAATGTTCAGAACCCCCTAAATTTTTGAATAAAATTTTGAAAAAATCGTCAAAAAATCAAAACCACTAATAAAGTTACGTTAATGAACATTTCTTATGTAATTCTTCATTAGAAAATGATTGGTATAAATTTTAGAACGCTAACATGAACCGTTCTCGAGATATTGCATATTTTTCAAAAACGTTATCAAAAAGTCACATAAAATAAAAAAAAATATTTCCTATTGAGAAACATGTTCACTTTTCATATGTAATGCCATGCGATAAATTGGGTGACATCATTCTCGTGGATCTAGCTCGTTCTATTCATGAAAAAAGATACTTTGAGTAATACGTTTGTGTTTGAACGCCAATAGTCATTTGTCTGTTGTAAGAATAACTTATTTCTTCGTCCATAACGCTTTGCGAGATTTTGGCGACGAATTTTGCGGAATGTCGCCAATTTGGCGATATTTTGAAATGTTGCCAAATTAACGAAAATCTCGCCAAATGGATAAAAATGACGCTAAATCAGTTAAAATGACGACTAATTGTCGAAAATTCAATATCTTGGAAGGAATATAAGTATCTACTATAAGAAAAACCTATTTTTTTACTGTAAAAGTCGTAAATTTATTAGTTGGTGACATTCCGCCAAATTCGTCACCAAAATCTCGTCAAGCGTTATGGACTGAGAAATAAGTTATAGCAGATAAATAATGACTATTGACGTTCAAATACAAATGTATTACACAAAATATATTTTCTTATGAATGGAACGAGCTAAATCCACGAGAATGATGTCACCCAATTTATCGCATGATATTATATATAAAAAGTGAACATGTTTCTCAACAGTTAATATATTTTTTTTAATTTATGGGATTTTTTTATAAATTTAGTTGAAAAATGTGCGATATCTCGACAACGGCTCATACTAGCGTTCTAAAATTTATGTCCATCGTTTTCTAAGAGAAAATTACATAAGAAATGTCTATTTGCTTAACTTTATTAAAGGTTTTGATTTTTTGATGAATTTTTCAAAATTTCACGCGAAAATTCAGCGGGGGGGTCGAAACATTCGATTGCGTTTAAAGGCAATAGGCTTTCAGTATTCACGGATTGTGATTTTTTGTACCAAATTTCATTCGAATCGCTCCATTTGTTCGTGAGATATCGTTTCCACAGGCTCACTGACACACACACACACACACATACACACACACACATACTTTCACACACACACACACACCTTCCCGGCCGTCCA
Source organism: Amaurobius ferox (assembly GCA_951213105.1). Taxonomy (NCBI): domain Eukaryota; kingdom Metazoa; phylum Arthropoda; class Arachnida; order Araneae; family Amaurobiidae; genus Amaurobius; species Amaurobius ferox. Next base: position 109,220,394 of record OX578145.1, on the reverse strand, counting down.
AATAGCTGCTCTTAGTCCTCAGGACGAGTCGGACGGTCTGGGTCTTCAACACACACACACACAGACATCACCTCAAAAATGTTTGATTCATGATCAGGGATGCTTGAAACGTGCTCTCCCGTCGAAAACTCGAATTCGAATTTTCGACCCCGTCACAATACTTTCCTTATACATTATGTATATAAGGAAAGTAAAACGGCGGGAATGTAAGGACCAGACTCAGAGTTTTCAATTAAACCTTTAAAATGGTATACATATATATCTACCATAAATAATTTATTAGAATATACTAAAAAATATAAACTTTCGTTTAATCACTGCTAACAGTATATAATCACTCCTATTTGAAGATAGTAAGCTTCTCTGAATGAGAACTGCCTACAAAAAATTAAAATTGTTATTCTCAAAAGTACGGAGCATGGGTAAAGATAAAGAAATAAATCGTTGAACTTGGTTTCAAAACCAAAGTATCAATACAAATATCTCTGCGTTTTATAATTTCCCTTTCTGTGCCAAAATAATGATTTGGGAGGGAGGCTGTTTATAATGATTGAGGTCTCCCTATTCATTGAATCATTATTACTAAAACACATTTAAAAAGTTGACTTTCCGAAAATGCAAATTTAAATCACTAAATTAGAAGTTTTACCTTTAAGTATGAACTCCTTTTCATTTTCACGACACATAATCTTTTTCCGGTTGATGCAAATCTAAATCATACCTCTTTCATTATGCTTTTCATTTTATTGACAAATTAATATATACACACTCACACACACACACACATATATATATATATAAGATATATATATATATATATATATATATATATACATATTAGATATATATATAAGATAGGATAAAAAAATTCGGAGACTGTGCTGATATCTCCAACCCTGATTGGAGGAGAGGGAAACTATTTTACCGTGGTGCAGAGGCACATGTGACGCGAGATGTAAAAGGGAAGAAGCCGGTGTGTTTCCAGACAATGCGTGTCAGTGAACTGTAGTCGTTTGCGTTCGTCGAAAATAGAAATGGTGTTTGAAGAACAATGTGCGAATAACAAATTCTGCCAGCATTAGGAGAAATTGCCGACAGAAACATTGCACCCGTTGCTGTAAAAACCCTGCATTGCAGACCTGCTTCTTCCTTTTCACATCTCGCGTCACATGTGCCTCTACGTCAAGTTAAAATAGTTCCCCTCCCCTCCAATCAAGGTCGGAAATATCACAGTATATATATATATTAATTGCAAATCTTGTAGAACTGTAAGGGAAGTGGTTTATATCCTGTGGTCAATCACACTAGCGTCTTCTAAAAGACTGAGCATCTCCCATCTGATGTGGGCATCACATGACTTTCCTTATATAATCCAATGAATTTAGTACTTTTACAGTATTCTTTCTAAGATATTGAATTTAGGACAATTAGTCGTCATTTTCATTGAATAAGCGTCATTTTTATCCATATGGCGAGATTTTCGTTAATTCGGCAACATTTAAAAAAGTCGCCAAGTTGGCGACATACCGACAAATTCATCGCCAAAATCTAGTCAAGCGTTATGGGCGGAGAAATAAGTTATTCTTATAGCAGATAAATGACTATTGGCGTCCAAATGCAAAAGTATTACTCAAAGTATTTTTTCTCATGAATGGAACGAGTTAGACCCACGAGAATGATGTCACCAAATTTATGGTATGATATTACATATGAAAAGTGAACATGTTTCTCAACAGTTAATATTCTTTTTTAATTTATGGGATTTTTTGATAAATTTATTTGAAAAATGTGCAATATCTCGAGAACTGTTCTTGCTAGCGTTCTAAAGTTTATGTCAAACGTTTTTTAAGGAACATTACGTAAGAAATGTCTATTTGCTTGACTTTATTAAAGGTTTTGATTTTTTGATTATTTTTTCATAATTTCACTCGAAAATTTAGGGGAGTTCTGAACATTCGGTTACGTTTAAAAACAATAGGCTCCCAGTATTCACGGATTGGGATTTTTGTACCAAATTTCATTCTAATCGCTCCATGTGTACGTGAGATATCGTCTCCACAGGCTCATTGACACGCACACACACAGACACACCCACACAAGCACATACACACACACACATACTTTCACACACACAGACAGCACCTCAAAAATGTTTGATTCGTGATCAGGAATGCTTGAAACGTGCTCTCCCGTCAAAAACTCGAATTCGAATTTTCAACCCGTCAGAATACTTATCTTATACATTATGTATATAAAGAAAGTAAAAATCGATAAATTTATTTTTTCTGAAAATGCAAATTTTTCTGAAACTTAATGAACTTGATCATCACTTTCATACCACACAATATTTCTTTTGAAATAATAGACAGCGAACACCTGGTGAAGTTCACTTTTCATTTACATTATAAAAATTTAAAGAAATCAATATTTTTATTTTATTTATTTCTTAAAATGCAAATCGTAATGAAATTTGGTGGGCGTGGCTAAGATACTAAAACCATATTACTTTCCTTATATACATAATGTATAAGGAAAGTATTGTGACGGGGGCGAAAATTCGAATTCGAGTTTTCGACAGGAGAGCTCGTTTCAAGCATGCCTGATCAATCACGAATCAAACATTTTTGGAGTGATGTCTGTGTGTGTGTGTGTGTGTGTGTCAGTGAGTCTGTGGAGACGATAACATTTCTTATGTAATTTTTCATTAGAAAACGATTAACTTAAATGTTGGAACGCCAGGATGAACCATGTGTATTGAAGACCTAGACCACACGACCGACCCTATGGTTAACGGTAGCAGTATGTGTGGCCGGGAAGATAAACCATGTGTGTGTGTGAAAGTAAGTGTGTGTGTCTGTGAGTCTGTGGAGACGATAACTGAGGAACGAATTCACCGATTCAAACCAAACTTGGTACAAAAATCACAATCCGTAAACACTGGAAGCCTAATGTTTTTAGACGCAATTGAATGTTCAGAACCCCCTAAATTTTTGAATAAAATTTTGAAAAAATCGTCAAAAAATCAAAACCACTAATAAAGTTACGTTAATGAACATTTCTTATGTAATTCTTCATTAGAAAATGATTGGTATAAATTTTAGAACGCTAACATGAACCGTTCTCGAGATATTGCATATTTTTCAAAAACGTTATCAAAAAGTCACATAAAATAAAAAAAAATATTTCCTATTGAGAAACATGTTCACTTTTCATATGTAATGCCATGCGATAAATTGGGTGACATCATTCTCGTGGATCTAGCTCGTTCTATTCATGAAAAAAGATACTTTGAGTAATACGTTTGTGTTTGAACGCCAATAGTCATTTGTCTGTTGTAAGAATAACTTATTTCTTCGTCCATAACGCTTTGCGAGATTTTGGCGACGAATTTTGCGGAATGTCGCCAATTTGGCGATATTTTGAAATGTTGCCAAATTAACGAAAATCTCGCCAAATGGATAAAAATGACGCTAAATCAGTTAAAATGACGACTAATTGTCGAAAATTCAATATCTTGGAAGGAATATAAGTATCTACTATAAGAAAAACCTATTTTTTTACTGTAAAAGTCGTAAATTTATTAGTTGGTGACATTCCGCCAAATTCGTCACCAAAATCTCGTCAAGCGTTATGGACTGAGAAATAAGTTATTCTTATAGCAGATAAATAATGACTATTGACGTTCAAATACAAATGTATTACACAAAATATATTTTCTTATGAATGGAACGAGCTAAATCCACGAGAATGATGTCACCCAATTTATCGCATGATATTATATATGAAAAGTGAACATGTTTCTCAACAGTTAATATATTTTTTTTAATTTATGGGATTTTTTTATAAATTTAGTTGAAAAATGTGCGATATCTCGACAACGGCTCATACTAGCGTTCTAAAATTTATGTCCATCGTTTTCTAAGAGAAAATTACATAAGAAATGTCTATTTGCTTAACTTTATTAAAGGTTTTGATTTTTTGATGAATTTTTCAAAATTTCACGCGAAAATTCAGCGGGGGGGGGTCGAAACATTCGATTGCGTTTAAAGGCAATAGGCTTTCAGTATTCACGGATTGTGATTTTTTGTACCAAATTTCATTCGAATCGCTCCATTTGTTCGTGAGATATCGTTTCCACAGGCTCACTGACACACACACACACACACATACACACACACACATACTTTCACACACACACACACACCTTCCCGGCCGTCCAAATAGCTGCTCTTAGTCCTCAGGACGAGTCGGACGGTCTGGGTCTTCAACACACACACACACAGACATCACCTCAAAAATGTTTGATTCATGATCAGGGATGCTTGAAACGTGCTCTCCCGTCGAAAACTCGAATTCGAATTTTCGACCCCGTCACAATACTTTCCTTATACATTATGTATATAAGGAAAGTAAAACGGCGGGAATGTAAGGACCAGACTCAGAGTTTTCAATTAAACCTTTAAAATGGTATACATATATATCTACCATAAATAATTTATTAGAATATACTAAAAAATATAAACTTTCGTTTAATCACTGCTAACAGTATATAATCACTCCTATTTGAAGATAGTAAGCTTCTCTGAATGAGAACTGCCTACAAAAAATTAAAATTGTTATTCTCAAAAGTACGGAGCATGGGTAAAGATAAAGAAATAAATCGTTGAACTTGGTTTCAAAACCAAAGTATCAATACAAATATCTCTGCGTTTTATAATTTCCCTTTCTGTGCCAAAATAATGATTTGGGAGGGAGGCTGTTTATAATGATTGAGGTCTCCCTATTCATTGAATCATTATTACTAAAACACATTTAAAAAGTTGACTTTCCGAAAATGCAAATTTAAATCACTAAATTAGAAGTTTTACCTTTAAGTATGAACTCCTTTTCATTTTCACGACACATAATCTTTTTCCGGTTGATGCAAATCTAAATCATACCTCTTTCATTATGCTTTTCATTTTATTGACAAATTAATATATACACACTCACACACACACACACATATATATATATATAAGATATATATATATATATATATATATATATATACATATTAGATATATATATAAGATAGGATAAAAAAATTCGGAGACTGTGCTGATATCTCCAACCCTGATTGGAGGAGAGGGAAACTATTTTACCGTGGTGCAGAGGCACATGTGACGCGAGATGTAAAAGGGAAGAAGCCGGTGTGTTTCCAGACAATGCGTGTCAGTGAACTGTAGTCGTTTGCGTTCGTCGAAAATAGAAATGGTGTTTGAAGAACAATGTGCGAATAACAAATTCTGCCAGCATTAGGAGAAATTGCCGACAGAAACATTGCACCCGTTGCTGTAAAAACCCTGCATTGCAGACCTGCTTCTTCCTTTTCACATCTCGCGTCACATGTGCCTCTACGTCAAGTTAAAATAGTTCCCCTCCCCTCCAATCAAGGTCGGAAATATCACAGTATATATATATATTAATTGCAAATCTTGTAGAACTGTAAGGGAAGTGGTTTATATCCTGTGGTCAATCACACTAGCGTCTTCTAAAAGACTGAGCATCTCCCATCTGATGTGGGCATCACATGACTTTCCTTATATAATGCAATGAATTTAGTACTTTTACAGTATTCTTTCTAAGATATTGAATTTAGGACAATTAGTCGTCATTTTCATTGAATAAGCGTCATTTTTATCCATATGGCGAGATTTTCGTTAATTCGGCAACATTTAAAAAAGTCGCCAAGTTGGCGACATACCGACAAATTCATCGCCAAAATCTAGTCAAGCGTTATGGGCGGAGAAATAAGTTATTCTTATAGCAGATAAATGACTATTGGCGTCCAAATGCAAAAGTATTACTCAAAGTATTTTTTCTCATGAATGGAACGAGTTAGACCCACGAGAATGATGTCACCAAATTTATGGTATGATATTACATATGAAAAGTGAACATGTTTCTCAACAGTTAATATTCTTTTTTAATTTATGGGATTTTTTGATAAATTTATTTGAAAAATGTGCAATATCTCGAGAACTGTTCTTGCTAGCGTTCTAAAGTTTATGTCAAACGTTTTTTAAGGAACATTACGTAAGAAATGTCTATTTGCTTGACTTTATTAAAGGTTTTGATTTTTTGATTATTTTTTCATAATTTCACTCGAAAATTTAGGGGAGTTCTGAACATTCGGTTACGTTTAAAAACAATAGGCTCCCAGTATTCACGGATTGGGATTTTTGTACCAAATTTCATTCTAATCGCTCCATGTGTACGTGAGATATCGTCTCCACAGGCTCATTGACACGCACACACACAGACACACCCACACAAGCACATACACAAACACACATACTTTCACACACACAGACAGCACCTCAAAAATGTTTGATTCGTGATCAGGAATGCTTGAAACGTGCTCTCCCGTCAAAAACTCGAATTCGAATTTTCAACCCGTCAGAATACTTATCTTATACATTATGTATATAAAGAAAGTAAAAATCGATAAATTTATTTTTTCTGAAAATGCAAATTTTTCTGAAACTTAATGAACTTGATCATCACTTTCATACCACACAATATTTCTTTTGAAATAATAGACAGCGAACACCTGGTGAAGTTCACTTTTCATTTACATTATAAAAATTTAAAGAAATCAATATTTTTATTTTATTTATTTCTGAAAATGCAAATCGTAATGAAATTTGGTGGGCGTGGCTAAGATACTAAAACCATATTACTTTCCTTATATACATAATGTATAAGGAAAGTATTGTGACGGGGGCGAAAATTCGAATTCGAGTTTTCGACAGGAGAGCTCGTTTCAAGCATGCCTGATCAATCACGAATCAAACATTTTTGGAGTGATGTCTGTGTGTGTGTGTGTGTGTGTGTCAGTGAGTCTGTGGAGACGATAACATTTCTTATGTAATTTTTCATTAGAAAACGATTAACTTAAATGTTGGAACGCCAGGATGAACCATGTGTATTGAAGACCTAGACCACACGACCGACCCTATGGTTAACGGTAGCAGTATGTGTGGCCGGGAAGATAAACCATGTGTGTGTGTGAAAGTAAGTGTGTGTGTCTGTGAGTCTGTGGAGACGATAACTGAGGAACGAATTCACCGATTCAAACCAAACTTGGTACAAAAATCACAATCCGTAAACACTGGAAGCCTAATGTTTTTAGACGCAATTGAATGTTCAGAACCCCCTAAATTTTTGAATAAAATTTTGAAAAAATCGTCAAAAAATCAAAACCACTAATAAAGTTACGCAAATGAACATTTCTCATGTAATTTTTCATCAGAAAACCATTGGCATAAATTTTAGAACGCTAACATGAACCGTTCTCGAGATATTGCATATTTTTCAAAAACGTTATCAAAAAGTCACATAAAATAAAAAAAAATATTTCCTATTGAGAAACATGTTCACTTTTCATATGTAATGCCATACGATAAATTGGGTGACATCATTCTCGTGGATCTAGCTCGTTCTATTCATGAAAAAATATACTTTGAGTAATACGTTTGTGTTTGAACGCCAATAGTCATTTGTCTGCTGTAAGAATAACTTATTTCTTCGTCCATAACGCTTTGCGAGATTTTGGCGACGAATTTGGCGGAATGTCGCCAATTTGGCGACATTTTGAAATGTTGCCAAATTAACGAAAATCTCGCCAAATGGATAAAAATGACGCTAAATCAGTTAAAATGACGACTAATTGTCGAAAATTCAATATCTTGGAAGGAATATAAGTATCTACTATAAGAAAAACCTATTTTTTTACTGTAAAAGTAGTAAATTAATTACATTATATAAGGAAAGTCATGTGTTGCCCACATCAGATTTTTTTATTTGTTTTAAAGGAAACCTTCAAATTTAGAATATTTTAACGATTGAAAATTGTTAACAAATTCCTGACAAGATTCAGCATTACTCATTATTACTTTCCTTACATACATAATGTATAAGAAAATATTGTGACGGGGTCGAAAATTTGAATTCGAATTTTCGACGGGAGAGCACGTTTTAAGCATCCCTGATCACGAATCACTCATTGTTGAGGTGATGTCTGTGTGTGTGTGTGTGTGTGTGTCAGTGAGTCTGTGGAGACGGTATCTCACGAACGAATAGAGCGATTCGAATGAAATTTGGTACAAAATCCCAATCAATGAATACTGGGAGCCTATTGTTTTTAAACGCAATCGAATGTTCAACCCCCCCCCCCCTAAATTTTCCAGTGAAATTTTAAATAATTCATCAAAAAACTAAAAATTAAAATCTCTAATATAGTTACGCAAACAGACATTTCTTATGTAATTTTTCCTCAGAAAACGATTGACATAAACTTTAGAACGCTAACATGAACCGTCTTCGAGATATTGCACATTTTTCAAATAATTTATCAAAAAATCCCATTAATTAAAAAGATGTATTAACTCTTGAGAAACATGTTCACTTTTCATATGTAATATCATGCGATAAATTGGGTGACATCATTTTTGTGGATCTAGCTCGTTCCATTCATGAGAAAAGATTCTTTGAATAATGCTTTTATATTTGAACGCCAATAGTCATTTATCTGCTATACGACTAACTTATTTCTCCTTCCATAACGCTTGGAGAGATTTTGGCGACGAATTTGGTGTAATGTCGCCAACTTGGCCGCTTTTTGAAATGTTGCCAAATTAACGAAAATCACGCCAAATGGTTAAAAATAACGCTAAATCAATGAAAATAACGACTCATTGACGAAAATTCAATATCTTGAAAAGAATATAAGTATCTTTTATAGGAATAAGCTATTTTTTTGCTGTAAAAGTAGTAAATTCATTGCATTATATAAGAAAAGTCATATGCTGCCCACATCAGATTTTTTGCAACGTGTTTATTTCAATATTATCATAAAGATGAACGTGGACATCCCACTGAAAGCGAGTTACTGCTTATCATTTTACATATTCTTGTAATAATTCTCCATAACTTATCAGACACAGTTACTGATATAGTACATGAAAAATAATTACGTGCGGAGTACCAATATATGAAAAAGTCGCCATTTAGTGGATGATACATTACATAGCATCTAAAAAGTCGCCATTTAGCTGATGATATATTACATAGCATCTAAAATATTTGTTGATATTCCTAAATCATGACATACATTCCGTTTGGTTATATACTTCTAAGAAAAGTAAATGAAATATATAAGATGCAACAATCTTGTATATCCTGGAAATTTGAAAATTTTCTATGTGGAAACTTCTAGTTATACCGTTACCGAAATACAAATCTTCAAGTGATAAAGATTCAGAAAAAATTATTTGGGAATAAAATAAATGTTGAAAGATTGTAAGCATTACAACATTAGAAAACTCATCACTGACATTGCATCAACTTTTTTAATTATACAATTTCTGCTCATTCTGAGCGGACAGAGATTAGGATAAGAAGGTGCAAAAACTCTATAGTTGAACTTTATTTATTGTTCTTTATTTATTAATTACTTATTTATTGAACTTTATTTATTAACTTTATTTATAGTAGAACTTTATTTATTCAACACTATTTAATACAAATTCTTCGGTTTTACCTAACATTATTTATTATTTATTGTTCTTTGTTTATTGAACTTTATTTATTTAATTTATGTACAATTGAACTTTATTTATTTAACATTATTCAATACAAATTCTTCGGTTCTATCTAACTTTATTTATTATTTATTTATTGTTTTTATTTATTGTTCTTTATTTATTGAACTTTAGTTATTAACTTTATAGTTGAACTTTATTTATTCAACAGTATTTAATACAAATTCTTCGGTTCTACCTAACTTTATTTATTATTTATTAATTGTGTTTTATTTATTGTTCTTTATTTATTGGACTTTATGTATCAACTTTAGTTGAACTTTATTCAACATTATGTAATACAAATTATTCTGTTCTACCTGGAAAAGTACGTATTTCAACACACAGAAAACATTTGTAGAAGTAAAAGATAATGAAAAAAAATTTTGGCGTTTAAAAGGAGAGTTTGCTTATACAAAGGACTGAAACCGCACCTATTATATTACCATTCTTCAACAGCCTTTATTTTTATTGCCGTTTATCAGCAATGATAATAATGCAGAAATATTTTCTGTAAAAAATATTTGGTCATCCTACTATCCAAGTTAGCACGTATTTTGTCGCGCTTTATCTTAGAAACATAATTTGAGTGATAAGTAGGTGAAAGATTAAGTGTACCCTAAAAGGAGCAATTTTAGATTTAAAGAACTTCGAAATAATGCCTTCGAATGTTCTAAAAATGTCCAATGAAATTCCTAAAATGCGAATTAACTTCGGAATAACTGAATAGTTTAAACCTTAGCAGCCCCATCACTTGTTGCTTTTCGGGGGACGACGATAATTATAATCAATCAATGGCAATGTTATGGATTCGAATGTAGTTCTTTAAATTTTGTAACTTCTACTTTTGGATATAAATTCTCATTTGAAGTACTTTATAAAATAAATAAATAAATGTGTTTATTGTCATGCACATAGTCAGCATAGTTATCATTATACCTCGCATGGAAGAGAATATAATCGGAAAAAAATTCAGATCTTTTATTTTCCTTTAGTAGATCTCAAGCTACTTTACATTTCAATGTTTCAGCTAAAATCACCAGATCCTTCCTAAGGAGCAACAATAAGGACAAACCCTGTTGAAATATGGCGATATGATAACTATAAGGTTACGTTTTTTTATTTATTTACAACGCCCATTTCAAAGTAGAACTAATTTCCCCATCTTGAATTCCAGGCCTTTACTAACATAGCTATAAATCTACATCACCAAATTATTTATTCTAGCTAGGAAAGTTGGAGGTACATTTGGTACTCAAGAAACAAAACACGGACAACGGTCCCACTGCAGTTGCTATACTGGTAGAGAATCAGATCACAAATTTCATCCGCTCAAACTCTTTTCATAAATTATGTGCATAAATTTTTCTATGTTTTTTAAACATGTTATGTAAATTCGACATTATCCCACAAGAATTTTCTCCATGAATGACCCCACCCTTAGCACTATGACATCGCAGTTACCTAAGAAATCTCCTTTCCCCCTTGACGACGAAGGTTGTACAATTCTCAACATAATGCAGCAGTAAATTATTGTAGTGTGTGTTTTCCCAAATCCTCATTGTTTCTCCATGTGATGTTGGAGAAACCTAAGGATTTGGGAAATACTAAATGTTTATATACCAGTATTTTTTAAATTATATTTTGCATATTTATATTACAAACTGCTTTACGGAAAACAGAGAAATGTTATTTTTCTCCTGCATTTTTAAATGTTGCCGTGAGTCAAAGTAGTCAGTTTCTTTTATGATAAAGATGCAGCGTCCACTTCGACAATATGAGCTTGCAATTTTTCGTCCCAGCAGTTCAAGGGTAGAGAGTCGACAGGCCAGTTCGGAGATCCAGGTTTCGATTCCCGGTTGGGACAGCAAGGCTCTTTACAATGGCGCCCGAACGAATCAACCCTGTAGGTTAGTGCAAAGATTTTCGGAGGTCTAAAAGTGACCCTAGTACGACTAGTATGGATTCAGAGGACTCTGGAAGATTGAACGCTAATTTCAAAACTGAGAGGATAACAACCACTTAGAATACTAACCTGGTTAGAAATAGCAATAGCAGGAGGCTAATTAGAGGCAAAAATAGCAGGAGGTGATCAGACACATTGTCAGTTGCACGGAAATCTGATCTGATACTAGAGAGTGGAGAATGCATCCACTTCGACAATAAGAACATGCAATTTCGTTCTAGTAGCTCAACGGTAGAGCTGGCCATTTCGGAGATCCAGAGCTCGGCTCCCAGTTGGGACAGCAAGGCTCTTTACTAAGGTATTTTCATGAAAGAAATGTTTTTCGTAAAGTTCATTGGCGAGCAGCATAAAATCAGGCCCGTTGTGACCCGTAGGTCGAAGACCACTTCTCTATAACATTTTAATTGACATTTATCGTTTATCTCACTTTTTTGCAGACTTAGTTATTATAATTCTTTTAGTCTCCGCTAGTGGCACTGTAATCATGTTTATTCGATTGCGAATATTCATTTTACTATAGATAGACCTAACTTGTGTATTCATTGATCTTCTCATACAAAGCTATTGGGGTTTTTAAGGACTTTCCTATAAACTGTTTATTACACTGCATTGTAGACAATGGCAAATGTATTAATCTGCAGAAAAACTGCTGTGTTGAATAAATTAGATTTTTCTCTGATAGTTCTCATAAAATGAAATGTAAATAGGTTGTAATTTTCTTCGGAAAAATTTTGAATCTAATTCAAATATAGAAGGTAATGAAATTGGGATTCTGTCTCCATTTTCTCCAAGCAACACGTGAGTCAGTAATATTGATGTATGACCTTCATTTTTACTTTCCTTATATACATAATGTATAAGGAAAGTATTGTGACGGGGTCGAAAATTCGAATTCGAGTTTTCGACGGGAGAGCACGTTTCAAGCATCCCTGATCACGAATCAAACATTTTTGAAGTGATGTCTGTGTGTGTCGGTGGGTCTGTGGAGACGATAACTGACGAACAAATGGACCGATTCGAACCAAATTTAGTACAAAAATCACAATATGTAAACAATGGAAGCCTATTGTTTTTATACGCAATCGAATGTTCAGAACCCCCCTAAATTTTCGAATGAAATTTTGAAAAAATCGTCAAAAAATCAAAACCAATATTAAAGTTACGCAAATAGACATTTCTCCTGTAATTTTTCATTAGAAAACGATTGACATAAATTTTAGAACGCTAACATGAATCGTTCTCGAGATATTGCACATTTTTCAAAAAAATTATCAAAAAGTCATATAAAATAGAAAAAAAAATATTTCCCATTGAGAAACATGTTCACTTTTCATATGTAATACCATGCGATAAATTGAGTGACATCATTCTCGTGGATCTAGCTCGTTCCATTCATGAAAAAAGATACTTTGAGTAATGCTTTTGTATTTGATCGCCAATTGTCATCTATCTGCAGTAGGAATAATTTATTTCTTCGTCCATAACGCTTGGCGAGATTTTGGCGACGAGATTGGCGGAATGTCGCCAACTTGGCGACTGTTTGAAATGTTGCCAAATTAACGAAAATCTCGCCAAATGGATAAAAATGACGCTAAATCAATGAAAATGACGACTAATTGTCGAAAATTCAATATCTTGGAAAGGATATTAGTATCTACTATAAGAAAAACCTATTTATCTTACTCTAAAAGTAGTAAATTCATTTCATTATATAAGGAAAGTCATGTGTTGCCCACAACAGATTTTTGTCAAGGTCGTCATGAGTTGCGAGTAAAATTTCGTGGAAGGGTATCTAAAGAAAACTGTCATCATTTCCCAATGTGTGAAGTAAACATTTTTGTCATAAAAAGTATCAAGTTTTATATTATTTCAACAAAATATAAAAATACCCCAAAGTATAAAAACAAATGCAACACAAACTAGATTGGAACTAAATCGATCCTTAAGAAAACAGTTTTCTGTATGAGTAAGGCATTTTAGAAATAATATTAAGATTGACAAGCGAATTGTGTAGTACTTATTTTCGTATTTTCATTCAGAATCATGTTTTCAGACGGATTGTTTTTGATACGGAAACGCCCGTAAAATTACTTTTCAATAATATATTGTTTAGGAACTGCTTTTATTTGACAGTGAGACGTGTTTTCATTTCATACCAAGATCAACAAATCTTTTAATTAACTTGTATTTGGGGGCAATATTATGTGGTATAACAATAATGGTGTTACTTTTCAAATCAAATATAAATCTTATATAATTTATATGTTATATAAAATTACTTCCCTTTCACTGTGATGGAGGTGAATAATCGAATTCGAATTTTGATGGAAGATTACGTTTTAGGTATCCTTGAATTCGTATCGACCGTTTCTGAGATGATGTCTGCGTGTATATATATATATATATATTTATTTATTTATTTACATATGTTTGTGTGTGTGTGTTAGAACGTTAGTATGAATCTTTAGTTCGAATGTTAGCATAAATCTTTTCTTGAGAAATTGAATGTTTTTCAAATAAATTTATAAAAACATTATATGCATTTTTTAAAAGTAGTAATTATCGTGATATATGTTCATATTCGATGCACAATATTATGCGACAAATTTGTTAACATCATTCTTGTGGATTTAGTTCTTTCCATCAGTTTCCATCACTGTTTGTAACAGTTTCGTATTTTGAGACGTCAAAGAATTCTCCCAATAGCTATTTACTTCTCGAGATATTAATTGTCAACTGAGTAGAAATAAATCAGTTTGTTTGAACTTGTCAAAATTGCCCAATACTGACATAATCCCGTGATGTAACTCGCCCATGAAGGACAACATGTGGGGCGAGACCACAGTGCGACATCGCGTCCAACACATCACTGATCCCTGTCCATGCTTAACAAGTAGGAAGGAGCCCTCACAGCAAAGATCAACACATGTGTGACAGTGACATTGTAGCCACTTGGTACCTGGGTCAAAATGTGACATCATATTTATGACTTCTATGGGACGTTACGTATTAGTAACTTTGTAACTTCATTGTGACTATATTCTGTGACGTTTCCACAATTTAATTAACACGTAACTATGAGACGACATTACAATGGCAATTACAATGTGACGTCACAAACGACAATGAAAAGGACCAAAATGACTTCGCTGTGACCTCAATATGGAATTGCCGACACGTACTGCGACGTTCTGTGACGTCCCAAAGTCACAGTGTGACGTAAATCTTACGTCGTTGTGAAAAAATTGCTGTTAGGGAGACAGCCAACATGATTGGCTTTTGCTGGCGTTCTCCAAACGAAACACGTCCGTTGGCCTGGAATAATGTGAACGACGATTCGTCTGACCACATGACATTCTCCCATTGTTGTTGTGTTCAATTTTTATGCTCGCGACACCATTTTCGTTGTTTCAAGGCATTGCCAATGGTTTTAGAATCGTCGCTCTACCGTGAATATTTGCAGCATGCAGGTCACGACGGATAGTTTTTGATCATACAGCTTCCTGTAGATGCGTGTTCATCTCAGATGTTATCTAAGATGCTGTTGCCTTGTGCTTTCTGACCACAGATAACAGCTGACTCAGATAACATCTTTCTGACCCAGATAACATATTTCTGACCCAGATAACATTTTTCTGACCCAGATAACATCTGAGAAGCTGTTGCCTTGTGCTTTCTGACCACAACTAGCTTCACAGCTGTCAGCTGTCTCTATCAGTCAGCTTCAACCGTCGACCACTGCTGTGCTTGGCAGATGATGTCTTTTCCTGTTTGATATAGGCTGTCATTACAGTCGATACGGTACTTCTCCCGACACCAACAAGGGTGGCCGTTTTCGTTACTGAGGCTCCTGCAAGACGGGCCCCAACAATCATTCCTCTTTTGAAATCTGAGAGATCAGCCATAACAAAGTTTTAATGCAGCAATATATTTTGCATCCGACCGCTATCGCTGCTACTCACAAACTGATATGTGTACATTCTCGCCTGCTAGGTGGCACGCTTCAACACTAGAGGGCGGGAGTATACGACAGGTTTCCCTCGAGTATTGTTATTACAGAGGTGTTCATATTACTTTGTTCAATTTCTGTATATATGTATATATATATATATATATATGTTAAAATAAGATATAAATAGGATACAAATGGAATAAAAATGGATGGGAAGGCTAACGGGCAATATGCTAAAAAAGCCTAAGGGGGGGATTGTGACCCCTTAAATCCCCGGTTTCAGCATGCTGCTAAGCCGCGGCACACTCCCGGTATGGCAACAATTCCCGTAGCACTTCTCCAGTGTAAGTACTTTGAAAGAACAGACCTTGATTTTCAAAGGAAAAAAGAAGAAATTATACCTAATTCCTATAGAACGTTGTCATAATCCAAAGAACAATATGGAATAAGAATTCACCTTTCCCCTTAGTTATTTTAAACAGTCATAATCCATACTATGTTTCACGTGCACATATATCAAATCATTACAACATTCAATTGTTTCTTTTTTCACCATGAGTGAAAGTAGTTGTTATAAAATCGTGATCCAGATCTTTATTTCTTTTTGTTGCCATTTCGTCATTATAAACTTCCATGATGTTATGTACTTGTGAATATTTATTTTTTAATGAACATTTAGTTGACGTTTTAAAAGGGCCTTAGGATACTTTTGTCGCAATGCTTCCCCCATCACAAACACATCTCTATCTATCCTTTCCTTTTCATTATTGATGATTCGTTGATGTCTTTTTAGATCTTGTATAATAACATTACGGAATATGTTACGATGTATAGTGCTATACCAATGCGTCAGATAATTGATCTTTATATCAAAATTTCTTCGTTTGTCATATATATTAAATATAATGTGATCCTGGATCGCATTATATGGCTAGTGTTCATTAACGGTGACACCTACGCTATTAATTAAAATAGTTGGCAACCAGTTTTAATAGTTGGCAGTGAAAAGATGCCAACTTGGGTATTTATTAAGGAAATGTAGAGCAACGTAAATAAGCACAAATGACGCAATAATGTAGCATACAGCTGTTTCGGAGCCACTCTGGTTCCCCTTCGTTAGTGCAAGAAAACTAATAAACCTGGTTCAAAAGAGGAATGGGTTCATAGATGTACAGTGCACTGGGAAATACTTTGTCTATATTATGGAAAGCAATCAAATTAGCAACTGATGTTTTGAGCTAAAAGCTCTTCATTTAGAAAAGCGTATCGGTGTTATTAAATAATTTATTAAATAACTATAGAATAAATAGAATGGATATACGTCACCTTTAATAAACTTTAAAAATTAACGACAACAAAATAGGTTTAAAAAGTAATTTAATAAAAACTCCTTTCTTCGACGTACATAAATTTATAAAGCCAAAGCGCTTTCGGGTATCACCACGTCCTTCGTCAACGGCGAAAATTAATAAAAATAATAGATAGGTTATTTAGATCCCACAATATATCTGACGTTGTCCGGAATGTAAAGCAAGGATTGATTCTATTGAATTAATTCCTTGAATTTTTGGGATAAATGAATGGCTGCTTTATGTTTTGGGCAACGCCGGTTAATAAATGAAATGTAAATAATTGGGATTTAAATATTTTTTAAATTTAAATAATCAAATGTAATAATAATCTAAAAAATCTGATGTGGGCAACACATGACTTTCCTTATATAATGCAATGAATTTACTACTTTTACAGTTAAAAAAATGTTATTCTTATAGCAGATACTTATATTCTTTCCAAGATATTGAATTTTCTTCAATTACTCGTCATTTTCATTGATTTAGCGTCATTTTTATAAATTTGGCGAGATTTTTGTTAGTTTGGCAACAATTAAAAATGTCGCCAAGTAGGCGACATTCCGCCAAATTCGTCGCCAAAATCTCGCCAAGCGTTATGGACGGAGAAATAAGTTATTTTTACAGCAGATAAATGACTATTGGCGTTCAAATACAAAAGTATTACTCAAAGTATCTTTTTTCATGAATGGAACGAGCTAGGTGCACGAGAATATCACCAAATTGATCGCATGGTATTACATATGAAAAGTGAACATGTTTCTCAATAGGAAATATATATTTTTTATTTTATATAACTTTTTGATATTTTTTTTAAAAAATGTGCAATATCTCGAGAACGGTTCATGTTAGCGTTCTAAAATTTATATCAATAGTTTTCTAATAAAAAATTACATAATAAATGTCTATTTTCGTAACTTTATTAGCGGTTTTGATTTTTTGACGATTTTTTCAAAATTTCACTCGAAAATTCAGGGGGTTCTGAACATTCGATTGCGTATAAAAACAATAGGCTTCCAGAGTTTACGGATTGTGAGTTTTGTACCAAATTTCGTTCGAATTGGTCCATTTGCCCGTCAGTTATCGTCTCCACAGACTCACTGACACACACACACACACACACTTCAAATATGTTTGATTCGTGATCAGGTATGCTTGAAACGTGCTCTCCCGTCGAAAACGCGAATTCGAATTATTAATTTTCGACCCCGTCACAATACTTTCCTTATACATTATGCATATAAGGAAAGTAAAAAGTAATATAAAAATTGAATCATGACGTCTTCAAATAACACACACGGTCTTCAACGCATAGAACTAAAAAATTATGGTAAAGCTCAAACGAATTCTGTGCGTTCTATTAACCCGTCTGCCTTCCGGTTCTGTACTTTTACGCTAAGTGAGAATAAAAATTATAATGAACATAAAAACCCAGAAACATAATTTTCGGTATGGAGAAGTGGGTAATATTCAATTTATCTCTTATTAATTTATGAAGCTCGAATTCTCAGTGGGTTTTCTATGTCGGAAGTTTAAAATTAATTATGTCCTCAAAATGAGAAAAATATTTATGTCTTAAAATATTCTCCCAAATCCGGCTTCATAGCACAGATTCCGTTTTGCACTACTTTTAAAAAGCTTTTTTTGGTCTTAACGATGGTGTTAAGATGAAAACTTTGCAATAATATTTTTGTTCGCTAAGGAGCCGATTTGTGCGAAAATCGTTTAAAAAGAAGCTTCAAAATCAAATAATTAAAAAAATAACTTGATGACTGTTTTTTATCGTGAACATAAGCATCCTGTACCAAGTTTCATGGCTGTACGTCACTTAGACTTTCTGCTATATGTAACAAAACCGAACAAATGAACAAACAAACAGACATATTTTGTTATTATAGATTTATCGTGTGATGTTCGGTAGCAACCGTAAAGTTTGTAATTACCGCAGGGAACAAACACTAAATGAAAATTTTATTAACAGATTTTTAAAAATGTTAACAGACGAGAGTTTCTCCAAAATAAGAAATATATAAAATAATTTTTAAGTTAACGATTTTGAAGGCTGTTCTCTCAGCAAAAGCATGTTTAATATAATTTATGTTTAAAAATAATGGAAAATTTTCTGATTAGAGTTGTGGGATAGAATGGCCAAGAATTTCAGCCTTATAGTGGTGTGTGAGTGTGAAGACCCAGACCGTCCGACTCATCCAGAGGACTTGAGTATCTAATTGGACGGCCGGGAAGAGATCCGGCGACAACACCAGAAAAAACACAACTAAACAAAACAGCAAACAAACAAAGCAGTAATCAAAAACAAAACACAACACCAAAACAACACAGCAAACCAAAATAAAAGGGAAGGCGGCACCACCGGGGAGGAGCAAGTAAAAACCAAGGGGATCAACAACCAGAGAAAAAGTTCTCAGGCTATTCAAGTGATTTTGTTGGATATTTCTCTCGCTATGAGAACACAGTTTTTAATTTTGTTAATTGAAGTTTTATTCGAGCAGACACTCGAGAACCAGGCCGCGGAATTAGCGGGGAAAGGTTTAGAAAGATGAAAAGGTTTAGAGCCTTATAGTGGTGAAGATTTTTATCCAATTTTGGAAGATAAAAATGTCCTTTAATTATTTCCTTCTATCGATCTTTTATTTTCCCTTCTTGTTCAGATCAACGTCATAACTCCTTAAATAAATTTGACCGTACTGAGATGGCTTCATATTTGCTTTCGCTTTTCATTATGTATGTTAAATTCAGATTTAAGATATTAATGTACTTCAGACAACAACAACAAAAAAATAAAATTTTTGTTAAATCCCATATTTCACATAAAAATAAACGTATTCAAGCAGCTGGATTTCTTCATCCAACTAGTTAACTAAGTACGTCTTTGTTAGTCTCACCATATATAAATTATGATGTATAGGAAAAGTATTGCGAAGAGGTCGAAAATTCGAATTCGAGTTGTCGACGGCAGAGCTCATTTTAAGCATCCCTAAATTCGAATCTAACATCTTAAAAGTGCATTAAATCTGTTAACATAATTTTCGCAGATCTAGTTGATTTCACTCACGAGAAAAGATACTTTTTGAAATAGTTAGAATTTTAACTTACCCGAAGGTGTAAAGTGTCTGTTTAGACGCCCGGAATTGCCACCTACTTCAGGCCGGATCCCATTGAGGGAGGCATCTACAGGGGCCATACCCTTCTTCCCCTATCACTAACCTCTCGGAAGGACTTGCGTATCTACTTATTTAACGTCCGTACTCCGTGTGCACACGGGGGCAGTTTAGGAACAGCTGGGAATCGAATTCGGGTCGTCCGAGTGCAATTCCAGCCCTCCAACCACTGGTCTGTTCCACTCCCAACCATTATGTTTCTTCTTCTTCTACCCAGACCGTCCGACCTAAAGGTGTAAGGTATCTGT
The DNA here is from genome assembly GCA_951213105.1 of Amaurobius ferox. Lineage (NCBI taxonomy): Eukaryota > Metazoa > Arthropoda > Arachnida > Araneae > Amaurobiidae > Amaurobius > Amaurobius ferox. The sequence goes on along the minus strand of OX578145.1, from coordinate 109,200,074 downwards.
TTGGATGGCTGGGAAGTGCCACCCAATTTAGACCGGAACCCAGTGGGGGAGGCATTCACAGGGACTGTACCCTCTTCCCCCTACCACCAACTCTCGGAAGGACTTACGGACTCATGTTTAATGTGATCGTATTCCGCATGAACATGGCGACAGTTTAGGTAGATAGGAGAATTGAACTCGGATTGTCCAAGTGCAATCCTCGCAAGCTAACCACTGGGTTGTTGCGTCCGTTACCCATTCTGTTTGGAGTTATCACTAAAATCATCATCCGAAATCACTAAATTTCAATTTACATGATGTTAATTAAATGCCAAAACCATTAAGCTGAGGACCTCGTACACCATTATTTCCTTGGGAAAGAAGTGACGTCACTGAATTAAGTAGGGAAAGTCATGTGCTGTTATATTATCAGATATTTTAGTATACAGCCATTATCAAAATCATTATCACTATTGTCAAGAAAAATCAACAGATGAAAAACAGCATGACGAGGAGATGAAAAAACAACATAAGAAAATTGTTTTCTATATTCCATACGACAAGTAAATACTATCTTTAGTCTAAGAAAACTAAAATGCTCTATTATTTTACAAGTGGAGAGCTTTCAGGGAGCATAAATGGATTTCAGCATTGCAACATAAGAAAAACAAGCCTTAAGAAAACTATTTACTATTGTTAAGATATTTTGGAAAAATATTAAAGTTTGAGCAAATCAATTGTGTGGTATCATTTTTGTGTTTTCATTTAGAATCCTGTTTCTGAGAAAGATGACTTATGATACGTAGCCGTTCGTGAAACGCCCCTGTAATAGTTTATTATTTAAGAAATCATTGTGATATATAAAGTTGAAGAGTTTACACTTGGCAGCCATGAAACTGTACTTTCGTTCTGTTTATGGATTGTACGGCTTCTGGCATAATACAAGAAGATGTCAGTGTTTGTGTGTCTTCTGTAGGGGAAAATATAAGCTACGGACAGTTGTGAAATTTGCAACTCAGTCAACTGAACACCCGGGATGGCATACGTCGGTAAATTCGAATTAGTTTTCTTGGTTATTTTATGTATAGAAGCAAACTTTTGAGGGATTTTCATGCGAATCACTCCCTTGGTAATGTAAATATAAATGTGCAGAGCCCACTTCGAAAATAATAGCTTGCAATTTCGTCTCAGTAGCTCAACTGTAAAGCGTCGACAGTGAAGATCAAGTGTTCCATTCCCAGTTGGGGCAGCAAGGTCCTTTACAATGGTGCCCGAACAAGTTAACTCTGTAGGTTAGTGCAAAGTTGTCGGAGAATTGAAAGTGACTCTACTAGTAAGACTAGCACGGATTCAGTGGACTTTGGGATACTCAACGCCGATTTCAAATCAAAAAGTTAACGACTATACAAGCTAACCTGGAAGATTAAAATAATACCAGGAGGCTCACCTGAGGTAAAAATAGCAGGAGGTCGTCAGGTAGATGGTCATTTGTCCGCCAATCTGATATTAGACAGTGGAAAATGGAGAGTCCACTTCGAAAAGAAGATCATGCGATTTTGTCCTAGTAGTTCAATGGTACAGCGTCGGTTGACCAGTTCGAAGATTCAGGATTTTTATTCGCGGTAGGGACAGCAAGGTTCATTACAATTGTTATCACAGAGTGATACATTGTAAAACATTTTCAAGCATATTACTGAAAATTTCAGGGGAATCATCTGTCCGTAATGGGGAGCAAGGTTTCTGATAGTTATGATAACATATTAAAATACAAAAATAACGCTACGGCAAACGATAATTAGCTGAATATTTCAGAAATGCAGCTTGAATTTTCATGAATGCCCGTGATTGCGGCTTTTCTGATAGTTTGCCGAGATTATTAACACTGTAGCAGAAAAAAGTGAGCAAAAGTTGAAAATGTTTTACAGTGAGAGAATATTAATGTGATCGTTTTCCCTAATATTACAGTGCCTAGAAGATACAATGTGCTGACCGAGAAGAAAAGCGTGGTCCCTAAAAGCCGCCACCGCCAGATAGCGCTGGTCTCGAATAAGAGATCAAAAGCCAAGGTGTTAACATTAAAACGGAATGTAATGCAAATGAAATGACCGATATCATTGGAAATAATTGAAAAAATCTGATGTGGGCAACACATGACTTTCCTTATATAATGTAATGAATTTACTACGTTTACAGTAAAAAAATAGGTTTTTTTATAGTAGATACTAATATTCTTTCCAAGATATTGAATTTTCGACAATTAGTTGTCATTTTCATCGATTTAGCGACATTTTTATCCATTTAGCGGGATCTTCGTTAATTTGGCAACATTTCAAAAAGTCGCCAAGTTGGCGACATTCCGCCAAAATCTCACCAAGTGTTATGGATGAAGAAATAAGTTATTCTTACAGCAGACAAATGACTATTGGCGTTCAAATAAAAATGTATTACTCAAACTATCTTTTTCCATGAATGGAACGAGCTAGATCCACGAGAATGATGTCACCCAATTTATCGTATGGTATTACATATGAAAAGTGAACATGTTTCTCAATAGGAAATATTTTTATTTTATTTTATATGACTTTTTGATAATTTTTTTTAAAAATGTGCAATATCTCGAGAACGGTTTGTGTTACCGTTCTAAAATTTATGCCAATCGTTTTCTAATGAAAAATTACATAAGAAATGTCTATTTGCGTAACTTTATTAGTTGTTTTGATTTTTTGACGATTTTTTCAAAATTTTATTCTAAAATTTAGGGGGGTTCTGAGCATTCGATTGCGTATAAGAACAATAGGCTTCCAGTGTTTACGGATTGTGAATTTTGTACCAAATTTGGTTCGAATCGGTCCATTCATTCGTCAGTTATCGTCTCCACAGACTCACTGACGCACACACACACACACATACTTTCACACACACACACACACACACAGACATCACTTCAAAAATGTTTGACTCGTGATCAGGGATGCTTGAAACGTGCTCTCCCGTCGAAAACTAGAATTCGAATTTTCGACCCCGTCACAATACTTTCTTTATACATTATGTATATAAGGAAAGTAAAAAATTGTGTGACATTTTGTGTGATTATTGCAAGTGGTATATACAAAAAGTCATTTGGTTTTCAGAGAGATTGAGATAAGGATATATTTGTATTTTTTAAATATTTTTTTAACTTGATCTATTATTCGTTCAAACCTTTGAGGTCCAATAATCAGGTTCATTCACCGCTATGAATGGGAAATTCGCTATGACATCTCTTCTGGCACATTGCAGGTCTTCCGTTTTGAAGTTTTTCGGGATAGCCTATGCCAGCCATAGGACTGTACTCGGTTTTAGAGAATAACTCGAAAATCAGAGTAAATAGACAATCTAGATTTAATATACCCTTTTCTTTTGGTGTATATATTAATTCTTTCGAATTTAAACCCTATCGGGATAACCCGTTTTGGGTCCGTCTAAGGAATTCACTGGTTTTTGCGGAATAACTCAAGATCAGGTGTGTATACAGGGTGTCCCAAAAAGATTGAAACGCGCTTTAATTCTTTACCTGTTGGAGATAAGTGGGCATTGTAAATTGCAAAAATGTTGAAAGTAAGGTTGGAAATAAGACTACAATAATGAAATTGTCCTCCCATTAATTTTCAATAAGTTACATTTTCAAATTTTTATACTACTCCCTTAGGCAAATCCGGTCAATCAGATATTTTTTATATTTAATGCAACAAGATCATTAAAAAAAGCCCCGCATATCTGTATCTTTAAAATGGAGCGAGTTATATTTAATTGAAAATTGAACATTGTGAATGGGGACCCTAAATCAAATTAGAAATGTAAATCTGTGACATATCACAAAAAATATAAAACTGGATGATAATACATAGCATATCCAATCGCATAGTGAGAACCACTGCTTTAGCTTTATATGATCTCTGTCTATGCAATGCTTTATTTAGATGAAATTGTGATAAAATGTTTTTACACATATTACCGTATTTTTGATCTAAACAAGTTCCATTGTCAATTTGTTTATGATCCCTATTTTCACTGATGCAACAGACTTTCACAAGGTACGGAAATGTGGCATAAGTTAGTTTTTTTCTTTATCATAATTCAGTTGATTTTAAAGATACAGATATGCGTTTTTTTAATGATCTTGTTGCATTAAAAATAAAAATTTTCTGATTGACCCAATTTGTCTAAAGGGTCGTATAAAAATTTAAAATGTGTAACTTTTTGAAAATGAACGGGAGGATTATTTCATTAACGTAGTCTTATTTCCTACCTTACTTTCAACATTTTTGCAATTTACTTTGTCCACTTATCTCCAACAGGTAAAGAATTAAAACGCGTTTCAATCTTTTTGGGACACCCTGTATGAAAATTCCAAGTTTAGCATAGTCTTGTCAGTTTTGGTATATTTTGACTCTTTGGATTAAAAACCTTATCAGGCTAACCCGTCCTGAGCCCAACAAAAGGAATGTACTCGTTTTTTGCGAATAACTCGAAAAATTGGAACATCTAGAATATCTAAATTTAATATATCATTGTCCTTTGGGGTATAATGTATTTCATTGGATTTCGAACCTTATTGGGCTAGCCCATCTTGGGCCCGAAATAGAAATTTACTCGCTTTTTTAGAATAATTCGAAAATCGAAGTAGCTGAAAAATGTAAATTTAGTATATAATTTCCTTTTGGATACATTTTAATTTAGATTTTGAACCTCATCGGGATAGCCTGTCTTGGGTCCGCTTAAAAGTTCATTCGTTTTCAAAGAATAACTCGAGATCCGAAGTAGCAAAAAATCCCAAGTTTAGCATGCCGTTGGCTTTTGTGATATATTTCAATTTCTTCGGATTTGAACTTTATCGGGACAGCCCGTCCTGGACCCGACATAGGAATGGACCCGTTTTATGAGAATAACTGGAAAATTGGATCAGATAGAAAATATAAATTTAGTATATTCTTATCTTTTGGGGTGTATTTTAATTTTTTCGATATTGACCAGTATTGGGTAAACCCATTAAGAGCCTGTCTTAGAAATTAACTCGTTTTTGGGGAATAACTCGAGAAACGGAATATCTAAATGTTCCAACTGTGGAATATCATCGTCATTTTAGGCATATCTTAACTCACTGTATTTAAAACATTATCGAGCTAACCCGTCATGCATCCAACAAAAGGAATGCACAGGGTTTTTGCGAATAACTCCAAAACTGTATCAGCTAGAATGTCTAAATTTAGTATATCATTCTATTTTAGTGGATATTTTATTTCTTTGGATTTTGAACCTTATCAGGCTGGCTCGTCTTCGGCCCGACATAGGAATGTACTCGTTTTTCGAAAATAACTCGAATATCGGAGCATCTAAAAAATCAAAATGTAGTATATCATTTTCTTTTGGGATAAAGTTGAATACCTCGAATTTGAACTGTATCGGGTTACCCCGTCTTGGATCTCCCTTAGGAGTGGAGTAGCGAAAAATTCCAAGTTTAGCATGTTGCTATCTTTTGTGGTGTATTTTAACTCCTGACATGCTATATCAAATATACCACATACATAATGATTCTCGAGTTCCTCCCCCAATACGAAAGGATTCTTATGGGAGACCAAAGACGGGCTAGCCCGATATGGTTCAAATTCGAAAGTATTAAATTTTACTCCAAAAGGAATTAATATACTAAAGTTGTATTTTTTATATGCTCCGGTTTTTGAGTTATTCTCATAAAATCAGTATATTCCTATGGCGGGCTCAACATGGGCTAGCCGAATAAAGATCAAAATCGAAAAAATGAAATATATTACAAAAGACAACAGCATGCGAAACTTGGAATTTCGAGCTACTCCGGTTCTCGAGTTATTCATCAAAAACGAGCGCATTCCTAAAACGAACTCAAGACGGGCTAGCAGGATGAGGTTCAAAACCGAGATTAAGATAAACCTCAAAAGAAAACGATATACTAAATTTAGATTTTTTCAGCTTCTCCGATTTAAAGTTATTTTTGAAATACGAGAGCATTACTGTGTCGGGCCCAAGACGGGATAGCCCGATAAGGTTCAAAATCCAAAGAAATAATATACACACTAAAAGACAATGATATACTATATTCAAGCTGCTACAGGTTTGGCGTTATTCTCAGACGAGTATCATTCCTTGTGTTGGACCCAGGACGGGCTAGCCCGATAAGGTTTTAATTCCAATGAAATAAGACATACCGCAAATGACAACGACATTCTAAACTTATAAATGCAAGATACTCCGGTTCTGGAGTTATTTACCCAAAACTAGTAAATTTCTAATAAGGACCCAAGACGGGTTAGCCCATTACGGTTGAAAATCCAATAAATTAAGATATTCCCTAAAAGATAAGGATATACTAAATTTATATTTTCTAGTTAATCTGATTCTCCAGTTATTCTCAAAAAACGGGTCCATTCCCATGCCAGGCCCAAGACGTGCTAGCGCGATAAAGTTTAAAATAAAGAAACTAAAATATACCACAACAGCTTACGGCATGCTAAACTTTTAGCTATTTGGGATCTCGAGTTATTCTATAAAAACAAATGCACTCTTAAGCGGACCCAAGACGGGCTAGCCCGATGAAGTTCAAAATCTAAATTAAAATGTATCCAAAAGGAAATGATAAACTAAATTGACAATTTTAGTTGCTCCGATTTTCGAATTATTTTAAAAAAGTGAGTAAATTTCTATGAAGGGCCCAAGACGGGCTAGCCCAATAAGTCTTGAAATCCTATGAAATACAACATACCCCAAAGGACAATGATATATTAAATTTAGACATTTTAGATGTTCGGATTTTTGGGTTATTCTCAAAAAGAGTAGTACATTTCTTTGTTGGGCTCAGGACGGGCTAACTCGATATTGTTTTAAATCCAAAGTGCTAAAATATACCACAAATGACAAGGATATGCTATATATATATATATATATATATATATGTATAAAAACTTGGAATTTTTAGATACACCTATTCTCGAGTTATTCCGCAAAAAAGGGTGAATTTCTTAGGCGGGTCCAAGACCGGCTTGCCCGATACAATTCAAAATCGAAAGAATTAAAACATGCGCCAAAATACAAGGATATATTAAATTTAGATTTCCCACTTGCTCTGATTTTCGAGTTATTCTCTAAAACCGGGTTCAGTCTTACGGCGGGCCCAGGATGGGCTTGCCCGATAAACTTCAAAATCGAAAGAACTGAAATGTACCACAAGAGAAAATGTTATACTGAATATCACGTTTCTGTGATGAATGAACCTGATTATTTTGGATCAAGACGAAGAAATTCACTAATAATGACTACCATTAAACTTAAGTAGTAAGTGAAGTAGACTTAGTCACAGCAACAATAATATAGGGGCAACAATTGGGAGTTTTAGAAAGAATAAATATGTTTTCCCTTTAAAAATCACGTTACACGAGAATCTCAGTTAAACAAAAGCCATTGATAATTTTTTGATAAATTTTAGCATATTGTGGTTAAGATATTTTCCAGTTTTCAAAGTATAGTATTTGTAAATAATTAATATACAAAATTGTTTAAGGACATTGTTGACGTTCTCACCCTTTTCAGTGCACTTCTTTGAATTGCTTTATTTCGTTAGTTCTAGCTGTTTATATTTACAAAACTGGTATGATTTTTCTATCAATTGCTAATAACATTCTAATATATTTCTGCTTCATACCTAGGCGCTTTTTCCAGAGGGAGGGAGCAAACTCAAGCACATGATGTACAACGTAGACTGACTTGATGCTCACCTTTGTTATATTGAATGTCCAAGGGGGAGTGTTACTCCCCCCTTTACCTCCCCTATGGGTGTCCATGACTTCATATTTGATAAAATGATTGTAAAAGTTAATCTAATTTAGAAATAAGGAAACATTTAAAATGATATATCTTGTATGTATTCACCTTACATGGGCAACATTTAAAAATCTCGTGTATTTCATCCACACTTTGCATTTTTATATAAAATTATTTTATTTTATTCTCCAATAAATGAAACTTATTGAAATAAAACTTATGAAAATGCGAATTCCAATATAAATTTCACTTGTAATACCAAATTTTTTGCCAAATTTTCAGCCTCCTCAATCAAAAGTCTCAAGCTAAGCTACTGGAAGATTAACCATGTTGTTTACAATAAAAATGGCTCAATAACTAGCAGGTCATACTTTGTGACTCACACGCTAAAAACTGAAGCTCCTCTATAGACTGTGTATGCCATCTAGTGGTTCTTATTTCTTCGACAGGAATTCCTTATCTGTGTCGAAATTATAAACACTGGCGGTTATGGCAACACCTATATACCTACCTTACATTAATAAAAGCATCACGTTCCCATTCTAAGATGAAACGTCTATGAACCATTTTCGCGTCGTTACTCTGTAGCCAGCATGGAATAGCTGATATCTGCAATAAGTAGTAAGAAACTTGCTGTGTATAGGACGTTACTTTGAGCATAATCAATAATAAACCGGATATCAACGGGAAACGTAGCACAAATAAGTTTAAGTGAGCAGACGTACGTCTTGGAAATTTGTTTATTTCCTTCTGCAGTTCGACCAAAACTGGATCTGAATGCCGAAATGAGAGCAAGACCATGCCGGTAAAAGAGAAAATGGCTAAAAGACATACCCCAATATAGTTGAACCACCTAGTGTGACAAAAAAATAAGTAAAACGAGAAAAAATGGAAAAAGAAGCGAATATGAATACAGGAAGAAAACAACAAAGAATAAATAAAATGTAGATTAAATGATCTCTTTATACGGAGCGCATAAAATGCGAAACAATGAAGCAAATAATTGGACATGGTCATGCTAAACTTCGAAGAAAAAGGGTGTCAGCAAAAAATTATTGACCAGATTACAGGAATTTTTATTGGCAAAATCTTCAAAGAAATCCAAATCGAAAGCTAAAGAGCAATTTTAAGTAATGGAGACAGAAGATAATAAAACTGGTGATGTGTTATCCATCAATGATTGGAGATGGAAGATGTATTAATTTTTTAGATATTGACACAATTTTGCTGTACTTTTAAAAGGTTCTTTATATATTAAATTTGCTATGTAAAGCAATTTTGCGAAACTCTATAATTCTGAAACATCTGTGTTGAACAAAAATCCCTTTTTCATGTACAATCATGCTAGATGTTCAATGTGATAAATACTTCACTGTTTCCCGTAGAAATGTTGTTGAGACCCAGACCGTCTGACCTACCAGAAAGGTGTTTCCCGTAGCAATGTGTATAATCCTTAGTTGTGACGTTATAAAGATGGGAGAATTTTCCCCCTTGCAGTAAAATTAAAAATCCAAACTTTTATAGACGCACTTAAAAATTCATAGAAAATTAATAGAGTGATTAAAAATCATGAAAAAACACCATTTGAGAAAACTGAAAAAAAAATATATGCATATACAATAAATGAACACATACTACGTATATGCATACACTACGCTGTATTACGGATATTCACATTTTAAATCTATATAAATTATATATTTTTCGAATAGCCTTTTTTTGACCTTTTTTAAAACGAAAAAATTGAAAAATTGAAAATGTGAATCAGTTTATATACTATCTGCCTTCTATCAGTTGTTTTTTATGCTCTTTTCAAATAAATGCCATTCAGATCGTATATTATTATTATTCAAAATGTAACATTGAGTGAAAAACTGTAAAAGCATGTATACTAAACATCAAATAATTATGTATACCATTTAAGAAAACTTCAATTTATATATGTTTTTCTTCAGTTATAAGCACTAAATAAAATTAAGTAAAAGCAAAGTGTTCTTCATAAAATATGTTTCATAAATATTCCATATTCCAGAAAACGTTAAGAGCACTACATTATTTGCATGTTGTGATATTTTATTTAATACCGTACGTTATTGAAAAAAGTACGTTATTTTCGTCTGTCTCGCAAATACCGTCTGTCTTAAAATCTTTTGACATAAATATAGACATAAATATTTAAACTTGCTCATAATTCAACATTTAAGTAAAAACCAATTATATAGATTATTTTTGGGCGTATTGCGATTTACTTTTATATATTTTGGATAGATGAGAAAGAGCAGCAGCATTCTAAAATGAATCTTAATTAGCTTGCAGGCTTTCAACAAAAGTAAAGAGCAGGGAAAAACTTATGTAAATGATAATAAATGGAAGAGCTACTAATTTTTAAAATGAAGAATAATGTTTGTAAGAACGAGGAAAAGGGGAAAGCGTTTTTTTTTAAACCGAAGGTGAATCTTCGAATGAACTTCAACTGACAGGATTTAACGAAATTTGTATTATATCCACTCAATAATCTCAACTGACAGCATTTTATCATCTAAAGAAGATCAAATGTGGGCAGCATGCGACTTTTCTACATAATGCAATACCTTTATTTTTTACTTTCCCTGCAATACATGGTAATGTATAGGGAAAGTATTGGAATCATGCCGAAAATCACAACTCGAGTTTTCGACGGATCTACACGTTTCGAGACCTCTAGAATACGAAAAAACTATTTTTAGCGTGACGTCTGTGTGTCTGTACAATGTATGTATCCACTCTAACTAAAAAACTAATGGACCAAATTTCATAAAATTTGGTATGTAGGTCACATGGGTGAGACCCTGGGCTTGATTAGTTTTTGGTAGGATTCGTAAAAACAGAACCCGCCTTTTTTTGCGAAATAGCCCGTAAAAAATTTATGTATCCACTCTAGCTAAAATACTAACTGACCAAATTTCACAAAATTTGGTAGATAACTTACTTGTGGGACATTGATGCTGATTTGATTTTGATACGATTCAGAAAATAACAACCTGCCTTTTTTTACGATAGGGCCAGCAAAAATCGCCAAAATCTAAAAAAAAATAAAGACTACGTATGCTGAAATGTATCAATTAAATTCTTGTTTTATACGCAGTTTTTGACGAGAAAAAGAATATATCACATTCCATTACACTATAGGACTAACCGTTCTCAAGATATTTGAGATTTCTTGCATTTTTGTTACGCCGCTGTCGGAAAAATGTCCAAATACCAAATATAAACAAAATTTGAATTAAAAATGTAAATTTAGTGTTATTTGGTGCAATTAAACCCAATTTAATGAATTATTAAAGAAGGAAAGGAAATATAAATTTGAGACAGCAGGGAAAGTCATGTCCTGCCCACATCAGATTTTTCACAGTGAAATAATGGGGTACAAGATCCACAGAAAATGATTTTGGCATTGACTTTACATCACGTAAATTAAAACATCGCTCTTTTGGCAATTTATGCATCTAAGCGAATGACTGATTTATACTCAAGTATAAATCTTCCTCAGTATCTTCATCAAAGTGTAAATAACATTTAATTAATAATAATTACATAAAATAAATGGCAATTGGCGAATTCTTGGGCATCAAACTATAAAACAATTGCGAAAAATATCTTATCTCGTGAATGGAACGATCTAGATTCCTGAAAATGATATTGCATAATATTGCATTTGGAAAGTGAACATGTTTCATAGATACTTACTTTAATTCAAAAACATAATTGTTTTTAAGTTTGAAGCTCAATAATTAAACATTTTAGTCAACTCTTAATTGTAGTTCATAGTGAATATTAGCATTAAGTAATTAAAATGATAAGCATATGCAAAATATTAAAATGATAAGAAGGTGCAGATTTAAAAATAGTAAGCACATGTCTCTTATCGAGGGGGCATTATGTCTGTATTGGAGTCCAGGGGAAATTGTTACAAAGTTGAAATTGTATAGAAAAAATATAATCTAAAATTAAAATTCTTCGTGTGAAACAACATAAACAGTTGATTAAAATATGAACCGGTTTCGGAGGCAAGAAAATTAAAAAATAAGTTTCCTTTTCAGGTTAAGAGGACAGAGTAACCTCACCAGCAATGGCGAGAAGGATTTTCAATGTAATAAGATCTTTATACTCCTAACAAAACATTAAATATTTTGGGTCAGGATGAGAAAGTGTGAAAACGTTTTTGCAGCTTCCTCAAAAACCGATGTCATTATTACTGTTTCAAAATTACTCTAATTACGTTTGAAACTTTAATTTAAAACCCCTCACATTAAGCTCTGAATTTTCTAGCTGTTACACTAAGTTTTGTTGGTAAAATGCTAGGTATGAAAATATAAAAAAATCCATATCAAAAATGCTTGGAAAACATGTGTTCAAGAAATCATTTTTTGTGAATTGGCTCTTACACTTAATATTAAATAATATAGTATATACACTTCTTACATTTTTTATTAAATAAAAGGAGAAAAAGAATTACCATTTTTCATAATCTTTTTAAAATAGAAAAATGCAATTCCTCAAGCAATATATTAATGCTTTTGCAGAAAAAAAAAAAAAAAAAGACACAGAACCTGAAAATTTTTGAAGTTGGTATTGTGTTATTTCCCCCCGTTATGAATATTTATGATTTGATGTACCCGCAAGAGATAAAGAGATAATCATAAAACCATTACTGAAGATTTGAGACTAGAACGAATTGAAACAGTCAAAGCTTTGCAGGGAAGGAAGTCAGGATATATATATTCATAGATGGTAAAATATTTGCTCAAAACATGACTTTCTCTACACACAAAAAATTTCAATATTATGTAAAATAACTAGAACGATTATTGCGCGTTTCCCAAGAATTTAGACGCAAACATTTGATTAAAAAATCTGATGTGGGCAGCACATGACTTTACTTATATAATGCAATGAATTTACTGCTTTTACAGTAAAAGAAAATAGTGTTATTCTTATAGTGGATACTTATATTCCTTCCAAGATATTGACATTTCGTTAATTAGTCGTCATTTACATTGATTTAGCGTCATTTCCATTCATTTGGCGGAATTTTTGTTAATTTGGTAACATTTAAAAACGTCGCCAATTTGACGACATTCCGCCAAACTCGTCTCCAAAATCTCGCCAAGCGTTATGGACGGAGAAATAAGTTATTCTTATAGTAGATTGTCATTCAAATACAAAAGTATTACTCAAAGTATCTTTTCTCGTGAATGGAACGAGCTAGATCCACGAAAATGAGGTCACTCAATTTATCGCATGATATTACATATGAAAAGTGATCATGTTTCTCAACAGTTAATATTTTTTTTAATATATGGGAACTTTGTTATACATTTATTTGAAAAATGTACAGTATCTCGAGAACGGTTCATCTTAGCATTCTAAAGTTTATGTCAATCGATTTCAAAGGAAAAATTACGTAAGAAATGTCTATTTGCGTAACTTTATTAAAGATTTTGATTTTTCGATGAATTTTTCAAAATTTTACTCGAAAATTTAGGTGGTTCTGAACATTCGATTGTGTTTAAAAAGAATAGGCTTCTAGTATTCACACATTATAATTTTTGTACCAAATTTCAATCGAATCGCTCCATTTGTTCGCGAGATATTGTCTCCACAGAGTCACTGACACACACACACACGCACACACACACACATATTTTCACACTCACACATACAGACATCACCTCAAAATGTTCGATTTGTGATCAGGGATGCTTGAAACATGCTCTCCCGTTGAAAACTCGAATTCGAATTTTCGAACCCGTCACAATACTTTCCTTATACATTATATGTATATAAGGAAAGTAATAACAGCGAAACATACATTACATTTTCAAAAATCTGATGTGGGCAGCACATGACTTTCCTTATATAATGCAATGTATTTACTGGTTTTCAGTAAAGAAATAGGTTTTTCTTATAGTAGATACTTATATTCCTTCCAAGATATTGAATTTTCGACGATTAGTCGTCATTTGCATTGGTTCAGTGTCATTTTTATCCATTTGGTGAGATTTTTGTTAATTTGGCAACATTAAAAAAAGTCGCCAAGTTGCCGACATTCCACCAAATTCGTCGCCAAGCCTTATGGACGGAAAAATAAGTTATTCTTACAGCAGATAAATGACTGTTGGCGTTCAAATACAAAAGTATTACTAAAACTACCTTTTCTCGTGAATGGAACGAGTTAGATCCACGAGAATGATGTCACCACATTTATCGCATGATATTACATATGAAAAGTGAACATGTTTCATAACAGGTTAATATATTTTTCTTAATTTATGGGACATTTTGATAAATTTATTTCAAAAATGTGCAATACCTCGAGAACGGTTTATGCTAGCGTTCAAAAGTTTATGTCAATCGTTTTCTAAGGAAAAATTACATAAGAAATGTCTATTTGCGTAACTTTATTAAAGGTTTTGATTTTTTGATGATTTTTCAAAATTTCACTCAAAAATTTAGGGGAATCTGAACATTCGATTGTGTTTTAAAACAATAGGCTTCGAGTATTCATGGATTCTGATTTTTGTACCAAATTTCATTCGAATCGCTCCATTCGTTCGTGAGATATCTTCTCCACACACACACACACAAACATAATCTCAAAAATGTTCGATTCGTGATCAGGGATACTTGAAACGTGCTCTCCCGTCGAAAACTCAAATTCGAATTTTCGACCTCGTCACAATACTTTCTTATACATTATGTTTATAAGGAAAGTAAAAAGGAAACAACACTTTAACGACACAGCCGTTTAGAACAAAAATAAATAAATTCCTGCACAGATGTAATGTATTTTCTATGAGTAGCTAAACACTCATCAGTCGCTGCGAATGCAATCAATATACGCTTTAAATAAGCTAGCAATGTACAATGCAATCCAAATACATGACCTTTGTTAGCTCGATTAAAAAAAAAGTTTTTAAGGCTAAACTTTAGCATAGCTAGCTAAGATATACCCAAGTTCGTGAAATGCTTAAAATTGGACGGGGGGGGGGGGTAGTTAATAAAATATAAGAATATAGACCCATGAGCCTGTAACCTATTTAATTTAATTTATTGTGAGAATAGGGGTATGCTAAGCTTGCTTAAAATCAACACTACGTTCTGAAATAAAAATATCATATTACTTACCCTATATAATGCAACTCATTTACTTTTTTCATAGTAAAAGAATGATGTATAATATGCACCACACAATGTTTTTAAAATTGAATTGTACACTTGGCATTTTCCTGGATGGTAACATGTAAAACTATTTCGAAATACTCAATTAAAATGTTATTTGACAATTATCAATAGTGATATATCATCCACAATAAGCAATATAGTCCATATATTAAAATATTTTAAAAAGTTCATCAATTTGGCATAACTTTTTCAATTTTGACTATATTTATGTCAATTTAGGGCGATATATCGCCAAGTTGGCATTATTTCGTTATATTTTGAGTAGCCTAGTTCACAAAATTCATCGCCAAGTGTTACACACAGATGGCGAAAAGAGTTTTACTTATACATATATGAGTTTTGGGGAATTGTTGGTAGAAAAATACAAAACTATTACACAAGTATCTTCTCTCGTGAATGGAATGAACTAGATTCACGATAGTGATGTTAATATATATTTCGCATAATATTGCATGGAAAGTGAATATATTTCACAATGGTAATAACTTTTTTAATTTTGTTTAATATTTTAAAAGTATTATTAGAAAAACGTGCAATATCTTGAGAACGGTTTATGCTAGCGTTCTAGAATGTATGTCATTCCTTTTCTAATGAAGATTTACCTAAGAAATAAATGATTATATACGTAACATTGTGCAACATTATGACATCTACACACTAAATAAAAGCTATTGATTACCTTTATGAATATCTAAAACCCTTTCAGACAAAAGCATAAAAATGGCGTAGAGTTTATAATCCTGAGTGTATGTTAAATGATATTGTAGAGTTTCTACATCGGAGATATTAATTCTGAACGCTATAAACGTCACAAATCAAAACGAAAGCGATCCTGCATCTTAACTGTAAAGGATGCACAGAAGATAACAAGAGGCCAAAACAAATTTACTAGCGGAATATATTAAACTTCTCTTTCTTTATATAAAGAAACTAAATTGCCTATGACTTCTACGATAGGACAAACTCCTAAATTACATATAAATTAATATAGGATGTAACTGTGGCAACATCCCGCGAGATCCATGAAGCAGCCAGAACCAATTTTTTTAGCGGAATACATCAGGATTGAAACACACACGGATTCTTACAGTTCCACCGTCTACCGTAATTGACCGCTGGGTGGATTCGGCTACGTATGCTCCGCTTACTTCACTGCGCACTACTTTGGCAGGAAAATCACTCGAATTGACCGATCTGATCTATTCTCATTGATTCTATTTTTCTGTAAAATCCGCTTTTTGCCTGGGAAGCTCCTGATTGGTCCGTTAAACCTGACGTCGTAATAGACTGCAGGTCAATAGAAAAATCATACAATAAATGCAAATTAAGGAAATAATAATAACAAAAAAGCTTAATCATGCATAAAGCATTGATTATGAAACACTTTCCAACTGAAATGCAATTTTATTTAAACATCTCTAAAATGTGATACATTCATCGGTGATATTTTTACTTTCCTTATATACATAATGTATAAGGAAAGTATTGTGACGGGGTCGAAAATTCGAATTCGAGTTTTCAATGGGAGAGCACGTTTCAAGCATCCCTGATCACGAATCAAACATTTTTGAAGTGATGTCTGTGTGTGTGTGTGTGTGTGTGTGCCAGTAGGTCTGTGGAGACGATAACTGACGAACGAATGGACCGATTTAAGCCAAATTTGGTACAAAAATCACAATCCGTAAACACTGGAAGCCTATTGTTTTTATACGCAATCGAATGTCCAGAATCCCCTAAATTTTCGAATGAAATTTTGAAAAAATCATCAAAAAATCAAAACCACTACTAAAGTTACGCAAATAGACATTTCTTATGTAATTTTACATTGGAAAACGATTGACATAAATTTTAGAACGCTAACACTAGCCGTTCTCGAGATATTGTACATTTAAAAAAAATATCAAAAAGTTATATAAAATAAAAAAAAATATTTTCTATTGATAGACATGTTCACTTTTCATTTGTAATACCATGCGATAAATTGGGTGATATCATTCTCGTGGATCTAGCTCGTTCCATTCATGATAAAAGATACTCTGAGTAACACTTTTGTATTTGAACGCCAATAGTCATTTATCTGCTGTAAGAATAACTTATTTCTGAGTGCATAACGCTTGGCGAGATTTTGGCGACGAATTTGGCGGAATGTCGCCAACTTGGCGACTTTTTGAAATGTTGCCAAATTAACGAAAATCTCGCCAAATTGATAAAAATGACGCTAAATCAATGAAAATGACGACTAATTGTTGAAAATTTAATGTCTTGGAAAGAATATTAGTATCTACTATAAGAGAAACCTTTTTTTTTACTGTAAAAGTAGTAAATTCATTACATTATATAAGGAAAGCCATGTGTTGTCCACATCAGATGTTTTAAATTATCAAAGTACTAAAATAATGCATTTTACTTGGCAACTTAAAACTTCAAAAAGGCAATGCTATATAATCGTCTGCTTCTCTATGTAAAATCAATGAATATTTCATTCATATTACTTATATTCCAGACTCCAGAGCTAAATAAATTTGCGTTAAAAATCAGCAATTCTTATACAACTCATCTTACAATTGCTTGATTTGATTACATCCTGCATACGTTAAAATTAAGCTTCGTTTTAGAACTAAGCAAAATTTAGTGATCATTTTAAATCAAAAATATTGTAATAGCACAGTCATGGAATTTAGATACACAGATAATATGCAAAAATAAAGTGGTTTTAGGACGGATGCAACACTAAATATTCCTCAAGCATTCCTTAGAAATCACGATTTTCACTAAGCGAAAAAAAAAAAAAAGATGCCATATTTTATTTTGCAATGAGTCACGCGATCTCTTCATATAATATGGGTGTAATTATTATTTCAATTTTTATTTAAAAAACTACTTAACATATTTTGATGAAACTTTTCTACACATTTTACGTGATAATTTAATTATTTCCTAAAATTTTCGAAGCAATTTGTGAATTTTAACTCCGCTTAAAAGATGTCAGAAAAATTAGGTCCCATACGGTTCAATGTATTTCACTTTTTCAACCCGGGTTCAATCCAAAACTAATTGGGGGATATTATTTTTTTACATTCCCATATGCCCCACAGACCGTCTCAACAAAATACTAAAATTTCATTTTGATAGTTATCGTGTGAACAAACAGCAGACATACGGACAGAATGAACAAAGTCATAAACACTTTACAACTGTGTTGTTAAAATGTCATCGTGGCTATATTATATTTTATGTCATGCGACAATATGATCTAATCATTTAATTTTTACGATTGCCTGCAAAAGATATGAAATTGCGTTTCTATCAATTTCGAGAAGCAAAGTGATGTAAGTTTTTAAAAAATAACTTTTTATCGTCACCCTTAAGTCTAATTGTCTAATTTTTGAAATATTAAATTCCTTCTGTTGGCCTAGAAGCTGAGAGGAATTGAATGACACCAAACTCAAGAATTTAGCTATAGTGAAACAACCTGATAATTTTGATGCGTCACCCAATCACACAATTCATCACCCAAGCAGTCAGTTCAGTGCATAATATTATTACTTCTGTTGGACGAAATAAACACACCTCATATTTATGAATTAAACAAAAAAGATCAATCATGCATAAGCATCGATTATGAAACACTTTCCAACTGAAATACAATTTCATTTAAAAATCTCTAAAATGTGATACATTCAGTGGTGATATCTCTTACATTATCACAGTACTACAGTAATTTATTATACTTAAATATTTAAAACTGCATCGAAATATAAATCGTCTGATTCTCTATGCAAAATCAATGAATATTTCATTCATATAACTTGTATTCCAGACTCCAGAGCTAAATAATTTTGTGTGAAAAAAATTCAGCAATTCTTATATAACTCACCTTACAATCGCTTGAGCTATTTGCATTCTCCATAAGTTAAAATTAGGCTTCGTTCAAGAAATAATAAAAGTTTAGGGATCATTTAAAATCACAACTATTGTAATTGCGTAGGCACGGAATTTAGATACACAGATAATACACATATAATATATGTGTGTGTGTGTATGTATTCAAAGTATTGGAATCGTGCCGAAGATCGGAACCCGAATTTTCGAAGGATCTACACGTTTTGGGACTTTTAGAATACAAAAAAACTATTCTTAGGGAGACGTCTGTGTGTGTAAGTGTGTATCTGTGTGTGTTTCTGTGAGGATATTGCATCCACTCTAACTGAAAAACTAATGGACTGAATCTCATAAAATTTGGTAGGTAAGTTTTTTGTGGGAAACCCTGATGTTCATTACATTATAGTACTATTCGTAATAAAAGAATCTGCCAACTTTGCGAAATGGATGGCAGAAATTGCACTTATCCACTCCAGCTAAAAACTAATGGACCAAATTTAACAAAATTTGGTATTAAATCACGTGTAGGTTATTCTATTACGATTCGGGAAAAAGGAACGGGCTGTTTTTGCGAAATGGCCCGCAGAAATCGTTAAATATAAAAATAAAAGACTACGTGTGTTCAATTACATCAATTAAATTCCTATTTTATACGTGATTTTTGGAAACAAAAAGAATAAGACTAACCCTATTACTCTAGGACTAGCCGTTCCTGAGATATTTTATTTTTTTCGCGTTTTCGCTACGCCACCTTTGACAATAAGTCCAGCTATCAAATGAGAACCAAATTTAGGTTTAACTTGCAAATTCAATGTCATTTAAAATACTTATGGCTGTTATTTTGTGCAGATAAACTCAAATTATTATTGAAGAAATAAAGAGAACGTGAATATGAGTCTGCAGGGAAAGACATGTGCTGCCTACATCAGAATTTTTAACAATATCACAAGCTGTGTACTAAATTTTAACTCTCTAGGACGTAGGAAAGTGCATTAAAAAAGCTATCAAATAAGTCTATCATGAAGAGTTACATAAAAAAAAAATTTAAAAATTGTTATCTACCAAATTTATTTTAAAATATGAAGCCTCTCTTATATACAAAATAATTAAACTCTTTGGAAAGATATTTATTATATAATATATATCTTTTTTCTTTCTGGAGGGTATAGCAAAAGTCAGAATTTAATTGGATTTATTTTTCTCCCTATATTAAATAATTTTTAATTAAAAAACTACTTAACATATTTTACTGAAATTTTTTTTTATATATTTTAAGGGATAATTTGAATATTTCCTAAAAATTTCGAAGCAATTTGTGAATTTTAAATTTGCTTGAAAAGTGTTTGAAAAATTAGGTCCCATAGGATTCAATGTATTTCATTTTTTCAACTCGAGTTCAATCCAAAACTAATTGGGTGATATTATTTATTTATATTCCTATATGTCCCACAGACCGCTTCAACAACATACTAAAATTTCATTTTGATAAAGTCATTTTTACGACAGTTATCGTCCTAATGGACAGACAGACAGACATACAGAATGAACAAAGTCATAAACACTTTTCAAATATGTTGTAAAGTGTTAAAAAAACGTAAAAATTCAATTAGTCAAATATTCTATTCACCGCGTTTATTTAATTTATGAATGAACAATGAAAATTATGATAACTTTTATTAATAATTTTAAAATATTGATAACTCAAATTACACTTTAACATCAGTGTAAAAATGCAGTTTTTTTATAAGCGAAACACAGTTTTCTTTAATGCATACTCATTTATATAACCAGTTTTTTACTTTTCCACATTTTTTAATTCATTAGAAAACATTTCATTAATTTAATACCCGTAATATATAAAAGCAATAAACATTCAAAAATATTTCATAAAAAAAATAAATTGTTAAATTTGTTTTCTGAAATATTTAGTTATTAGAAACATTAAATGAAATGGACTATAATTTTTAAATCGTTGGCAGTAATTAAAATGTGTTTCCGTTTACTTTTAAAAATAATTAATGGGTGATGCATTGAATTAATGCAAACTAGATAGAATGCTTTTAAATATATCCTTTTATTAATGGAATTTAATATTCAGTAGAAATTGATAGATAAAAATAATCCTTTAAGAAATAGATGTAATTCTATCACATGTTTAAATTATGAAATATATTTAAAAATTAAAAATGACATGTGATGATGATTCAGACAAAGGTCAGAGATATTAGGTATTTTTGACACTAAAAAGTAGTTGTTATTTTATAATTTTTACTCTATCCATATATGAATGAAATTGAAAATCCATCCGTTTTCTGTTTTTTTGTCTTATCATCACAGGAAGACGAATGTATCGAATTTCACGAAATGTTGACAGGTATCCTTGGTATGATCTCACAAAGGCTTTCAGTCTTCAAATATTTATGATCATTTCCTTACTTTCCTTACTCTTTTTTGTACCCGTCTACAATAGATGCAATTCAAAATCTAACAACGTGACACGATCCTTGTTTGTGCCCCTATTTCTAAAAGTATGGAAAGTTTTATAAATTAACGAAGTAAAAGAAAATCTTCAAATCTATAAACAATATTAAGAATTATAATTTTGTTCCTTTCATTAGAGGTTTTTTTTTATCGTGTGTTATATATTATTACTATATGGAATATTTGAACAACGTACTTAAACACAAAATAATAATGTTTTATACATCTGTTTTAAGGATTCGTCAGAGTATCCTTGAAACAGCTGTATTTTGCTACATTATTTTATTTAGGATTTAATATATGCTCAAGTTTCCATATCTTTTGCACAAAGTGTATTTCACATTAATTACTACTATACATTTTCATGCATGTATTTAGCCATAGCAAAATTTTTATGAGATATATTTTGCAGAGTGGCAATATTATATTACCTAATACTACCAACAGCTTCATTTATAATATTCTATATATAAAATAACGATTTTTCATTTTGCCGACAGCTTCATTTAAAATATTCTATATATAAAATAGTGATTTTCTTGCCGAAATCTTCGTTTACAATATTCTATTTATAAAATAGTGATTTGTTTTTGACGACAGCTTCGTTTAAAATATTTAATATATAAAATAGTGATTTCTTTTTGCCGACAGCTTCATTTAAAATATTCTATATATAAAGTTGTGATTTTTCCCCCCGACAGCTTCGTTTAAAATATTTATATATAAAAACTGATTTTTTTTGCCGACAGCTTCGTTTAAAATATTCTATATATAAAATAATGATTTCTTTTTTTCAATAGCTTTGTTTAAAATATAATTTTTTTGCCGACAGCTTCGTTAAAAATATTTTATATATAAAATAAGGATTTTTTTTTGCCAACAGCTTTTTTTAAAAGATTCTATATATAAAATAATGATTTTTTTTTGCAAACAGCTTCGTTTAAAATATTCTATATATAAAATAGGAATTTTTTTTGCAGACAGTTTCGTTTAAAATATTCTATATATAAAATAGGATTTTTTTTGCCGACAGCTCCGTTAAAAATATTTTATATATAAAATAAGGATTTTTTTGCCAACAGCTTTTTTTAAAAGATTCTATATATAAAATAATGATTTTTTGCCGACAGCTTCGTTCAAAATATTCCATATATAGAATAGGAATTTTTTTGGAGACATCTTTGTTTAAAATATTCTATATATAAAATAGTGATTTTTTTGCCGAAAGCTTCGTTTACAATATTCTATGTATGAAATAGTGATTTGTTTTTGACGGCAGCTTCGTTTAAAATATTTTATATATAAAATAGTGATTTCTTTTTGCCGACAGCTTCATTTAAAATATTCTATATATAAAGTTGTGATTTTTCCCCCGACAGCTTCGTTTAAAATATTTATATATAAAAACTGATTTTTTTTGCCGACAGCTTCGTTTAAAATATTCTATATATAAAATAATGATTTCTTTTTTTCAATAGCTTTGTTTAAAATATAATTTTTTTGCCGACAGCTTCGTTTAAAATATACTATATATAAAATAATGATTTCTTTTTTTCAATAGCTTTGTTTAAAATATAATGTTTTTGCCGACAGCTTCGTTAAAAATATTTTATATATAAAATAAGGATTTTTTTTGCCAACAGCTTTTTTTAAAAGATTCTATATATAAAATAATGATTTTTTTGCCGAAAGCTTCGTTTACAATATTCTACGTATAAAATAGTGATTTGTTTTTGACGACAGCTTCGTTTAAAATATTTTATATATAAAATAGTGATTTCTTTTTGCCGACAGCTTCATTTAAAATATTCTATATATAAAGTTGTGATTTTTTCCCCCGACAGCTTCGTTTAAAATATTTATATATAAAAACTGATTTTTTTTTTGCCGACAGCTTCGTTCAAAATATTCTATATATAAAATAATGATTTCTTTTTTTCAATAGCTTTGATTAAAATATAATTTTATTTGCCGACAGCTTCGTTTAAAATATTCTATATATAAAATAATGATTTCTTTTTTTCAATAGCTTTGTTTAAAATATAATTTTTTTGCCGACAGCTTCGTTTAAAATATTTTATATATAAAATAAGGATTTTTTTTTACCAACAGCTTTTTTTAAAAGATTCTATATATAAAATAATGATTTGTTTGCAAACAGCTTCGTTTAAAATATTCTATATATAAAATAGGAATTTTTTTGCAGACAGTTTCGTTTAAAATATTCTATATATAAAATAGGATTTTTTTTACCGACAGCTTTTTTTAAAAGATTCTATATGTAAAATAATGATTTTTTTTGCCCACAGCTTCGTTCAAAATATTCTATATATGAAATAGGAATTTTTTTGGAGACATCTTTGTTTAAAATATTCTAGATATAAAACAGTAATTTCTTTGCCAATAGCTTCGTTTAAAATATTTTATATATAAAATAATGATTTCTTTTTGCCGACAGCTTAAAATATCTATATATATTAAGAAGAAAAGTACGTATGTATGTATGTATGTATGTATGTATGATCCAACATCACAGAAAAACTGCTGAACCGAATTTGATGAAATTTGGTGGGTAGTCTTAAAATAGCCTCACTTAAAATTTATTGTATGTTTCGAGTTTCTACAACTAGGCGTTCTCTAGATATTAGTGAGAAACGAAGCTTTCGTTTGTCTCATCATCACGGAAGAAGCTGCACCGAATTTAACGAAATTTTGTAGGTAGCTTTGAAATATCCTTCCATAAATTTAGTCCAAGTTTCGAGTTTCTAAGATTAGGGGTCGAGATATTAATGGAAAACAAAACTTTTTTCTAGGAGTTCCACTCTCTAACTCCATGATTTCCAACGAAAAAGGTTGGACATCGTTGGTTTAAAACGTTAAAGTCATTTAAATCTCTGAGTTTTGTGGGAGTTTATTGAACGTATTGGTCACTTTTGAAAATTGCAGGTTTGAAATATGGATTTAAATGGAAACTCTGTCACCATGGTTTATTTTTTACAAGCTTACTCAACAACTAAAAGTATTAAGAAATTAAATGGTTATTTAATTATCAGCATTTTGGAGGATTAATGGTTATTTAATTTTATCAACATTTTATATCATGACAAGTCATTTGACCAGTCATTTGACAAGTCATTTAACCAGCACTTTGTATCATGACAAGTCATAACCAGTGGACACCGATGGCGCCGTTAATTACCCACTGGAATTTTGGAACTACCTTGAGCCACCTGGAATGCGTTATCATATCTTGAAGTTAAAGGAAGGATCACCAATAATGCTTCTATGGAATCTAGATCCACAAAACTATACAATGGAACACGGTTCTGTGTCAAAAATATTTTATCAAATGTAATAGAAGAGGAGAGGACGTATTCATACCTCGTATACCGTTGATACCAAACGACCTACCTTTTAGCTTCAAACGAGTCCAGTTCCCAGTTAGACTGGCATTTGCCATTACTAGAAACAAAGCTCAAGGACAAACCCTTATTTTGCAGGCATGAATTTAGAAAGATCTTGCTTCTCTCATGGCCAATTGTATGTGGCATGCGCAAGAGTAGGAACTTCACAAAATTTGTATGTTTTAGCTCCTGGAGGAAAATAAAAAAATGGGGTTTAGAAGCAGACATTGCGGTGAAACCTAACAAATTAGAATAATGTCATTTAATTTGTTAACATTTGCATTGTTGCCCAGCGTTTAAGAGCCATTTTAGTTTTCCTTTCAAACTATACAGATTTCAAACTGCACATATCGCAAACTGTACATATTGACTGTACATCGATTGTGGACACCTAATAATCACATTTCGAGAGACGCTGCCCTGAGGGCCTAGCTGCGAAGGGCGTGCCGGAAGTAGCTATGTCTTATGCAATGATTTTTTATCTTACATAATGCAATGAATATACTTCTTTCATAGTGAAAAACCAATGTATAAGATTCACGTCCCTATTTGCCCCGGTGTAATTTTTATCAGAGTTTTGCGTCGTAAATACCGAGCAGTGCCTGGTAATCGCTGCTAATTCTGTATATAAAAGAGTGATTTTTTGGCCGACAGCTTTGTTTAAAATATTCTATATATAAAATAATGATTTGTTTTTGCCGACAGATTCGTTTAAAATAATTTATATATAAAATAATTTATTTTTGCCGACAGCTTCGTTTAAAATATTCTGCATATAAAATAGTAATTTTTTTGCCGACAGATACGTTTAAAATATTTTATATATAAAATAATGATTTCTTTTTGCCGATAGCTTCGTTAAACATATACTATATATAAAATAGTAATATTTTTGCCGACAGCTTCGTTTAAAATATTTTGTGTATAAAATAGTAATTGTTTTTGCAGATAGCTTCGTTTTAAATATTCCATATATAAAATAATGATTTATTTTTGCCGACAGCTTAGTTTAAAATATTCTATATATAAAATCTTGATTTTTCTTGCCAACAGATTCGTTTAAAATATTCTATATAAAAATAGTGATATTTTGCCGATAGCTTCGTTGAAAATATTCCATAAATATTCTATATATAAAATAGGGATTTTTTCCCAACAGCTTCGTTTAGAATATTCTATACATAAAATGTTATTATAATTGCAAAATTGTTGATATCTATAAATAAAATTGTAACTTGTACTCCTTTTATTCTGTTTATTATCTCTTTACGGAAGAACTCATGTCTTTGCTTTTCATAAAATTGATTACACAATTTCAAAATGAAATACTCCAAGTATTCAAAGATTACTGCATATTGTTATTAAGGTTTTTTTAACATTATATACTCTGTACTGTACTGAGAATGGGTACGAAGAATGGGTACGAAAAATGGGTAATGGATTAATCTAAACTATAGAAATGGCCTTGATTTTATTTTCATCGAAGTAAAAGTTAGGAATTATCAGTTGTTTTCTTAGGAAACACAACTTTCCGAGTTTAGAAACACCTGAATAAAATATTTTCCTTGGATAGAAAACAAATATTTTACTCATAGGGGCGTGGAACGAACTGCAAGGGCAGATTGGTCTAGCTATCAGATCCATAGAAATAATCTTGATTTGAAGTACGGGTGGAGAGCCCTTATGGTATATCTGCTAATTATCTTTCGGGATCAACTTTTAACTTTAACTTCTCGTCACAGTTGGAGTCCATCAAAGGTTTAGCAAAGCATACAAGTCATCTATCTCAGTCCAATCCGATAACTTCAAACGTCAAATGCGGAAAATTTGTTAAATTCTTTATTTAACACGTTCGAGACAGTGTCGGTCAGGAACCGACACCGAACTTTCTATTCGGCCGGCGTCGAGCCGCGAGGACCGACACTGAATTTTCGGATTAGCCGGCGTCGGTTTTTGTGGACCAACTGTATCAAATCTGATAAAGAAGCTTAATTTATAAAACATAAAAAGTACACTTACAAAACTTAATGTACCGGGTGGTCAGAATTAAAACACCCCCTCTCTGAGCTCTCTATACATCGAAGTACTCAGTGTAAAGGCTCCAAAATTGTTGAACCTACTATTAAAGACATGGGGAAATGGATTACGCGAAAAAAAATAGTTCCAGAAACACCGATAGGTGGCGCTATATAACAGAAAATATGCTGAAAAGACACAAAATAATCACAAAAAAAAAACACATGCGATATGGAATTTTTCCTTTTTAATGTCTTTTGCTGATATGAAAAAAGAAGAAGATAAAAAGTGAAGAAACTTAAACCGCCATTGTAACTGCAATTTCGCACTGTAAGCACAAAAATATGCATAAACCCTTGGTTTGCAGCTACTATGCTCTGGGCATAAAAGGGGATAAAACTGTGAAATTTTCATTCCTATCAGCGATGGCTGTCACACTGCCAGAACGCGCTTTGCTTGTGAAGCTGTCTTAGGAAAAATAAGGACATGCTGCAGCTGCACTTCGACAGTTTCGTCGTCTTAAGAATTTGCGCAAAGGAACATTACTTCCACAAGCTCTCAGGAGAATGATCGCTCGATTCGAGAAAACTGGACATCTTGGAGTTCAGCCCGACAGAGGACGCAAATCGACTCGTTCAGATGTCGTTGACGATGTTGGTACCGCTACTGTTGAACAATCAATGGATAACGTTATAGGCTGTAGTAGTGCACGTGGAGTGTCACGACACTTGGGTGTTCCCTACAGCACAGTGCGGAACGTACTGAGAAACATAGTGCATTTTTTCCCGTACAAAATTAGTCACAATCACCACTTGCTGACCATCGACAGGGAAAAGCGACTGACCTTTGTATTGACATTTCTGGCTAGAGTTGAAGTGGATGCATCGTGGCTATGGCAGATTCTATGGAGCGATGAAGCGCATTTTTATCTAAGTGGAACAGTCAACACCCATAACTGTCGCATTTGGGACGCGGAAAACCCTCGTACCTTCCAAGAGATTCCACTTCACTCACCGAAAGTTACAGTCTAGTGTGGATTCACAGCCACATTCATTCTTGGACCTTTCTTTTTCGAAGAGGCTACTCCTAATGGCCCTGTGACATGCACCGTGACTACCAGGAGGTACAAAAACATGCTCGAAAATTTTGTTGTACCCCAACTGAAACAGCACCAATGTCTTGATTCAATTATCTTTATGCAAGATGGAGCGCCTCCACACATTGGACTCTGTGTACGGCTCTGTGTTTCTTCGGCAACATTTTACTAATGGTAGAGTAATTAGTCGTGCGTTTCCGACAACCTGGCCATCTCGTTCTCCAGACCTTAATCCCTGTGATTTTTGGCTGTGGGGATACTTAAAAAGTCTTGTTTATCGAGGACGTCTGGTAACCTTGGCAGAGTTGAAAGATAGTATCACTCTGCATGTGAGAAGCATCTCAATCGACCAATTACGATACGCAGTTGAACAATCTGTTCACAGACTGCAGATTTTACATCTTGAAGAAGGGAACCATATTGAACAACATTCCCTGCATCGATAAGGTCCTTGTGATATGAATGTTTGATACGTTGGAATAAAATGTGTTACAAATGTGTATTTTGTGTCTTTTGAGCATATTTTCTGTTGTGCAGCGCCACCTATCGGTGTTTCTGGAACTAATTTTTTTTTCGCATAATCCCTTTCCCCATGTCTTGAATAGTATGTTCAACAATTTTGGAGCCTTGACACTGAGTAGTTCGATCTAGAGAGAGCTCAGAGTAGGGGTGTTTTAATTCTGACCACCCGGTATATATTATAACATTAGAAATACACTTGCAAAATTGTAATTTATATAACATAAGAAATACACTTACACAATTGTAATTTACTTAATAAAAATATACACTTGTATCTACTTCTTCAGCGTATTTTATTGAAACATTCTAAACATAAAGTGAAATAGAATCTCTATTGTATTGAGCGCGTTATCTTCTGTCTATACTCTGTACGAAAGGTATATCAAAATCGGCTCCGTCTCGCACGCCTTAATGAGCGAAAGTTCAATTTCCTACTAGACAAATAGATTTATTCAACCTATAAGATTGATTGGTGTATATCGTTTACTGTATAACCTTACGAAATCTGCATCCTGCTAAATTTGTGGCAGGCATATTTGTTCTCCGATTTTTATTTATAAAAGCAAGAATATTGAGCAAAAGGATGGATATTTGAGATAATTTTGCAATAGTCTAAGATCAGATACGTGGTAAATATTTCTATGGGTGGCAGAAAAGTGTGTCCAACAAATCTTTATAAATTGGCTAAAACTGTCGGGATATCCCCATCGTTTACAAGCAGCATTAAAATTGCGCCTGATGTATGATTTTTACTTTTCTATATACTATAGTATAGGAAAAGTATTGTTTTCACGAAATTTTATGATTTCGAGATTTTGATACCAACATATGAGACCTCCTGAGCACGTTTTGACTAATTGTGGAGTGATGTCTGTCTATCTTTTTAGAAGCAATAGCGGCCACAAATATTAATGTATTTCCAAACTTTATATCCGGCTTTGTTATAAAAAAATCTGATGTGGGCAGTACATGACTTTCCTTATATAATGCAATGGATTTACTAGTTTTACAGTAAAAAAATAATATATAAGATCCACGGTGCTGTGTTTTTATCGTTGAATTGTACATTTGGTGATTTTCCGGATGACAACATGAAAAACTATTTCAATGTACTCAATTAACTTTTGCTTCGATCAACTCTAAATAAACAGTCATCAATATTGATAGCATCCTCAAGAGTCCCACATAGTTCGTATAGTAAAATGCTTTAATAATTACTTCATCAATTAGGCGTAGTTTTCATTAATATAACGTCATTTTTGCAATTTTTACGATATTTTTGTCAATTTTGGGCGAAATATCGCCAAGTTGGCAATATCTTGCTAAATTATTCTCTAAGTTTGCCAAGTGCATCACTAAGTGTTACAGACAAAAGGAGAGAAGAGTATTTCTGATATACTAGAAGGTATGCCCGTCATATGACTGAAATCAAAATTTTCGAGGCATTATTCCCATTTGACGTCATTTTTATCAATTTGACGACATTTTTGTCATTTTAACAAGATTTAAAATAGTCGTCAAGTTGGTTTAAAATAGTCGCCAAATGTCATAGATGAGACCCTCATAGATGAGACTCTCCTCACATAAAAAAAGTCAAGACACGACAGATCGGGCGCTTGTGGCGGCCAACCTATGGGACCACCTCGCCAAATCCATCGTGATGTCCAGACAGTGACGTCCAGTGAAAAGTAACGTCCAGATACTTCCTTACCCCTAGCACAAAATGGGCTGGTATTCCATCGTGATGGAACCACATACTCCGCCAGATGTCTGTTGGAAAATCCTCCAGCAATTCCGACCAAGCCTCTCGCAGGAAAATACGGTACATTCTACCATCAAGTCGTTCCGGCATAAGATACGGATCTATTAGGTGGTCGCAGATGATTCCGCATTGAGGGAAACTCGTCGCTGATGCGCATGTGAATATGTTGTTTGCGAGTTTACACTTGCCCACACATGTTCATTGCAGATGTTAACTGTACCATCACATGCGAAAGAGACTTCATCTAACGCCGGAAAATCTGGCCTTCACAGTCGCTGGAAAATCTGGTTGCGTCACACTCTGTCCTAGGAACCAGTTGGCGAACTCCACACAACAGTCATTGCTTGGGTTAGCTGGAGATGGTATGGGGTTAACTGGTCCCCATGCAAAACCCGCCCTACCGTGGATTGTGGCACACCAAGAGTATGTCCCATAGCTTTTGTGCGTGTGTCTGGCCGAACTGCTACTGCATCAAGAATCGCCTGTTCCACGCTTAATGTTCTAGCACTCGTTACACGACCTGCGAATGCAAGTGTTCAAATGTTTTACGACGGGACAACCACCTATGGAGTAAACGTTCTCCGTACAGTCGTTGTGCCTCTCTGCCATTCCCATTTGATGAAATCCATAGATGAAATGCATATCGGCTTTTTCCCTATTTGCAAATTCCTTCATCATCTCTAAAGTTGGAAATGCGAATATGCCTGTAAACTGATAAGGACGTACATTCGGTGTTACGAAACTTCGCATAAGGATTCTTCCCCAGATGAAATTTGCATGCGTGGATTTCTTCTTAAACCAGAAAATAACAACCAGAATGACACTTTTAAATTTACGGAAAGACCGCTCATCAACGAGTAAGCGCTTTGTAACGATTTTACTTTTCATTTCCGATCCGGTAAACTATGATGAAAAATACTTGATTTGGTGTGTACTGCCAGGTCGTAAAGTTTGGCCCATCTTTTTTTAATCAGTCTGTATGTTGGTGTCGTGCTTAATTGAAATCAGGAATAATTTGTAAAATACTAAACAGAATGCTTTAAAGCTTTAAGAATTTAATTATCAGCACTTTAAGAAGTAAATCATTTATGAAAAATACCGAACTTTCAATATTTTACCCAAAGAATAACACACACACAAAAAAATTTTTTAAGAACTTAATTACGTATTTTATATTTCATTGTTTTAATTCTATAACTCTCAATTACCCTTTTATCTGATTTAATTATTAAGATTAATTTATTGCACTTACTGCTGAGCAAGTGGTGTGACTGGCTGTTAAATTTTAAAGCACACAGGAGAGCTGATTCCATGAAATATTTAAAAAGAACGAGAATATTTTAATTGGAAAGGATAAAAGCAAGACCACACAATTTGCAATAAAGCCAATTTAAATAATAATGTCCAATTAAAACTGTTCTTAAGCTTATTTAATTCCTTTAATATTCGGTCATATCCATTTTATAATATTTGTTCGTATGAATTCGAGAAGAATACTTAAGGAATAAATTAGTATTGGAAATATAAAACAATTTTTTTCAATGGCTCAACTTTTTTTCAATTTCGTTTTTTTATGCAGATGAACCAATTTTAACTGCACAGTTAAAAAATTATTAAATTCGATGCGATATAAATTATTTTATATTGGATGCGGTGAGAGCGGTCATATCTTTAGCAATCATTTTTAATAATAACAGCAATCCTTCACATAATAAAAAATATGATTATTTTAGGAGTACGCTATCATTTTATGTACGAAGTTATGTTGAAATTTATATAATAAGTGCACCCTTGCTAATTTTATTGAAATAAGCGATCATTTTATGTTTCATCAATTTCTTTAAATAAATGAAACTTTTGTCGATTCTTTTAAAATGTAACAAGAAATATCAATCATGCATAAAACATTGATTATGAAACACTTTCTAACTGAAGTGCAATTTTATTTAAACATCTCTAACATGCGACACATTCAACAAATCAATTCCATTCAGTAAATCAATGAATGGAAATAATTTAATATACCTGGAAACTTAAAACTTCATCGAAAAAGGCAATGCTATAAATCGTTTGCATCTCTATGTAAAATCAATAAATATTTCATTCATATCTCTTATATTCCAAACTCCAGAGCTAAATAATTTGAGATTAAAAAAATTCAGCAATTCTTATACAACTCATCTTACAATCGCTTGATTTGTTTATAGTCTGCATGCTATAGAAATTAGGTTTCGTTGTAGGAATAAGTTTAGAGAATATTTAAAATAACAAATATTATAATTGCTTTGGCACAGAACTTAGATACACAGACAATATGTAAAAATAGAGCGGTTTTAGGACGGATACAACAATAAATATAAATGCAAACGATCTCTAAACATCAAGATTTTTACACAGGGGGAAAAGTGGATGAAATATTTTATTTTGCACTGAGTCACGTGATCTCGCCATATAATATGGGTGTAATTATTATTTAAATTTCTATTTGAAAAACTATGGAACATTATTTTCTGAATTTTTTTTTACACATTTTATGTGATAATTTGAATACTTCGTATATTTTTCAAAGCAATTTGTAAATTTTAACTCAGCTTAATTTTTTTTTGAAAATTTAGGTCCCATGGGGTTTAATGTATTTCATTTTTCAACCCGGGTAAAATCCAAAATTAATTGGATAATATCATTTCCATTCTCACATGTTCCACAGACCGATTCAATAACACGATAAAATTTCATTTTGATAGAGCCATTTTTACTGTAGTTATCGTGCGAACGGTCAGACAAACAGACAGAATGAGCAAAGTTACAAAAATTTTACAATTATGGTAGAAAGTGTTGAAAAGCATAAATTGACAATAGCGCTGTACAGTCGGTTCTTGGTATGCACGCAGATTATTCGTATTAGGATGTGCCTGCCCTTAATAACTGTATTACTATATTACTAAAATTATCAGTGTTCTTTACAAGAAATAATGCTAAGCAAACCCTAAATTTCGAATTGTTCGAATTTTAATTATTACTAAAAATTATATATAATTCTAATTTTATACAAAACATATTGCTGCGAGTACTTGAAATGTATGTACAGCATGTTGCGACTCCACAAGGGAAAATGACATTATTAGGCAACTATTGTTTTTAGTTGAAGGTCGAATTGCTTGACCTTGGCGGTAAATTTGGTAATATGGTCCACTTGGCGACTTTTGGTGATTTCTGAAAGCTTCTTGAATTTGCAAATCGGTTAATTGGTTACGGGTTGTTATGAGTTAGGTGCTCATCGTTATCTTATAAGCTCGTTGTTGTTCATTTGGAGGTGATCGACATGATACGAGTAAAAATGAATTGTGAATAATCCTAGTAGCAATCCAATATTGGCAGCCAATATTGGAAATAAACACCAACATTATAATTATTATAATTATTAATATATATTATAAATATTATCAAAATATATACCAATATATAGCCAATATTGACCAATAGGAAAAAGTGCGCATTTTGATGGAATTAGCCCAATATTGGCGTAGAATAATCGGACAATATTGGAACAAAATTACGCCAATATTGGCGTTCCATTGGAAATATCTACAATGTAACACCAATATTAGCGTAACATTGTATTTAGCCAATTTTGGAGGCCAATGTAACCCCAATATTTGCCTCTTGGGATTACATTGGATATGTTTCCAATATAATTCCAAGATATACAGTATCGGTTCAATATTGGACCAATATTCAATGCTATAAGGGAAGATGCCTTGAAAATATAATCTTCAGTTATGTGAATTAGTTTAGCATTTAATGGCTGCTTTATTGTGGATGACAATTGTTCAATGACGAAGTAAAGCAATGATTAGCTGTATATTGTTCCTTTGCACCTTTCACTCGCGCATATGGTTATATATTTCCAACAGTATTCAAAATGTGTTCAGTTAGTCAAATAATTTAATTCTAAAATTCTCGCCCCAAATTCTAAATTTTGGTAATTTTAAATAAAGCAACATTTTTCATACAAAACAATAAAAATAAAAGTATTTGTTGTCATTTAATGTTTTCATTTGATATATGCACAAGCTTAAGTGTTTTCGAGCGTGAAATATCCATCATCGGACGCACATGACAGGGCAAAAGAGCTATTTATACCCAGTCAAACTGTGATCAAGATTTCCATGTCACCAATTACCGAAAGGTACAAGTAAATGCAAAGAAATGAAAAATATACGAATGGCACAGCATATATAGAATTAAAATTAATGAAACAGCAAATGCATTTAGATGCTTGAATATATAGACAATGATTCATGAAATCAAGAATGAAAAGTCACTCGAAACTGAGATGTTGCACATGGCCAACATTATAGATCATCATTATAGATCATCCTCATGGAATCAGGATAGATCAAAATAAATAGAGATTCGACAGGTGAAATATTAAGGAGATTATTTCAGTTAGTTAAATGTATAATCTATGATTTTTCATTTCTTTGTATTTACTGGTATTTTTCTGTGGTGCGCTAATAGAAAATAAGAGAACTTAACTTATGATTAACATTATTTATCATTACGTTCTGCGTTGTGTTTGCAATAACCCTCCAATTATTTTATCATTAACATATCTATCTTTATCTCTTTTAATGTGGCCGTAAATTCTCGTATTAGTGGACTTATTGCTTGAAATCGTACATTGGTTTTTTGTGCCGATATAAACCCTCCAATTATGTACTTTTCGCGAGTCCTGTAAAGGAATATTAATTATATAATACTCATTGACTTCACCATTTAAACTTTAACAATAAAACATTTATGTACAACATCAGCACTTATTAATTCATTGCACAATTAATGATTAGTTTTAGCGGGGGAACAAGTGAGACCACTTAACTTGCCTAAACGTTTTCTAGACCTAAAGTTATTTGAGGAGCACATACCTTCAAGGCTGTGTTGGACTATGATCATATGTCAAAATGCTGGCATCAGTAATTCGCACTCGCCATAACTCTCGGTGTGTGGCTCCTTCTCGTACTCTGATTGCACTCATACATCAACAGATCTCCATTATTTTGGAACCTCCACGGAACACTCTACAAGTCTGTATTTCAAAATGCAAGTCATCGTTTCTAAGATATCTTATCTGTCTGCTTCTTATGTCCTCCTTCGGTCACAAGTTGTGGTTCCCTTTTTCCCTTGGGGTGTCACTTCCCCTTTGCTTTCATTTGCAGCATTCAGTATGATGTAACAAGAAGTTTCTCCATTGGTTAATCATTGAACCAATGCCGCTATTTGACATCCCCGTAAGGGCTCCCTCTGTCTTGATACTCCTAAATTTATGGTTTGCTGTAAACCTTGGCGCCACTAAGACTGGCAGTATTGTCTGAAGTTTCGAATCAATAAATAACTGGCATAAACCTGTCTCACCAAAACACATGTGAGATCTGTTTTTGGTCTCACACATTCAGCCATTAATGATATGCAAATTTTGATCGCGACTTGGCTGGGTATAAGCTTCCTTTATAATGTCCAATGTTTTTTTTGCCCTGTCGTATGCAATATACTTTTATAGTATCTTTAAGTGAAAATAAAAACTTTCATTTTCAAATTTGTTTTGTACTTAAAATTTTCGACCTTAACGTAATTATTGAACACTTTTTTCTTTCAAAAGCATAAGAATGTGAAATTGCCTAAGAAACATCCCCCACTGCATATTTTTGCACAAAATAACTGATATGTGAACCTCAAGCGAGTTCGCGACCTGGGAATCCCTGCATTTCAAATACTTCGAGATTAAAATGTCTGAAAAGGGAGTTTTTCATAGAGGTATGACATCCTTAATGAGCAAGAACATTTTTCAATCAGCTGAGGAATTTGTATTATACGGTCAGTTTTTAGAACCGTATTGATTTCCCCATTTTTTTTTCTTTTAAAGAACACCGTGTGATTTATCACCTTCACCCGGAAGTAACCTTTTAATGACGTTTTATCTTTCTGAAAGCTATTGGAGCTCAATAAATTGACTTCTTATCTGTGATCTTTAGAATTCATGTGATATTTTATCGTATCGAATATTCATTGAGCATGTAAATTCACAATTGTTTATCATGATACTCACGTATGATGCCATTTTGAAAATGTACACAATCATAATGAATTTTGAAATACGTGAATGTTAGTCAATATTATCAATCTGTATTTACAATACATGTTTCGTTTGCAAAATTTCAATGAAGTTGTGTGTGACGTACCGTTAAAGGTCATTCCTTTTATTGCTGGAGTGATGCAGCTGGTAACATAAATCAGGATAATCAGAAGACCCTGGTACGATTCCCAGGAGCGGTCGAGTGAGTTAAGAATGAGATTAAGTGAGATAAAAATAAACTAAATTATCCACAACTGGCTTGGGAAGTAAAATATAGTGTAGTGTCATTCAGAGGCGTAAAGGTCGTTTCTTCAACCTTACATCAAAAGGGAGACTTAAGAATTAATTCCTTATATGTTCGGAGTGGTGTATGTAGGCGCATAACTGGGCGTGAAATGCGTGTTCGATTCTACGTTTCTCTCCATTGTTATTTTCAGGAAAAATTAAGTCTACTTTCCTACAAAGGAATGTCTCCTAGAGCTATTGCATCAAGTCTAAGGAGGAACTCACACTCAATATCCTGACGGCAACTCTCAACACTAGTCTTCATCAAGTTAGATTCATAATTGGAAAGAAAACCTTACATTTTACTTTTCTCATTTAAAGTTGCCACTTCTTGAGCTAAATGAATTTACATATAATGTTTCTTCTTCGTCAATATTTTTACAGCCTCTTATTACTTTCCTTATATACATAATGTATAAGGAAAGTATTGTGACGGGGTCGAAAATTCGAATTCGAGTTTTCGACGGGAGAGCACGTTTCAAGCATCCCTGATCACGAATCAAACATTTTTGAAGTGATGTCTGTGTGTGTGTGTGTGTGTGTGTGTGTGTGAAAGTATGTGTGTGTGTGTGTGTGTGTGAAAGTATCTGTGTGTGTGTGTGAAAGTATGTGTGTGTGTGTGTGTGTGTGTGTGTCAGTGAATCTGTGGAGACGATAACTGACGAACGAATGGACCGATTCGAACTAAATTTGGTACAAAAATCGCAATCCATAAACGCTGGAAGCCTACTGTTTTTATACGCAATCGAATGCTCAGAACCCCCCTAAATTTTCGAATGAAATTTTCAAAAAATCGTCAAAAAATTAAAACCACTAATAAAGTTACGCAAATAGACATTTCTTATGTAATTTTTCATTAGAAAACGATTAACATAAATTTTAGAACGCTAACATGAACCGTTCTTGAGATATTGTACATTTTTCAAAAAAATTATCAAAAAGTCATATAAAATAAAAAAAAATATTTCCTATTGAGAAACATATTCACCTTTCATATGTAATACCATGCGATAAATTGAGTGACATCATTCTCGTGGATCTAGCTCGTTCCATTCATGAAAAAAGATACTTTGAATAATACTTTTGTATTTGAACGCCAATAGTCATTTATCTGCTGTAAGAATAACTTATTTCTTAGTGCATAACGCTTGGCGAGATTTTGGCGACGAATTTGGCTGAATGTCGCCAACTTGGCGACTTTTTTTAATTGTTGCCAAATTAACGAAAATCTCGCCAAATGGATAAAAATGACGCTAAATCAATGAAAATGACAACTAATTGTCGAAAATTCAATATCTTGGAAAGAATATTAGTATCTACTATAAGAAAAACCTATTTTTTTACTGTAAAAGTAGTAAATTCATTACATTATATAAGGAAAGTCATGTGTTGCCCACATCAGATTTTTTTGCTTTCCTTAGATACAATAAAGTATAAGGAAAATATTGTGACGGGGTCGAAAATTCGAATTCGAGTTTTCGGCGGGAGAGCACGTTTCAAGCATCCCTGATCACGATTCGAACATTTTTGAAGTGATGTCTGTGTGTGTGTGTGTGTGTCAGTGAGTCTGTGGAGACGATAACTGACGAGCGAATGGACCGATTCGAACGAAATTTGGTACAAAAACTACAATCTGTAAACACTGGAAGTCTATTGTTTTTATACGCAATCGAATGTTCAGAACCCCCTAAATTTTAGAGTGAAATTTTGAAAAAATCTTCAAAAAATCAAAACCTCTAATAAAGTTACGCAAACAGACATTTCTTATGTAATTTTTCATTAGAAAACGATTGACATAAACTTTAGAACGCTAACATGAACCGTTCTCGAGATATTGCACATTTTTCAAAAAAATTATCAAAAAGTCATATAAAATAAAAAAAAATATTTTCTATTGAGAAACATGTTCACTTTTCATATGTAATACCATGCGATAAATTTGGTAACATCATTCTCGTGGATCTAACTCGTTTCCATTCATAAAAAAAGATACTTTGAGTAATACTTTTGTTTTTGAACGCCAATAGTCATTTATCTGCTGTAAGAATAACATATTTCTCTGTCCATAACGCTTGACGGGATTTCGGCGACGAATTTGGTGGAATGTCGCCAACTTGGCGATTTTTTTAAATGTTGCTAAATTAACGAAAAAATCGCCAAATGGATAAAAATGACGCAAAATCAATGAAAATTACGACTCATTGACAAAAATTCAATATCTTGAAAAGAATATAAATATCTACTATAAAAATAATCTATTTTGTTTTTACTGTAAAAGTAGTAAATTCATTGCATTATAAAAGAGAAGTCATGTGTTGCCCACATCAGATTTGTTTTATATTAGTACGGCGTATCCTCTGGAATCATGGGTGTAAGTTCCGGATACAAGAATGAGCCCAAGTTTTTGGATAACTAAACTATAAGCATACTATTCTCAAAACATTGCCGAACATTACTGTTCAATGTAGCTCGTATCACGTTAACTGCTCCCCCAACTGATTGACGACTCTTTTTAGAGACTCTCTGTAGAAACTTCTGGAAGTTTCTCTTTTCTCGTAGAGTAATGATTATTTTGAGGTGTTTCTCGAACCTTCAAAAAGGCGTACAATGTCGCATCGCCAAATCTGGCAATAGTTTTTCGAACGCCAGCATCTGGAAATCCTTGATTCACGTCATGGTAAAGGTTCCCTGTACGGGTGTTTTTGACGCCTGGTTTTCAAAAGTCAATCTACTGAGAGCATTTTACACGTT
The DNA here is from genome assembly GCA_951213105.1 of Amaurobius ferox. NCBI lineage: Eukaryota > Metazoa > Arthropoda > Arachnida > Araneae > Amaurobiidae > Amaurobius > Amaurobius ferox. The sequence continues at coordinate 109,160,709 of OX578145.1, read as the reverse complement.
CGTAACAAACAATATTTCTACAATTCAGAAATTAGTTATTCTGAGGAGAATGTTAGTATATAGCAGATTTTAACCTTTATCTTTGCACGAAAATTTATGATGCGTTTTCCTTATTTGATGTACCACTGTTAAAAATTATCTAGAATTCATATTACGACAAAAATAATATATCAAAAAGTTGCAAATCACTGATACAAATCAATAAGATGCAGAATACATCTCTCAGAAATTTTATAATTCTAAATAATTACAGTTAAATGTATATATTACAGGTTTAATAACCTGTCATATTTCGAAGCGCCTAAATAAAATCCTGTACATCGTTAATTTATTTCAGATATATATAAATAATGATATATCCAGAAAAAGGAGTGTTCAAATAACTGCATTATGAAATCAGAAGAATAAATTTACAGAAGAGCCATGATATAGTTTGTTATATGATGATAAAATGTTTTATAATAAAATACTATTTTAGCAATATACACGATTTAACAACATAAAGTTAACAACAAAAACATATTTTAACATATCCAATTTTCATAATGCCCTAAAAAGTGTAAAATAGATTTATTACTTGTAAATGTTAGCAATTGGTACTGCAGAGTAAAAATGGGCAGAATTGCCAGAATATTAAGTATTGAATTTTATATGTAATCAGCCATATTTTAATAGCCACCTTGTAGTCATCCACCTTTATTGGTTATTTGCATTTTCACTAATGTTCTTTGCATTCAGATTAAAGTTAATTCTGATTATTGATAATCTGCATTTATAATTGTAATTAGCCAACTTTAGTAATTATCTACATTCAAATTTATAATCAGTTGTATTTATCGATTATCTACATCTTGATTACATATAAATTTCAATAGTTAATATTATTATAATTATTCTCAAGCGTCTACATTTAATCTGTAGAACCAAATTGTTAAAATTTTCAAAATAAATAAAAATATTTTCAACTGTTTCTGTTAAAAGTGATTTATTGAAAAATGTTTCTTTTACTTTTTATTTTATTTTCAACATTTCAAGTTTTAAAAATTTTATTTAAATTTCCCAATTTCTTATTTTATTTTAAACAAAGTTGCCATTTAAATCATAGAATTAATAATTTTTAAACCCGGGCATTGCTCTTCATTATTTCAATTCTTTTAATGTTCAATTTGAAGTCTTTTTCGTTGATTTAGCGTCCATTCTGTGAATTTGGCGATATTCCTGAAGGTCACGAAATTTGGCAATATTTCGCCAAATTTGGCGATAAATTTTCGCGAAATCAAATTTTTCAAAATGTTTAAACAAATAATTTTTCATCTCATGAATAGAAAATGGGCACTGAGAGGGAAGATAATTTTGTAAACCTGTTAGTTAACTACAAAAATGTGTTTTCTGCAGCAGATGTCCATTTCGTGCAGTAAACTGATATTTTTACTTTCCTTATATACATAGTAAAATGTATAAGGAAAGTATTATGATGGGGTCGAAAATTCAAATTCGAGTTTTCGACGGGGGAGCTCGTTTCAAGCATCCCTGAACACGGAATGAATATTTTTGAGGTGATGTCTCTCTCTCTCTCTCTCTCTCTTTGTGTGTGTGTGTGTGTGTGTGTGTGTGCGCGCGCGTGTATGTGCGTCAGTGAGTCCGTGGAGATGATATCTGACGAACGAATGGAGCGATTCGAATGAAATTTTTTACAGAAAGTACAATCCGTGAATACTGGAGACCTATTGTTTTCAAACGCAATAGAATATTCAGAACTCCCTAAATTTTCGAGTGAAATTTTGAAAAAATTATCAAAAAATCAAAACTTTTAATAAAGTTATGCAAATAGGCATATCATATGTAATTTTTCCTCAGAAAACGATTGACATAAACTTCAGAACGCTAGCATGAACCGTTCTCGAGATATTGTGCTTTTTTCAAATAAATGTATCAAAAAATCACATAAATTACAAAAAATATATTAACTATTATGATATATGTTCATTTTTCATATGTAATATTATGCGATATATTTGGTGAAATTATTTTAGTGAATCTAGCGCGTTCCATTCATGAGAAAAGATACTTTGGATAATACTTTTGTATTTGAACGCCAATAGTCATTTATCTGCTATAAGAATAACTTATTTCTCCGTCCATAACACTTGGCGAGATTTTGGCGACGAATTTTGCGAAATATCTCCAGCTTGCTGACTCTTTAAAAGTTGCCAAATTGACAAAAATGCCACCTACTGATAGAAATTCGCCAAATTGATGAAATCGACGCTAAATCAACGAAAAGACGACTAATGGATAAAAGTTCAATATCTTGGAAAGAACATAAGAGTAGGCTATAAGAATAACCTATTTCTCCGTCTGTCCGTAACGTTCGGTAAGAAACTTAGCTGGACGTCGCCAACTTGGCGACAATTTTAAATGTTTCCAAAGTGGCAAAAATGTCAGCAAATTGATAAAAATGAAGCCAAATGGGACGTAATCTTTCGCAATTTCTGATTTCCGTCATATGAAGGGCATACCTTTTGGTATATAAGAAGTACTCTTCCTTCCGTTTGTCGGTAACGCTTGATGATGCATTTGACGAACTTGGCGAAAAATTTAGCAAAGTATTCCCAACTTGACGATATTTCGCCCCAGATTGACAGAAATATTGTCTAAATTGCAAATATGACGCCAAATTAATGAAAATGTCGCCTAATTGATGATTTAATTATTAAAATATTTTAATATATTGACTATATCGCTTATTGAGGATGCCATCGATATTGATATTTGTTTATTTAGAGTTGAGCAAAATATAAGTCAATTGGGTACTTTGAAATAATTTTACATGTTGTCATCCGGAAAATCGCCAAATGTACAATTCAATGATAAAACACAGTACCGTGGAACTTATACACTACTTTTTACTTTCCCTGCAATACATGATAATGTATAGGGAAAGTATTGGAATCATGCCGAAAATCGCAACTTCAGTTTTCGAAGGATCTACACGTTTCGAGACCTCTAGAATACGAAAAAACTATTTTTGACGTCTGTGTGTACGTCTGTCTGTGTGTCTGTCTGTGCTGATTTGTATCCACTCTAAATAAAAAACTAATTGACCGAATTTCATAAAATTTGGTAGGAAGTCACTTGCGGGTGAATCTGGTGCTGATTAGTTTTGGGTACGATTCGGGATAAAAGAACCCGTCTGTTTTTGCGAAATGGCCCGCAAAAACTTGTATCCACTCTAGCTAAAAAACTAATGGACCGAATTTCACAAAATTCGGTAGATAAGGTTACTCTGGTGCTGATTAGATTTTGATATGGTTCAGGAAAAAGTAACCTGACATTTTTTGCGAAATGACCCACAAGAATCGTCAATATCTAAAAAAAAAATCTACGTATACTCAAGTATATCCATTAAATACTTATTTAATACGTAATATTTAACGAAGAAAAGAATAAGACCAACCCCATTACACTAGAACTAGCCGTTTTCGAGATATTTTAGTGTTTTCGTATTTTTTCTAAGCCACCTTTGAAAATAAGTTCAGTTACCAAATGAGAACGAAAATTGATTTAAAAGTGAATTAAATTTAATTAAGATAAAGAGAAGTGAATACAAGTCTGCAGGGAAAGTCATGTGCTGCCCACATCAGATTTTTTGTATTGTAAAATGAGTAAATTCAGTGCATTATATAATTGAAGTCATGTGCTGCTCACATCATATTTTTATACAAAATTTTTAAACCTTTTCCACGTGTAAATAATGCATGAAAATACTTCCTTTCGCGATGGTGATATGAGTGAAAATGGCTGAAAATCAGTTTGAATAAAATGTCAGATATACATACGTATATCCCCCCTTTTTGCAGTTTGCAATCCTCGTATTTCCCCCTTAATTTAACCGAATTTTATGGTCTATTTCAAGAAATATGGACACTTCTACTATTTCGATTTTGATTAAAACTTAATCACTTAACTGAAAGGGCTTAGTATTACGGAAATTTAAAATTTAAAGAATATCAGTCCAACAGTTTACGCTATGATGGTTATATAGAATTGTTGTAACTTGTAAATCTATTGACAACTATTTCAAATTTTCTACATCATTATAATTCTTTACAGATAGATATTTTGGGCATTAAAGTAAAATTAAAATTTGTAAAGGACTCGTTATCTATTTCAGCTGGGTATTGAACTAGCCAGCCAATGCTCTAATCATTGAGCTCATTGAAATAAGTCTAGTTTTTCTCATCTATGTTCACCCTATAAACTCCTCTCTCTGAAGATAGATCAGTTTGCAGTTAACAATGTAAACGAACCCCCTCGCTTTCGGTTTATTTTTTATAAAGACTACCATCCTGTGTGGTGGTGATTTTGAAACTGGCGTCATAATTCTTGGGATCCACTGAAAATTCGCAACTGGTTGTATTTCAAAGTCCCATCATAGTTGTATCCAAACTACTGGATTAATATGTTTGGGCACCATTGTAGAACCACTGTCTCAGCTAGGAATGGAACTGAAGACCTTATTGATCAGCCGATGCTTTAACCATTTAGTTACTGGAATAAGATTCCAAGTTATTCCCTTAGTGAATCTATAAATTTTTCTTACCTAATCCTTAAAAGAAAATTTCTATATCACAGTCGTTTAGGGTATTTTTTTTAAATATATAAATATAAATATATTTGGCACATTTATTTCAGTCCTTCTACCTTCAGCATAACAATGAGCTTTAATCTTAGCGGCATTGTTATTAAATTTAACTGCGGACTTTATTCCCCTGGCGAATTTATAAATTTTTCTTACCTAATCCTTGAAAGAAAATTGCTATATCACAGTCGGTTAAGGCATTTTTTTAAATATATAAATATAAATATATTTAGGCACATTTATTTCAGTCCTTCTAACTTCAACATAACAATGAGTTTTAATCTTAACTGCATTGTTATTAAATTTAACTGTGGACGTTATTCCCCTAGTGAATCTATTAATTTTTCTTACCTAATCCTTGAAAGAAAATTGCTATATCACAGACGTTTAGGGCATTTTTTAAAAATATATAAATATAAATACATTCTGGCACATTTATTTCAGTCCTTTAAGATAACTTTTAACTTCAACATAGAAATGAGTTTTAATCTTAACGGCATTGTTATTAAATTTAACTGCGGACTTTATTCCCCTAGTGAATCTATAAATTTGTCTTACCTAATCCTTGAAAGAAAATTTCTATATCACAGTCGTTTAGGGTATTTTTTTAAATATATAAATATAAATATATTTAGGCACATTCATTTCAGTCCTTCTACCTTCAGCTTAACAATGAGTTTTAATCTTAGAGGCATTGTTATTAAATTTAACTGCGGACTTTATTCCCCTGGCGAATTTATTAATTTTTCTTACCTAATCCTTGAAAGAAAATTGCTATAACTCAGTCGTTTAAGGCATTTTTTTAAATATATAAATATAAATATATTTAGGCACATTTATTTCAGTCCTTCTAACTTCAACATAACAATGAGTTTTAATCTTAACTGCATTGTTATTAAATTTAACTGTGGACGTTATTCCCCTAGTGAATCTATTAATTTTTCTTACCTAATCCTTGAAAGAAAATTGCTATATCACAGACGTTTAGGGCATTTTTTTAAATATATAAATATAAATATATTTAGGCACATTTATTTCAGTCCTTCTAACTTCAACATAACAATGAGTTTTAATCTTAACTGCATTGTTATTAAATTTAACTGCGGACTTTATTCCCCTAGTGAATTTATAAATTTTTCTTACCTAATCCTTGAAAGAAAATTGCTATATCACAGTCGTTTAAGGCATTTTTTTAAATATATAAATATAAATATATTTAGGCACTTTTATTTCAGTCCTTCTAACTTCAACATAACAATGAGTTTTAATCTTAACTGCATTGTTATTAAATTTAACTGTGGACGTTATTCCCCTAGTGAATCTATAAATTTGTCTTACCTAATCCTTGAAAAAAAATTGCTATATCGCAGTCGTTTAGGGCATTTTTTTTTAAATATACAGGGTACCCACTTATATCCGTTACACCCCCCTTAACTTTTAAACGGTGGCAGCTTAGGTCATAAAGTTGGTGTCTAGGTATAGTAAAAAGGCTATGAACATTTGTTTGATTGTGAAGCGAAGCGAGAAAAGGCCACCTTACGGACTAAATACGAGCCTGTGTTGTGGCGCAGGGGAAACGAACGTGATTCGCATTCATGAGGACCATGGTTCTGTCCCCACCGGTTGCGTGTTTTACTGAACGTCTCTACAAACCATGAAAACTTTCTGCTGATCTTGCAAAATCGTCTCTCCAAACACACAGCTCAACTCAACCATGTCTGGTATAAAAATCGCATGGATCTCATGTATTATGCAAATAAGGATGGAACGTCATACCTGTTCACCAGAGATTACTACTATAAAAATGATGTTTCTGCTGGGTTGTACGTTAAAGCGGAGAGTTATGGCAAAATTTGGCAGTAAAGACTATTGCGAGATGTTTTTAATTTACGGTGAATGTGGGCGTAAGGCAAAATCAGCTGCAAGGCTGTATCGTGAACGTTTCCCTCAAGGCCCGCATCCTACACGGCAAACCATCTTAAAAGTTGTAAAACGTTTAAGGGAGACGGGCTGCGTGACCAGCCGACCTCATGTTCGTACATCTCGTAATGTAGGACGCAAAATGCAACCTGAAGATGTGCTAGAAAGTAGTATCTTTACGAACGTATGAGCGCACCTATTTTTTTAATACTAAAAACTATATTTTATAGCTTATTTTTTTATTTTTTTATATATAAAAAAAGGTATCGATCCATTTTAATATTAAAAACATGATTTTATATCAAAATAAGGCCTTTTTTACATTTAGACCAAATTTTAACTTTTTTTTAGATAAATGCGTGAAAAAAGAGATCAAAGATAGGCTGCCCCATTTTGGGGCTACCTCATACATAGGTAAATAACGGTGAAATTAAATAAATGCGTGAAAAAAAGAGGACTTCCAAAATGAATGAAAGTCCTCTAAGCTTTAAAATAAATGGGGGACCGTTAGTCCCCCCATAAAATTACGGTGAAAAAAATTATTTTCAAAGTTTTTTTAGAAAATAAAAAGGATTTATATGAAAATGCGTGAAAAAAGAGGACTTCTAAATGAATCCTCTAAATAAACTTTAAAATAATATTAATATAAGATCTTCATTACAAAGTGACTCAAAATATATTGAAACGCGTCCGTAATTTACGGACGTGTTTTTATAGAGATATTTATGAACAGATAGAAAGGCTCTTAAAGTTTCTCATATCAGAAGCAAAAAAAAAAAAATAAAAGCAACTTTGTTTATCGACACAGCGAAGTTCCTCGTTTTATCACTTCACTCCCAAGCGATGTTATGAATGAAGACAAATGTTGAAGATTTATTTGATAGATGGCAGCACTATCCAATGTTAGAGACTAAAATAAAATATAGTAAAATTCAACAAAACCCCCTTCCCCCGTAGACCTTTTCTGATCTTAATTACAACTCAACACGTTGGGGGTTAAGGTCTACGGGGGGAAATCCTTTTTTTTTTCTTAGGACTCCTTATCAGCCAGGCTCCTTTTTCAACACAGCCAGGAACTCTCTCCAGAATATCAACACAGCCAGGAACTCTCTACAGGAATTTTCTATGACTGAAATAGACAAGGCAATTAATATACTATATATATATATAGACTAATACTAATTAAATCTAATTAATTCTAATAAATAACGTACGGATCATATATTCACAGTGCACATGGAGATTTGAACCAGGATCTTTCTGATGGTAGACTAAGGCTTTATCCATTCGGCCAACCCCGGGGCAATTACACATCTAATTATTAAAAATATAAACATGACATAATATTTTTTAGTCAAAAAAAGTTAACATCTAAGACCTTTTCGACTAAAATATAGTTTATAAATAATATAAAATAAAGAAGGAAAGTTTAATAAATACACAAAGTACTATAGATATTAAAAGATTAATATATATTAAAAGAATTACTAGTGCTGCCATCTATAGATATAATATACACTTAGAAAATCATCACTTTTTTCAACAAATTGTATACAATCTTTACTAAATTTTTTCTCAAAATTATAATATGACTTAATATTCTTACTAAGTTTTTAAGACTTAAAAATACTGTTCCAGTATGCTATTACACTAATTCCTTTCTTTTCTAGAGATTTTTTTTAATCTTATATTTATAACTCTAAAATATATTAAGCTTCCTCTAATTCATATTCATATTTATCATTAATCATACCTGAATACTTAAATATATATCTACCTTTATTGATTTTATATATTGATTCATCAGAAAGTATTCCATGCTTATTTGCTAGGTAATAACTCCCTTCTTCATCTGTCACATATAAATTTGCGATTACTGTATCTCCATATTTAGTTTTAATTTTTTTCAATGATATCAGATCATATTTCCCAGGATATAAATCATTTAATTTAAACGTCTTAGGATAACCTCTCAGTCTATTGAACTCTTCCATTTATTAGTAAACATTTTTTTATAAATAAAATTACTCCATTGGAAAATATCTTTTTTGATTTTCTAAAGGTTTAATTTTATACATTATGGTACAAATCCAGGGGAGGATGGTCATCCCCCCCTGAATTATAGAGATATTAAGAAAAATCTTAAGAAAATTTTAGATTATTATAATACAAAATTTAGAGGTGTGTTTACCTCCGATTTATTACCTAAAACAATAGGAAAATTTGAAAATGGAATCATTAATTTAGATGTTTCAACAGGTCCCGGAACTCATTGGGTTTGTTATTATAATGATCCTAAATATAAATATGTGGAATATTTTGATCCGTTTGGTGAATATGACAATATGAAGAAGGACTATATTCCTAAAAATATTAAATCATTTCTTGTTACATCTAATAAAAAAATAGGTTATAATGATAGTTTTTTACAGAAACCTTCATCTGTGAAATGTGGTATATTTTGTATGAAATATATAAGAGAAAGGAATAAAGGTATATCACCTAAAAATGTTCTCAAATCATTTCCTACACAAAAACCTAGTGACTATAATGAAAATTTTGTTATGTATAAATGATAATATTAAAATCTGAAGGTCATGAGAGATGAGAGGAATTTACTGTAAATTTTATTACACCTCTTAAAATAAAAAAATTAGCTTTACACTCATTCTCTATGGAAGTTTCCTGGTTTAATATAAGTAAGAATTATGGAAATAACATATTTAGATTGTATACATTAGACACAGATATGACAATTACTATCTCAAATGGTAATTATACTATAAGAGGATTAAATGAGTATATGATGAAAATATTCGGTGAGGATCCACCTGTCAAATTTGGTATTATTGAGGCAAGACAAAGAATATCTATTAAACTGAAAAATGGTTGGGTAATTGATTTTACAAAAAGTAACTTTCATAAAATTATAGGCTTTTTAAATCCTACATATGGAAGTTATGATGAAGAAACAGAGATTGAAGGTGAACATATTGCTGATATATCTAATGTAAATGATAATATTTATATTCACTGTGATGTTGTAAAAGGATCTTTAATAAATCAATATAATTCAGAAGTTATATATTCTTTCACTAATAAAAACCCTCCAGGTAGTATAATTTCAAAAGAATTTAATAATTGGATATATTTTCCTGTTAAAGTGGATCCTGTTGAAAGAATAAAAATGAGGATTACTAATCAAAAAGGTGAATTAATAGATTTAAATAAAGGAGCTGTAGAATTTAATTTTATTTCTTCTTAAATAAATGAATAGATTATATAAAAAAAGTAAAAAAATACTAGGATTTTTAAAGGTTTTATTGAAACCTAAGAATATATTAAATGAAATATTTTCTATGAAAAAGAAAGGAGGTGGTTTAAAAATTCTTCCTAAATAAATGATTTATGATTTAAGTGATACTCGTTATTATTATAATGATCACATTAAAAGTTATGAATTAAGAGAAATTCATCCAAAAGAACATAGTTCAGATGAGAATGCCACCTATGTTTTTCATATTAATGATACTAAAGCAAAAATTTTATATTCTAGAGGATATCTTGAACTAAAATTAAATATTACAAAAAATGATAAATCATCTATTGCAAACGAAAATGTGAGTCTGGTAAATGGTGGAGGTTTTATCAAAACTTTAAAAGTACATATAGGAGATATTGAAATTGAATCAAATACACAGTCAAATTTTTCAATCATGAATCATGTTTTAACATTAATTCATTATACTCCTGATTATGTAACATCACAAGCTCAAAATGAATTTTTTTATCTAGATACATCTGATTCAGCTGACCGTAATGAGTTCAAATATGATGGTACTTTAGAAGATACTACTAAAATAACTGAATTTTTTAATAATTTGAAAATGAATAAAGATTATAACGAAGGATTCGTAAAGAGATGGGAACTAACGAAAGATAGCAATGTCATTAAAATATGGACACCTTTAAAAGATATAATCGATTTCTTTAGAGAATATGGAAAGATAATTTCAGGTTTTGAAGTGAAAATAGAAATTCAAAGAAATGAAAATAAAAATATGATATATACTAATATAAGAAACGAAAATTATAAGGTAGTAGTTGAAGGTTTAACCTTACATTTACCTTATATAGAATTAAAAAATTCTGCAGAAAGCTTGTTTCTGGAATCATATCTATCTAATAAAGATATAGAGGTAAATTGGGATCGATATAGATTTAAGATGGTAGGCCCCTATAGAAGCAACAGTGGATCTGTGACAGCAACTACAGCGTCAGATGAAGTTTTAGGTGTCTATGTTATTCCTCAATATGTTGAAAGAGATAGTAATTATGAAAAAAATAATATGATATTTGATAATATAGATATGAAAGAATGCTGGTTGATGATTAATAATAAACAAGTTTCTCTTATGCGTTATAAAACAAATTTTACCAATAAAGATTATAATAGAGTGTATGAAGCTCTTTTACATGAAGGATTATACGATAATAATACAGAAACAGGACCTTTGATAAATAAGGAGAATTTTGGTGATCTGTATCCTATTTTTCCTTTTGACTCATCAAATCATGAAAACTATACCGATTTAAATAATTTAGATATTGAATTTAATTGGATAACGAATAGTCAAAAGGAATATAAGTTTTATTTTATTTTTAAAGAAAGAAAGAGATGTTTTATAAATTTAAAAAATAAAACTATAACAATGGTTAAGAGTTTAAAATCTTAAAATTAAATAAATGAGTGCTTATTATCCACCTTATGATGATCAAATGAAAGAAGGACCTATTGGACCTCCAGGTATAGGTTTTAAATTAATGAATGACGGAAATTATGATATGGAAAATAGAATTTTAAAAAATTGTGAAAATCCTATAGATGATTTAGATTTAACCACTAAAAGTTTTGTTTTGAATAAAATAGAGAATAATCATCATGAATTGAGAGATCTTATAAAAACTAAATATGATGAGGGTTTTTTAACCTTTACTGAAGAAACAGGCAAGAGAATAAAAGAATTAAATGATACAACTTTACATACTTTAGAAGGTAAACCTTACGATGCAAAAGGAAAAAGAATAGGAAATGTAGCAGATCCTAAAGATGAAAAAAATGTTGTGAATAAAAGATATTTTGAAAAAAATTCGTTAATATTACAGAATGATAAATTTGATGCAAAAAATAAAATAATTACGAATGTTTCTGAACCTGAAAATGATAACGATGTTGTCAATAAAATATATTTAGACAATAGAGATATCTGGGTTACTATACTAAATGATTTTCATACAGATGGGGATTATAAAAAAGTAAATTTCAACATGATGAGCTCAAAATTACTGGATCAAGAGATGCGATTATCTACCGATATGTATATGAAAATTTCCATATATATAGATATATATGATACAGTAGAAAGTAAATATATATATGATAAAAGTCCACTGATATCACTGGAAATCAATGGTAAGGAAATTTTAAATGTTAATAGAGATGCAGTAACCTGTTTTGCTTATGGTAAACGTGATGATATCATCACATTAAAGATAAAATGTGATGGTAACGCTTTAAAACCTTATATGCATATTGAAAAAATTTCTTTCTAATAAATGGATATTGATTGGAATGAATTTTCCAGAAATAATTTATCTGAAGATGTAATTAGAAATCTTAAAGATCATGTAAATTGGGATTTAGTTTTACAATATTCAACACTGTCTGAATCTTTTATTGAAGAATTTGCTCAACCTGATGATTGGTGCAAAATTTCTAGATATCAAAAATTATCAGAAGATTTTATAGAAAAATGTAAAGATAAAGTAGATTGGGTAAACATATCTCAATATCAAACTTTAAGTAACGAATTTATCGTAAAATTTTCTGATAATTTAGATTTATATAAAGTATCAATATTTCAAAATCTTACAGAAGATACCATGAGAGTATTAAAAGATGATTTAAATTGGTTGTATATAACTAGATATCAAACATTTAGTGAAAATTTTATAGAAGAATTTATGCATAAATTAGATTTTTGTTATTTGATTAAATATAAATTTGAGTTATTACCTGATCACTTTTTTAATGTTTATTGGAAAAAAGTACAAGCAATACAGATGAGTGAATTAAATAGAAAGTTTGGTCATCACGAAATAGAACCTTACCAAGAGAAAATTATTGAAGAGATATATGAAGTTAAATCAGTCTTGAGAGAGTGTGTTTATATTTTGAGACAATTAACTAATGATAAATAAATATTTAATAAAAATGTCTCTATATAAATGGATGTCACATATAATAATGGTATGGAAAAAAAAACTATGTCTTTCTTAAATATAGAGAATAATACTGAAGTGAAATCTATTTTTATATTTAATTGTACTCTTGAAGGAATAGAAAATTTAACTAATTTAAAAGAATTATATTGTGAAGGAAATAAATTAAAATCTCTTGAAGGAATAGAAAATTTAACTAATTTAAAAAAAATATATTGTGGAGGAAATAAATTAATGTCACTTGAAGGAATAGAAAATTTAACTAATTTAAAAGAATTATATTGTGAAGATAATAGATTAACTTCACTTGAAGGAATAAAAAATTTAATAAATTTAAAAGTATTAGATTGTAGTGAAAACGATATTACATCTCTTGAAGGTATAAAAAATTTAACTAATTTAAATAAATTATATTGTAGAGAAAACGATATTACATCTTTAACTGAATTAATATTTTTACCTAGAATAAATGAAATATGGTATGATGAAGATAATATAAATTTACCCCTGATGTTAAGAAGATTTAGTAATAAGGTATATAATAACTCTGAAGACCATATTACAATATGGGACAGTATTTTTAAGTCATAAAAAATGTTTACTAATAAATGGAAGAGTTCAATAGTCTGAGTGGTTATCGTCAAACATATGTATTAGATGATTTATATCCTGGAAAATATGATCTGATATCATTGAAAAAAATTAAAAATATGATTGCAGGTACAGCAATCGTAAAGTTAATTGTAGAAGCTGAAGAAAAAGAGTATTACCTTTCGAATAAACATGGACAACTTTCTAATAGATCGATAAATAAAATCAATAAAGGAAGATATATATTTTTATATTTAGGTGATAATAAATACATATTAGAGAAAGCTTAATATATTTTAGAGTAGAGTTAAAAAATAATTCTAAATAAATGGATCTTTATAAGATTAAAAAATCTCTAGAAAAGAAAGGAATTAGTGTAATAGCAAGATTTATAGAATCAAACGGTGATACTGGAACAGCATTTTTAAGTAATTATAATGATAAAGATCTTAAAAAACTTAGTAAGAATATTAAGTCATATTATAATTTTGGTGGAGAGAAAAAATTTAGTAAAGATTGTATACAACTTACTTTTGTTGAAAAAAAGTGATTATATTTTATGTGATTTTCTAAGTGTATATTATATCAGGCAGTAATTCTTTTAATATATATTAAACTATAGTACTTTGTGTATATATTAAACTTTCTTTTTTTTGTTTATATTATTTATAAAACTCTATTTTTTAACTCTATCTGTTCATAAATAACTCTATAAAACACGTCCGTAAATTACGGACGCGTTTCAATATAAAGTTTATTTAGAGGATTCATTTAGAAGTCCTCTTTTTTCACGCATTTTCATATAAATCCTTTTATACCGTCTCATGTTTATGGGGGGACTAACGGTCCCCCCATTTATTTTAAAGCTTAGAGGACTTCCATTCATTTTGGAAGTCCTCTTTTTTTTCACGCATTTATTTAATTTCACCGTTATTTACCTATGTATGAGGTAGCCCCAAAATGGGGCAGCCTATCTTTGATCTCTTTTTTCACGCATTTATCTAAAAACAAGTTAAAATTTGGTCTAAATGTAAAAAAGGCCTTATTTTGATATAAAATCATGTTTTTAATATTAAAATGGATCGATACCTTTTTTTATATATAAAAAAATAAAAAAATAAGCTATAAAATATAGTTTTTAGTATTAAAAAAATAGGTGCGTTCATACGTTCGTAAAGATACTACTCTAGAATACGCTCTCGCTCATCCTCAGAGCAGCACAAGAATGATCAGTGAAAATTGTGGCCTCTCAAAAAGCCCCGCCAGGAAAATCCTGAATGAATCAGGTGCTCATCCATACCCATCCACACCTGTGCAGGGATTGCTGCCAAGAGATGATGAGAGATGTTACACGTGGTGCAACTTTGTGATGAATAACTTAGAGGTCCACCCAACATTCCTGGCAGACATAATATGGTCGGATGAGGCATCTTTTTCGAGGAACGGAATGTTTAATAGACAGAACATTCATTCCTGGTCGTTGGAAAATCCGAGATATGCCGTCGAAGTTCAGCATCAACAACGCTGGTCGATTAATGTCTGGTGCGGAATTTTTAATGACAGACTCATTGGACCAGTATTTTACGAGGACACGTTAACGGGACAATGGTACTTGCAGCTTCTGCAGGATGTAATAACCGACTTTGTTGAGAATCTACAGTTGCACACATTTCTAAATGTATGGTTCCAACATGATGGCGCACCTCCGCATAAGATTTCAAACGTTCAGCACTACCTAATAGAGACATTCCAGAATCAAGTCATCGGATATGGTGGTTCCGTCGAGTGCCCCCGCGCTCACCTGACTTGACCCCATTGGACTTCTTCTTATAGGGACACACAAAAGGGCAGGTATATGCGGCCTCTCAGCCAACATTGTAGGATCTCGACGACGCATTACTGATGCTTGTGCGTCCGTAACACCTGCCATGTTGCACAATGTGCAGCGTGAAATCCAGTTCAGAGTGCAAATGTGCATAGTGGCTAACGGAGAGCATTTTGAGCAATATACAATTGTAAATAAATGATCCTGCAGACAGGGAAGTGTCTCAGTTTCTTTCTTCTACTCTTTATGACATGACAATTTTCGAAATCGTGACCAAACAAATGTTCATTTTTTTGCATTCTGTTTTGAGTATTAATGTGCGCAAGGTATCTTATCGTACTAAATCGAGAGTGCTCTACAACTTTCTAATAATTGATATTTTTCACGTATCTTTCACCGTTTACGAGATAAGGCCACTAATTCCAAAATTTGCCGATAGATGGCGTTGTAAGTTATCTCATTGAGTAGCGCATAGCCTTTTTATACCTATACCTAGACACCAACTTTTTGGCCTAAGCTGTCACCGTTTAGAAGTTAAGGGGGGTGTAACGGATATAAGTGGGCATCCTGTATAAATGTAAATATATTTAGGCACATTTATTTCAGTCCTTCTAACTTCAACATAATGAGTTCTAATCTTAACGGCATTGTTATTAAATTTAACTGCATATCTAACTAGTTAACGGATGCTTTAACTATTAAGCTACTGTGATACGATTCCACGTTATTCCCTAGTACTCTATAAATTCCTACCTAATCCTTGAAAATTGCTATATAACAGTTATTTAGAAGTTTTTTTTTTTGAAAACATATAAATATAAGTCTATTTAGTAACATTTATTTAAGACATGCTAACTTCAATATAACAATGAGTTTTATTCTTATCGGCATTGTAGTTTATAAACGATCATTTCGTATATTTTAGTCCTACGCGTCAAAACATTTGAAACGCTTACAAAGCATCAAAATATCCGAAGCCGATAAAATGAAATACATCTCTCGCAAATCTTTTGCATGTATCTATTTTTTTTATATATAAAGGGGTGTTCTTGGCAATATCAGAAAATTTAATGCATTTTTTCTATTTGAAACATTTTACATTTGAATGGCATAGGATATCAAAGAAATTACAGCAATTTTATCGTATTACTACTTTCCTTATATACATAATGTATAAGGAAAGTATTGTGACGGGGTCGAAAATTCGAATTCGAGTTTTCGACAGGAGACCACGTTTCAAGCATCCCTGATCACGAATCAAACATTTTTGAAGTGATGTCTGTGTGTGTGTGTGAAAGTATGTGTGTGTGTATGTGTGTGTGTGTGTGTGTGTGTGTGTGTCAGTGAGTCTGTAGAGGCGATAACTGACGAACGAATGGACCGATTCGAACGAAATTCGGTACAAAAATCACAATCCGTAAACACTGGAAGCCTATTGATTTTATACGCAATCGAATGTTCAGAACCCCCTAAATTTTCGAGTGAAATTTTGAAAAAATCGTCAAAAAATCAAAACCGCTAATAAAGTTACGCAAATAGACATTTCTTATGTAATTTTTCATTCGAAAACGATTGACATAAAGTTTAGAACGCTAACATGAACCGTTCTCGAGATATTGTACATTTTTCAAAAAAATTATCAAAAAGTCATATAAAATAAAAAAATGATATTTCCTATTGAGATACATGTTCACTTTTCATATGTAATACCATGCGATAAATTGTGTGACATCATTCTCGTGGATCTAGCTCGTTCCATTCATGAAAAAAGATTCTTTGAGTAATACTTTTGTATTTGAACGCCAATAGACATTTATCTGCTGTAAGATAAGAATTATCTGCTGTTTCTGCGTCTATAACGCTTGGCAAGGTTTTGGCGACGAATTTGGCGGAATGTCGCTAATTTGGCGACTTTTTGAAATGTTGCCAAATTAACGAAATTCTCGTCAAATGGATAAAAATGACGCTAAATCAATGAAAATGACGACTAATTGTCGAAAATTCAAAATTTTTTGAATTGCATGATTATTTATTTTAATTCCATGGAAAGTATTTTTTTCATATATAAAATTTAAATTTTCCTAACTTCATATTTAGTTATACAAATACCTAGTTGGTATAGAATATATCAAAATTCCTTATTCAATTTAAACATAATCATATCACTTTTTTAAAGTAACGGTAAATTTTACGTTTGTCGACTTTTATTCAACTATTTAGATCGAATACTTTTACTACCCCTTATCAAAAATTTCGAGCTGCTCACAAAGCATAAAAATATATACATATATGCGTGTTTTAAAATACAAAACACTTTTCGAATGTTAACATTTGATGCAATATTTATTGCTAATAAAAGGGTATGGTTTGGAAACTTTCAAAAATTCAAATCATTCTGCATTCCATTTAGAACATTTTATACCTGAAAATACGTTATTGAATAAAGTACGAATACATTGTACGATTATTTGCATAGAATTCCAGATGTGACAATAATATAAGAATAAAATAAAAACATCTGATATGTGCAACACATGACTGTCCTTATATAATGCAATGAATTTACTACTTTTACAGAATGAAACGAGCTAAATCCACGAGAATGATGTCACCAAATCTATCGCATGGTATTACATATGGAAAGTGAACATGTTTCTTAATAGGAAATATATATTTTTTTATTTTATATGACTTTTTGATAATATTTTTGAAAAATGTGCAATATCTAATGAAAAATTACATAAGAAATGTCTATATGCGTAACTTTATTAGCGGTTTTGATTTTTTGACGATTTTTTCAACATTTCACTCGAAAATTTAGGGGGTTCTGAACATTCGATTACGTTTAAAAACAATAGGCTTCCAGTGTTTACGGAATGTGATTTTTGTACCAAATTTCGTTTGAATCGGTCCATTCATTCGTCAGTTATCGTCTCCACAGACTCACTGACACACACACACACACATACTTTCACACACACACACAGACATCACTT
This sequence comes from Amaurobius ferox, assembly GCA_951213105.1. Taxonomy (NCBI): domain Eukaryota; kingdom Metazoa; phylum Arthropoda; class Arachnida; order Araneae; family Amaurobiidae; genus Amaurobius; species Amaurobius ferox. Next base: position 109,142,453 of record OX578145.1, on the reverse strand, counting down.
AAAAAATGCTTGATTCGTGATCAGGGATGCTTGAAACGTGCTCTCCCGTCGAAAACTCGAATTCGAATTTTCGACCCCGTGACAATACTTTCCTTATATATATAAGGAAAGTAACAATAATATAAAAAAATAAGACAATAAATAATAAAACTATAATATAACAAAATAAGACAATAAATAATAAAACAATATAAGAATCTAATACATAATCTGTGACAATATTATAAGAATATAAGAATTCACGTTAAATTAAATTTCAATTTTGTGGATATATTTTCTTATCCATTTCGAAATTACTGATATGTGTTATCATGAGACAGTGCTTTCATTTGCGTTCTCATAGCAATTAATAAAACTAAAATTGCAATGTAACAATTGTGCTTCTTTTTTCATTTCCACTAGAATGCAATAACACACGTAAGGGAAAAGATTTGTAATGCGATCAAAAATCCTTGTCTCAGAGTTGGACAAATTTCCAAAGTTCGGGCATTCCTGAGCACGAATCAATAGTGTTTGATAAAGTATTACTGTCTGTGTTATAGTTTTCATATAAATCACTTCGGCCTTCCGTAGAATTCTCGCCAAGACCACCCTTCTGTATTCAATTATTCTCCAATTTCTTGCATCCAATGATAGGTCTCAACGTCCTTCTCCTCATGAAAGGTCTCAAAGTTCTTTTCCTCATGAAAGATCTCAAATTCCTTCTCCTTATGAAAGGTCTCAAATTCCTTCTCCTTATAAAAGGTCTCAAAGTCCTTCTCCTCATAATCCAACTGCCTCTGTCTTCCTCCTAATTTTTTCTCTATTCGTGTCGATCTCTTAAGCACTAAACAAGCGAACTTCTGACACTTCTACCAGGCCATCCTTCGAGTTTGTTTTCAAGTGAAATTTCATTGAAGAAACCTACAAAAAATATCGCTTGGTTAAAAATTTAATTGCTACAAAAATGCTTCATAGAAATTTTTAGCGACATCTACATTTTTTGCATTTTTCTTTCCACGCTTTTACCAGTTTGTGTTTGTAGCATGTCCTTGAGGATAGCGACTGGAACACCAGGCGTGTCATAGTTTACAATGCTATATTTTGAGTTGTAGTGGATTGGTTATGAGTATTGAAACGCCAGACATTAACTTGAGTTCAACTAAAAATTGATTACAAAATAAAGAATAATAAATTTTAGAGTGTAATTTGCATCGCTATTAATGATTTTGTAAAACGGGCACCGGGTTTGAATTCGAGCAAGTAAATCACCCACGATGATATCTAAATGTTGTATAGAGCGTATATATAAGTGAATGGAGAAAAAAAGAAGCAACTAAACTTACGATTGCCACATAACTAATCTTAATACCAGATGTTTCCCAAATTTTCTGGTCCACGGGCCACAAATGAAAGAGCAAGAGGTTTTTGATCTCAGATGTGTGTGCATGTGTATAGTAATTAGCTGTTTGTCTAGGATCAGGAGATCGACTAGCTGAAATTTAAAACACGAACAAATATTTGAAGTTTTATTCTTCGCAATGGTGCCCATCCCCTTCAAATTGACAAAGAGCAGAAAATGATGCTGGTATGAAAACTATTACACGCCATTTAGCTGACTACTAGCGATAGTTCAGCGATATTAAAAAAGGGACCGGGATGATTGTAGCAAAGAACAAGTTGTAAATATTTAATTCAAGGCATATGTTAAGCGTATCTTATTTTACATTAAAGGATATTAAAAAATAACTAACTGAAAAATATTTAGCCGTATTACGATCTAATTTGATATAGTTATCATTAATTAAAAGCTTTTGGGGAAATAAGAGGGCACCCACAAATCAACTTCGGTTGAAATAGTTTAAAACTTTTACTACCTCTTCAAATTTTTTTTATGTAGATAATGCTATTATGTCTTTATTATATAGATTCACAGTTTGTACTTAAGTATTCAAGTAAATCTGTTACCTAACTAGAATTTGAATTATGGCGCTGTTCAGTAGTGCCAAACTCTGTGAGATGATTTTGCTTTGTGGCGAATATGATACAACCAAGAAACCCAGTGATACAATCAAGAAATACTATCGTCGTTTCTGTAAAGCCAGCAAGCTTCTAGAATTTTTATTCTGCGGCTGTTATGTCGATTGCAATCAACAGGTTGGTTTTCATCACCGATATGGCCCAGGAAGACAGCAAGTACTAACGAAAAATGATTAAATAGACATTTTAGCAGATTACTTTCCTTATATACATAATGTATAAGGAAAGTATTGCGAAGGGATCGAAAATTCGAATTCGAGTTTTCGACGGGAGAGCACGTTTCAAGCATCCCTGATCACGAATCGAGCATTTTTGAAATGATGTCTGTGTGTGTGTGTGTCAGTGAGTCTGTGGAGATGATATCTCACGAACGAATGGAGCGATTCGAATGAAATTTGGTACAAAAATCACAATCCGTGAATACTGGAAGCCTATTGTTTTAAATTACAATCGAATGTTCAGAACCCCCCTAAATTTTCGAGTGAAATTTTGAAAAAATAGACATTTCTTGTGTAATTTTTCCTTAGAAAACGATTGACATAAACTTTAGAACGCTAGCATGAACCGTTCTTGAGATATTGCACATTTTTCAAATAAATTTATCAAAAAATCCCATAAATTAAAAAAAAATATTAACTGTTAAGAAACATGTTTCCTTTTCATATGTAATATCATGCAATAAATTTGGTGACATCATTCTCGTGGATCTTACTCGTTCCATTCACGAGAATACTTTGAGTAATACTTTCACGAGATACTTTGAGTAATACTTTTGTTTTTGAACGCCAATAGTCATTTATCTGCTGTAAAAATAACTCATTTCTCCGTCCATAACGCTTGATGAGATTTTAGCGACGAATTTATCGGAATGTCGCCCCCTTGGCGACATTTTTAAATGTTGCCAAATTAACGCAAATCTCGCCAAATGGATAAAAATGAAGCTAAATCAATGAAAATGACGACTAATTGAAGAAAATTCAATATCTTGGAAATAATATAAGTATCCACTAGAAGAATAACATTTTTTTTAACTGTAGAAGTAGTAAATTCATTGCATTATATAAGGAAAGTCATGTGCTGCCCACATCAGATTTTTTTTCGCTTTATCCATATGCGAGTGTCCGGGCCGTAAATACCTTTCTCGGTCTACTCCATCCCGCCACTTTTTATGCCGCCAGTAACAGTTTTTACCAACTCGCTTGTAAGTGCTCGCATTGTGGTGGGAAAAGTGCAGTGACTAAAATTTACTGGAAACTAATTGAGTATAGTGAAAACAACGGTCTTAAATGATCCTAGTTGATTTTAAAACCTGCAAGGCATACTTGTTTTCCCATAAACATTGTCAGGAAAATATCTGACATGCAGACAAAATCACAATAAACTGTTTTATTAACACTTTACAACAAAGCTGAAAAGTGTTTATGACTTTGTTCATTCTGTCTATCTGTCTGTACGTTAGCACGATAACTGCCGTAAAAATGACTTTATCAAAATGAAATTTTAGTATGTTGTTCAGACAGTCTGTGGGACCTATAAGAATATAAATGAATAATATCACCCAATTAGTTTTGGATTGAACCCGGGTTGAAGAAATGAAATACATTGAACCCTATAGAACCTTAATTCTTCAAACACTTTCTAAGCGGATTTAAAATTCACAAATTACTTCAAAAATTTTAGGAAATATTTAAATTACCCCATAAAATATATAAAAGAAATTTCAGCAAAATATATTCAGTAGTTTTTAAAATAAAAATTGAAATAATAATTACACATTTTATATGAAGCGATCGCGTGATCACTGTATGAAAAGATCACGTGACCCACTTCAAAATGAAATATAGCCTCCATCTTGTCTCAAAATCGTGATTTTTAAAGTTCTTTTTAATTCATATTGAGTGTTGTATCCGTCCTAAATCCGCATTATTTTGGCTTAAATTCTGTGCATCTACATACTGAAACAACGCAATTACAATATATTTGAGCTTAAATGATCATCCAAATTTGATTACTTCTACAACGAAGTCTATTTTTCACTTATCAAAAATGTAAATACCAAAAGTGTTGAATGAGTTGTACAAGAATTGCTGTATTTCTTTAACCCAAAATTATTTAGCTCATGGAGTCTGCAATATAGCTGATATGAATGAACTATCAATTGATTTTGCAGAGAGAAGGACTATTTTTTCGATGAAGTTTTAAGCAGAGTTTAACTACTTGTATCTGCATGGTCATCTGTTTTTAAATAAAATAAATTATTATAGTATTGTGATGAATGAAATGAATGGAAAAATGTTTATCAATGAAGTGCTGCTTTTATAGAGAGAGTCAGGCTTGTTATATTTCGATGACGTCATTTGAATAAATTTCATTTGTTTTCGATGAAGTTTTCAAATATAATAAATTATTGTAGTATTATAACAATTTTAAAAATGTTATCGAGGAATGTATCGCATTTTAGATATACTTAAACCAGGCAATTTATATTTCAATGCCGTTAATTGAATGAAGTTCATTTTTTTCAATCAAGTTTTAAATTTTCAAATACAATAAATTAATGTAGTATTGTGATAATTTTTAAAATATTACCGAGGAATATATCGCATTTTAGAGATGTTGAAATGAAATTGCATTGAAGTTGGGAAGTGTTTCATAATCAATGCTTTGTGCATGATTGATCTTTCTTGTTTACCTTATTCAAGTCTTTTAACCATGATCGTCTGAGTGTTTTTAATAATTTCTAAAACAACCGGTTAAAAAATGTTTTAAACTACCACTAAATGATTTTTGTGCATCAATTCCATACTTGAACGGCCCCTGGATTCATGACTTTTGATGATCAGAAAAGTTACGCGTAATTGGTGTAAGTTAGGAAAGTAAAACACTTTATTTATTCCTAAATTTGAACGTTTAAGAAGCAAACGTTTCTTTACTTCGACTAGATGAACATTGACAACATTTTTGTAATTTGACTTTTATCAATATGTATAAAACTTTTATCGGCTGTATAAAAAGTTAATTGTCTTAAATTTGTAAAAGATATGACACAGCATTTAAATTACTATTTTATAACTTCCTACCTTATTTAAAACATTTGTGCAATTGGAATTGCGGGTCTACAGCCAACAGTTTAAAAAATCATCCAATATTCACTTTTTGTGGGACATCCTGTGTATAATGAGACAATTGCAACAGCAGGTTAGAGCTTCTTCAGCCAAGAGTACACAAGAGCTGATGTGGGTAATATTACTCTCTCTACCGGAATTAGCCCCAACAATAGTTTGAGTCCAGATTTTGATGTTTGAGGTAAGTGCCTTAATTCACTAACTATAGATTATTACTTTCCTTTTTTATACATATTATAATGTATAAAATATTGTGACTGGGTCGAAAATTCGAATTCGAGTTTTCGACGGGAGGGCATGTTTCAAGCATACTTGAACACAAATCAGACGTTTTTGAGATGATGTCTTGTCAGTGAGTCTGTGGAGACGATATCTGACAAATGAATGGAGCGATTTGAACGAAATTTGGTAAAAAAATTTCAATCCGTTTATACTGGAAGCCTGTTGCTTTTAAACGCAATCGAATGGTCAAAACCCCACTAAATTTTTGAGTGAAATTAAAAAAAAATCCTCAAAAAATCAAAACCTTTAATAAAGTTATACAAATATATATTTCTTATGTAATGTTACATTAGAAAGCGATTGACAAAAGCTTTAAAACGCTAGCATGAATCGTTCTCGAGATATTGCACATTTTTCAATTAAATTTATTAAAAAATCACATAAAATAAAAAAAATATTAACTATTGTGAAATATGCTCACTTTTCATATGTAATTTTATACGATGAATTTAGGGACATCGTTCTCGTGGATCCAGCTCGCTCCATTCATCAGAAAATATACTTTGGGTAATACTTTTGTAGTTGGACGCCACTAGCCATTTATCTGCTACAATAATAAATCATTTCTCTGTCCATAATAATTGGCGAGCTTTGGACGACGTATTTGGTGGAATATCGCCAACTTAGCTACTTTTAAAATGTTGACAAATTAACGAAAATTTCGCTATATTGATAAATATGACGCTAAATCAATGAAAATGACGACTAATTGACGAACGTTCAATATCTTGGAAAGAATATATGATCCTACGAGTACTTTAAGAATAACCTATTTTTCCGTCAGTAACGTTTGGATAAAATTTTGGCGACGAATTTTTCGAATATCTGTAACTTGGTGTCTTTTTAAATGTTGCCAAATAGACGAAAATGTCATCCAATTCATAGAAATTTGCCAAATTGATGAAACTGACGCTGAATCAATGAAATTGCGACTAATTGATGAAAGTTCAATATCTTGGAAAGAACGTAAGAATAGATTATAAGAATAACCAATTTCTCCGTCCGTCCGTTCGTAACGCTTGGCGAGAAATGTAGCGGGGCATCATCAACTTGGCGACTCCTTTAAATGCTGTCAAAGTGACAAAATGTCGCCAAATTGATAAAAAATACGCTGAGTGAGAAGTAATGTTTTGCAATTTCTGATTTCCGCCATATGACGGGCATACATTAAAGTATATAAGAAATGCTCTTCTCTCCGATTGTCTGTAACTATTGATGATACATTTGGCAAACTTGACGTATAATCTAGCAAATTATCGCCAACTTGCTGATATTTTGCCCCAAATTTGCGAAAATTTCGTCAAAATTGCAAAAATGAGATTAAGTTAATGAAAATAATGCGTAATTGTTAAATTAATTATGAAATATTTTAATAAAAGGACTATACCGCTTATCGAGGATGCTATCAATATTGGTAGTTATTAATTTATAGTTGTGTGAAATATAAGTTAATTGGGTATTTTGAAATAGCATTACACGTTGTCATCCGGAAAATCGCCAAATGTATAATTTAACTTTAAAAACTCTGCACCGTGGATCGTATACATTCTTTTTTGACTGTAAAAGGAGTAAATTCATTGCATTATACGAGAATAAGGAAAGTCATATGTTGCCCACATCAGATTTTTTTTACTTCCCTAATATACAATAATGTATAAGGAAAGTATTGTGACGGGGTCGAAAATTCGAATTCGAGTTTTCGACGGGAGAGCACGTTTCAAGCATCCCTGATCACTAATCGAACATTTTTGAAGTGATGTCTGTGTGTGTGTGTGAGTCTGCAGAGACGATAACTGACAAACGAATGGTCCGATTCGAACGAAATTTGGTACAAAAATTACAACCCGTGAATACTGGAAGCCTATTGTCTTCATACGCTATCGAATGTTCAGAAACCCCCTAAATTTTCGAGTGAAATTTTGAAAAAACTTCAGAAAATCAAAACCTTAATAAAGCTACACAAATAGACATTTCTTATGCAATTTTTCATTAGAAAACGATTGACAAAAATTTTAGAACTCTAGCACGAACCATTCTCGAGATATTGCACATTTAAAAAAATATTATCAAAAAATCATATAAAAGCAAATATTTCCTATTGAGAAACATATTCACTTTTCATATGTAATACCATGCGATAAATTCCGTGACATCATTCTCGTGGATCTGGATCGTTCCATTCATGAAAAAAGATACTTTGAGTAATACTTTTGTATTTGAACGCCAATAATCATTTATCTGTTGTAAGAATAACTTATTTCTCCGTCCATAACGTTTGGCGCGATTTTGTCGACGAATTTGGTGGAATGTCGCCAACTTGGCGACTTTTTTAAAGGTTACTAAATTAACGAAAAATTCTCCAAATAGATAAAAATGACGCCAAATCAATGAAAAGGACGACTAATTGACGAAAATTTAATATCTTGGAAAGAATATAAATATCTATTATAAAAATAATCTATTTTTTTTTACTGTAAAAGTAGCAAATTCATTGCATTATGTAAGGAAAGTCATGTGCTGCCCACATCATATTTTTTGTATGGTTTCCTAGTTCCGAAATAAATGTAAGAGTAAAATATTATACCAAAGAAATGTAGAACTCTTATAAAAATATTTATCTCCTTCTTTCAAAATGATTACTGATATTTTTTCTTTTACTATCTGAAACCATCTCTCTAGTTTTGTTGCCACCTCTACTATCGAAAATAAAAGTGTCTTACGTAAGTGTGATTAAGTTATCTGTTTTGAAAAGAAAATGTGGGATATCAAATAATGTACTATTCAGTTTCATTTCACAGAATGTGGAATTTGAATTAATGAATCCTTAACTATTTTTACTTTCTTTACTTTTCCTTATAATACGATAGAACGCATTTCATTCCACTTTCCAGAATTCGCTATATTGAAAAATTGAGTTCGGTTGAATCTCTTTCGGTTGAGTCTCTTTTGTATTCTTATTCACAATTACGATAAAAACTACATTGTTTCGTCATTTCTAAAACACAATTTCGAATTATTCTAGTTTAGATTCCAGAAGAAGTTTGGAAAAACATTATTTTGAATTTTTGAATGAAGAAAAAAATAACAAACATTAAAAGATACTGTATTAAAATTTTCCAAAAGACGAAATATGCCTGGAAAAATTGTATTTGTTCCAGCTCGACCAGTGCAAAGATCAATATTTTTTATTCAATGAATGTGCTTAAAGGTTTTGCGTATAATTTGAAGCAACACAAAGAGAAACAGAGATCCCAAATTTCTTTAAATTGTACATTTTGGCGTTCATTAAAACGTGTAAAATCCAACAGCATCGTAGCGTGCTTTTGCACATTATAATAACAAGAATCTTTCTTTTTCTTTTGCATTTTTAGTATTTTTCAACAAGAATTAGCATATAAAAACTCCTAGTTAACAACTGAATCAAAAGTTTAGATAAAGTATCAACCAGTTTCGTAGACAATAAATATCCTCCTTCTTCAGGATAGGGCGATAAAACAACATCACCTGAAAATACAAAGCCATGCCTGCGGTTCCTCTGTCTCTGAATCCAGAAGAAGAGGGCTGCTTTAAAACCTATTGATATTTTTAATCAACTTTTTTATTCTGTTAATAACTAAGTATATTTATTTCAGATTAATTTTGATAACAGTTTGGCTCCATTTCGATATTTTTTATATATACTAACATTTTTTTAAATCACATATTTCAAGCTCAATCAGTAATTGCATTGTTGCGAACGTGTAATATTCCCTCACTGGCAGCTCTTCGTTCGTCGCATCACGAAACCCAGACAGCGAAAACCCGTATGTGACGTGACCAAGACGTCATTCTATGGTTTCCAGAATTTCTCAGGTCGAAGAAGGGTGGCCAAAATTGGTGATTTATCGCCAATTTGATGACAGTTGGCGACTTCCCGCATGTTCAAGAAACTCCACGTAATAATGAGTTGTCTAGGAAATATATAGAATTCTAGAAGTTTCTATAGAGAGTCTATATAAGGAATCATCACTCCGTTCGAGTTCAGTTGACAAGATGCGAGCTACAGTGGACTGTGACTTTTGTCAATGTTTTGAGACTGGTTGCTGCTCTTTTGTACCATTATTACTTTCCTTATATACAATAATGTATAAGTAAAGTATTGTGACGGAGTCGAAAATTCGAATTCGAGTTTTCGACGGGACAGCACGTTTCAAGCATCCCTGATCACGAATCGAACATTTTTGAGGTGATATCTGTGTGTGAAAGTATGTGTGTGTGTGTATGTGTGAAAGTATGCGTGTGTGTGTGTGAAAGTATGTGTGTGTGTAAAAGTATGTGTGGAGACGATAACTGATGAACGAATGGACCGATTCGAACGAAATTTGGTACAAAAATGACAATCCGTGAATACTGGAACCCTATTGTTTTTATACGCAATCTAATGTTCAGAATCACCCTAAATTTTCGAGTGAAATTTTGAAAAAATCATCAAAAAATCGAAACATCTAATAAAGTTATGCAAATGGACATTTCTTATGTCATTTTTCATTAGAAAACGATTAACATGAATTTTAGAAAGTTAGCATGAATCGTTCTCGAGATATTGCACATTTTTCAAAAAAATTATCAAAAAATTATATAAAATAAAGACAAAATATTTCCCATGGAGAAATATGTTCACTTTTCATATGTAATATCGTGCAATAAATTTGACAGAAGATGTGACATCATTCTCGTGGTTTCATTCATAAAAGAAGATACTTTGAGTAATACTTTTGTATTTGAACGCCAATAGTCATTTATCTTTTATAAGAATAAATTATTTCTCTGTTCATAACATTTGGCGATATTTAGGCGACGAATTTGGCGATATGTTGCCAACTTGGCGATTTTTTTTTTAAAAAGTTACCAAATCTAAGAAATTCTCGCCAAATGGATAAAAATGACGTTAAGTCAATGAACATAATGACTAATTGACAAAAATTCACTATCTTGGAAAAAATATAAGTATCTACTATAAGAATAACCTATTTTGTTTTTACTATAGAAGTAGTAAATACATTGCATTATATAAGGAAAGCCATGTGCTGCCCACATCAGATTTTTTTTGTCAGTATTTGAGAATAATATCGCTTATTTTGCGAAATTAGTTGAACATTTAAGTGCTGTTTGGTTGTATATCGTTCTTGTGTACTTTGTGCTTGTAAATAAATGTGTTTATTAATCCAGAAATATACGAGCTCCTGTGTACAGAACTATAGAAAACTTTTGGGGGAGATTGAGAAAAGAGTTGCTTTTCAATAGGTACCATCTCACTGCGGCCTTCAAGGAAATAAGAAGGCGGATTTTCTAGCAAAAAAGGGAACTGGTATCCTTTAAAAGACTTGCAGAGACTTGCCATTCCATTCTGCTAAATCAGAGATTCAAAAAATATTCAAACAATCGTTTCGTAGTGTGGCTTCTCACTCATCTAGAGACAAACATTGGAGTGTGCTTTGCGGATCTTATTGCGTTCTCGATTCACCTCGTGCTGCAGCTGTGGCACTGTTTAGACTTTTGACCGGACATGACTGTCTTGGTGTCTATTTATATCGTTTAAATTTAACTATTTCGCCTGACTGCGTTTTGTGTATCTGGACAACCCATGACTGCTGCTCATCTGGACGAGTGTTCTGCATTAAATAATTTATACTGCATTGTTGAAAAGTATTGGAGAACTCGTGGCCTAATGACCTAATGGTCAATGGCTTTGCATTTGTTAAATAAATAAATTGATACATTTGAGTATGTTTTGTCTTATTTCAGATTTTGACGATTTTTGCAAGACATATCGGGAAAAAGAAAAACTGCCGGTTGATTCTGTTGCTTTGAATCATGCCAAAATCTAATTCACACCAAGGTAACCCACAAGTGCTAATCTGTCAAATTTTAAGGATGTTTATTGAATGGTTTTTCAACTTCAGTGCAAAACATCGTCAGCTGACATCGTAAAATGACATCTTTAAATGACCACGCAGCATCATAATATCAAGGATAATAAAACAATAATTATTTCTTTCTTTCACATACGTAGTATTGAGAAAGTATTGTTCTCACGAAAATTTTTGATTTTGAGCTTTTGATTACAATATATGTTTTAAGGTCTCCTAAACACGTTTTGACTATAATTAAGGTGGTATCACGTCTACTTCAATATATAAGCAATAAAAGTAAAGACACATATCATATATAAAAGGTCATTTAATCAAATAAAACCATCCTATAAGACGTACAAATGTTAAAAGGCCAGAGCGCTTTCGGGTATCACTATGCCCTTCATCAGTGGCTATATGAAAAATTACCGTGAAAACAAACTCATATGTAGACCAGATCGGCAGACAAATTTTCATAAATCAGCTACTGAATAATGATAATATAAATAGGCTATTGAAGATTAATCTATTACAGAATTACAGTAGTTAGTGTTATAAACGGGAGATTTAAAATTTAAACAAGTATTAAATAAAAATACAAAGAAAAAACAATGAAAAATGCCCAAATTGTAGCCAAGCATAAATTACAATAAATTGAAACGTCACAGATAACTATATAGAGGTTTGATACGCATAAAGTCGACCGGCCGTCGAAACAGCTGCTCATCTGGACGAGTGTTCTGCACTAAATAATTTGGACTGTATTGTTGAAAAGTGTAGTACAATACTTGTACGACATGTTGCACTTGCAATTACGAATGCCAAGAAAGATAATGAGCAATCTAAATGCAGCAGAGGAAACCAATTGGAACGCAATCATAGATAAACAGCGTTCATCCCCTTCTGCATCAACGACAAATGGGAGAAGTGGTATAAAAACAAAGGGGAAAATAAAAAAGTGCCCCAAAAGTTTGTTCCAGAAAGTTCAAGAGATTTGAATTTTTGACAACGAACTAGTATCATGTCAATTAAGTTGTGCAAAAAAATATCTACTGTGAGCGCTAAAAGAAAGCGTGGCTCAGAAGTGTGATATGCAGTAGAATCTTACAGCATAGTGATTGCGCGAATAAGTGTTGAAATGCAAAAGAGCATAGGTATTTATGTATTTCACTTGTCACTAATCATCGCGGAAGGCACACATTTAATGGTTATCTAATAATGAACAATTAGTTCGTACGAATCTATGTCGTAATAACGAGTTCTTGTATTTTAAACTAAAAGAACTATTTTGAGTGTCGGTAGATTAAAAGAAAGTGTCTAAATAAATGTGTCAATTATAATATGTGTGTAAATATGTATTAATGAAATATTAGTAGCGCTGGGTGTATTATAATAATGGATTTATGAATAGTCTTAATAATCAAGACATAAATAGATATCTATGAACTTAAATATTAAAAAATCTGATGTGGGCAACATATGACTTTCCTTATATAATGTAATGAATTTACTACTTTTACAGTAAAAAATATAGGTTTTTCTTATTGTAGATAATAATATTATTTCCAAGATATTGAATTTTCGACAATTAGTCGTCATTTTCATTGATTTAGCGTCATTTTTATCCATTTGACGAGATTTTCGTTAATTTGGCAACATTTCAAAAAGTCGCCAAATTGGCGACATTCCGCCAAATTCGTCGCCAAAATCTCGCCAAGCGTTATGGACGGAGAAATAAGTTATTCTTACAGCAGAGAAATTACTATTGGCGTTCAAATACAAAAGTATTACTCGTAGTATCTTTTTTCATGAACGGAACGAGCTAGATCCACGAGAATGATGTCATCCAATTTATCGCAATGTATGACATATGAAAAGTGAACATGTTTCTCAATAGGAAATATTTTTTTTTTATTTTATATGACTTTTTGATAATTTTTTTGAAAAATGCACAATATCTTGAGAAAGGTTCATGTTAGCGGTCTAAAATTTATGTCAATCGTTTTCTAATGAAAAATTACATAAGAAATGTCTATTTGCGTAACTTTATTAGCGGTTTTGATTTCTTGACGATTTTTTCAAAATTTTATTCGAAAATTTAGGGGGGTTCTGAACATTCGATTGCGAATAAAAACAATAGGCTTCCAGTGTTTACGGATTGTGATTTTTGTACCGAATTTCGTTCGAATCGGTCCATTCGTTCGTCTGTTATCGTCTCCACAGGCTCACTGACACACACACACACACACACACACACACATACACACACACACACACACACACGCACACACACACACACTGACATCACTTCAAAAATGTTCGATTCGGGATCAGGAATGCTTAACACGTGCTCTCCCGTCGAAAACTCAGGTGCGCCGTCTCGTAATGGTATTCGAAGGCGAACAGGTTCCTCTCGAAAAACACCTGCCCCTGTCACTATTTTAATCTAACAATCCTTAATTTGGGGAGATGTGAAGCTTTTTATTTGCACCTCATTTCCTGTGTGTCAGGCATATTGTTTTGCAAGTAAACCAGTCTGTATTAGATTAGACAGAAATACATTGATTAGGCTAGGTTTATTTTATCGAAAAATTTTTGAGACATTCATTAATTTTCATTGTATAAGTTTATTTTCTTCTTAAAAAATTGAAAATAATTGTTCCTCATTACTAAAATGATTTTACTAAAATGCATACAATAAATTTTATTAAAATTTAAGAAAAGTTATTAAAGTGGATACAATAAGTTATATATGTTAATATCTAAAGTAATAGAATCATGTTGAAAATCGGAACTTGAAATTTCAAAGAATCTGCACGCTTCGAGCAATCTAAAACACGAATCCACGAATTTTAGCTTAACGTCTGTATGCATATCTGCCCTTTCTGTGCAATGTATCCATCCACTGTAAATCAAAAACTATTTGACGACATAGCACAATATTTGTTAGGTGAGTCACCTTTTGATTAACCTGGCGCTTATTAGATTTTGGTACGATTCTGAAAAATAGAATCTGCCTGTTTTAGGAAAATGATCTGCAAAAATTCGCCAATATCGGAAATAAAAGACAAATTATGCTCAAATGCATTAATTAAATGCTAGTTTTATGCGTAATTTTTAATGATTAAAAGAATGAGATCAGCCCTATCCCTCTAAGATGACCATTCTCGAAATATTTAATTTTTTCCACTCCCCCCCCCCCCCCCCGTCCTTGAAAATCTAAGGAGAAGACGACATTTTAAAATGTGTTAAGTTGCCAAATGAAAGAGATGTATTTAAACTACAAATTGGATATAATTTCAAAAAAATACCCGTGTCACTTTAGGCAGCTAAACATAATTTAATAGATTATGAGAGAGGATAAGAATTTTAGTGTATAGGAAAAGGCATCTACTGCCCAAATCCGATTTTTTTTTGGAAGTTTTAAACCACTTGGACCACTTAAATCACTTTAACGTAAATATATAAAAAGAATAATCTTTTTACAACATTTTATTTAACGTGATCTGGTGTTTGTTAGTGTGATTCAGATCTTTGAAGTCATATCAAATCAGATGGGTAACGGTAACATGAAATTTTCTATATCGTTGTCTTTTGTGGTGCATTTTAATTGCTCTAATTTTGAACTTTATAGGTGTTACCTACTCAGGGATCGCAATAAGGCAAACTCATTTTTCGTGAACAACTCGAAAACAGCAGCAGATAGACAGTCCAAATTCAATGTGCCTTTGTCTTTTGTTATATATTTTATTTACATTATTACTTTCCCTGCAATACATGGTAATGTACAGGTAAAGTATTGGAATCATGCCTAAAATCGCAACTCGAGTTTTCGACGGATCTACATGTTTCGAGACCTCTAGAATACGGAAAGACTATTTTTAGGCTGACGTCTGTGTGTGTGTCTGTGTGTGTGTCTGTCTGTTTGTCTGTCTGTGTGTCTGTCTGTGTGTCTGTGCAATATATGTATCCAGTCTAACTCAAAAACGAATGGATCGAATTTCATAAAATTTGGTAGGTAAGCCACTTGGATGTAACCCTTGTGCTGATTAGTTTTTGGTAAGATTCATAAAAATAGAACCAGTGCTCTTTTTGGCGAAATGGACAGTAAAAATTTCATTTATCCGCTCTAGCTAAAATACTGATTTATCAAATTTCACAAAATTTGGTAGATAAGTTACTTGCTGGGTACTATGGTGCTGATTAGATTTTGGTACGATTCGGAAAAAACAACCTGCCTTTTTTTACGAAATGGCCCGCAAAAATCGCCGAAATCTTAAAAAAATTTATGTATGCTGAAATGTATCAATTAAATTCTTGTTTTACACTCAATTTTTGATCAGAAAAAGAATATAACACACTCCATTATACTTTAAGACTAACAGTTTTCGAGATATTTGAGATTTCTTGTATTTTTGTTATGCCGCTATCGAAAAAATGTCCAATTATCAAATGAAAACAAAATATTGAATTAAAAATGCAAATTTAGTGTTATTTGGTGCAATTAAACTCAATCTAGTGAATTATTAAAGAAATAAAGAAAATATGAATTTATGTCTGTAGAGAAAGTCATGTGCTGCCCACATCAGATTTTAACATTCCCTGTAATATATCGTAATGTATAGAGAAAGTATTGGAATCATGCCGAAAATCGCAACTCGAGTTTTTAAGGGATCTCCACGTCTTGGAACCGATACAATACGAAAAAACTATTTTTGGCGTGACGTCTGTAAAATAAAAGATAATGTATGCTCAAATATATCAATTCAATGCTTGTTTTATATGTAATTTTTGACGATGAAAGAATAAGACATAAGACCAAGCCCATTGCCCTAGGACTGGCCTTTCTCGATTTATGTTTTTTTAATATTCACCAGCCACTTTTGAAAATAGGTTTAGTTATCCAACGAAAACGAAAATGGAAGTAAAAGTGTAAATTCAATATAATATAAAATAATCCTGGGTGCTATTTTGTGCAATTTAACGAATTATTGAAGAAATAAAGAGAACGTGAATATAAATCTCCAGAGAAAGTCATACGTTGCCCACATCAGATTTTTTACCAGTTAATAAATGTAAATTTATGTCTGTTTTACATTTTAAAATCAAATTTTTTAATCCCTTGTTTATTTAAAAATTACTGTTTATTTTAATGCGGTTTATGTAGCTAGCATTTTGCTGTTAGTTTTAGATATTTTTGCAGTATGATTAAAATTTATTCTGATTTATACATATTAACAAATTGTATGAAAATATTTAATTATTTAACATCTATTGTATGTATACAAATGTTATATTAAAACAAGTAAAAAATATGTTTTTCTATAACAACAGACAAACACAATAAGACAGTAAAAACACAAAAAGAGGGAAATAAGAGGGGAAAAATAAGAGGGAAAAAATAAGAGAGAAAACACAATAAGAGAGTAAAGCCATTTAGTAGTTTCTTGTCAGTTTTTGTAATACCATAGAAAAATTTGTAAACAAATTATTATATAAACACTCTAATAATTGTAAAGGGGTCGTGAAATTGTAAAGAGGAACTGAAATTGTATACTTTCTGCCTCTTAAACTGTCTACCCTTATATCGAATGTAAGGTCTCTTTCTCATTGTTAACTATATTTTTCTATCATTTTGCAATTCGAACGTTTTACGAAACGTTTTGCGAATACATCTTTTCTATGGACATTTTTAAAACTTTCGAATTTTAGCGGAGTTTTGATTCAACGATTAAGTTGTATACATATCAATGTCTTTATCTCAGTCAAAAGAAGGCGTTCCTCACTTAATTGGAAAATCGAACATTTTAGTGTGGGCACCCCCCTAAAATAGCAAATATGGGAAAATTGAAATTGCACACTTTCTTCTTTTCCATATATCTATCTTAACACCACATGTAAAGTCTCTACCTCATAGCTACGAATGTTTTTCTATCATTTAACACTTCGAACTTTTCTCTATAAAGCATCTGCCCACCTGTAATAACAGTTTTGAAACATTTATTTTGCAATCAACCTTACAAGAACATCACTTCATGTTAAGAAGTGCAGAAAGATAAATAAAATAAAATAATAATAAACCCTCCCCAAAACAGTTATGAAATCTCAAATTGGTTTACGATAAGTTTCTTAAGGACCGGAGCTGTACTTCCAGGTCTGGGTATCCTGGTGAAGAATTCGAAGACTTCATCAAATCATACGTAGCCGCTTTAAGTCGCAGTTATTTTTTTTTAATTTACCTTTTCGGGCGTTATAAGAAATGTCTTTCAATATATTAAAAAAAACCCGCAACATTGTGGGTTCGAGCCCTACGTAAGGCATGGATGTTTGTGTTGTGGGCGGAATGTGATGCGCCCCCCTCTGGTGCGTCTAAGGCAACGTCAATGGACGGCTAAATGGTTCACACTCTGGCCGCTGTATTAAAGGCGAATGACGAAGGTCAAGTGCCTGGCCATTTGAATAAAAAAATATATTAAAAAAAATAGCTGCCGCCGCTTTTCGATCAATTTCGTGACCTTTAAGTTTTTCTGTCATATACCGCAAAAGCTACAGCCTACGATATTTGGAAGTTTGATAAATTTGTAGAAAAAAATTAGGGAAGCACACTGAAATAAAATGTTTTTCGATTTAAAATTCAATTTAGGAAATATTTTATGAAAATATCAAAGAAAGTGTATTTTGGCTGCGTCTTCGCGTCTTAGTTATACCAAGACCATGATATTTTTCAGACATGTACCTACATAATCGAGTTTTTGCAAGATGGAGCCCTTTTTTAAATTTCTTCTTGGGCCCGGAGTTGTAAGGTACCCGGTTTATCCGGAAGTGTAAGGTATTTGTTTAAACGGCTGAGATACAGCCGTTCAATTTATACAGGAACCCAGTAGATGTAGCATCCACAGGGAGACCGTATCTTACCACCAACCTCTCTTAAAGTCTTACGGATCCACATGTTTAACGTACCCGTGAACAAGAGGATAATTTGGGCAGATCCATGTATCGAACTCGGGTCAACCGAGTATAATACCCACGCGCTAACCACTGGGCTAACCAAGGGACAGAATCCCCCTTGAATATTAATAAAAATAATTATCTATTTTTCTTATTTCTCAGCTTAGCATGGGATAAAATATTTTGTTTCATGTTAAATTGAAATTTTCTTATTTTACATAAGCTAAGCTCAATAAAGGTAAAGTGAATACAAAATGAATGTTGGGGCTTCCCATTCTTGATTCATTCTCCTAGTGTTTTAATCTGTTAGAAATGCAGCTTATCCTACTCCTATACAAAATCAAATACAAACTACAAACTTCAAGAACATATCATAATTTGCTTTATTATACACAATTTCATATATTAAATTCCAAATACATTATTATTCCAAATACATTTCATTTTTTTCGAGGTTTTACGGAAATCAGTATCGAACCTTAATTATTTAATTACATCCATCACAATTTTTATTTTCATCATTTTTTGTGATGGGATCATAGATAATAGTTAATAAAAATTAATACATAGGAACTGCTAAATTTAGGTAGTATACAGTATATAAATGGTATTGAAAACTAAGAAATTTAAGTAATAAATATGAATAGGATATATTTTTTTTGATATGCAAAATAATGCGTGATTTAAGAAAAGCAGATTTTAGAAAATGGTATTTTTGAATAAATTCTCAAATAATATCTTTAAAAATATGTCAAATTCAAATTTATACAGCAGGTAATATAGACTAGGTTTTGGATAATCTTTAATATAAATATTTAAACGATATAAGATTTATTATATACACTATGTGACTGTAAAAATGCGACACCAAGGAGAGGGCAGAAAGTGATGAAAATCGGCAAACACAGAGATAGCAACGAACAATAAGTGATGTTTATTGCACATGCGATCAAATAACTTTTACCCTCACTTTTGCTAGTTATCATTTGGCCAGCGGCATCATTGCTATCACAATAATTAGTTTCTTTTAATTTTAAACAGAGAGCGATAGCAACGATCAATAAGTGATGTTTATTGTAACGCGATACACCTATAAACTGAGCGATATCACCGTCTGATTAGTAGGTTGTAGGACCTCCGCTGGCGGCGATACAGGCAGAAATATTTCTAGGTACAGAGTCAATGGTGCCTTGACAGATGGCTTCTCATTCCCTGCCAACCATTTGCCAGAGTTCGTCTTCTAAACGCGGCGGAAGCAACGCACGCAAGCGATATCCAACACTTCCAGGACGTGTTCGATTGGTGAGAGATCAGGGGAGACTGGTGCCAAGGGAAGCACCTGGATACGTTGCAGGGTATATTGGTAGAAGCGTGCCGTGTGTGGTCGGGCGTTATCCTGCTGGCAAATGACATTGGACACCCCTGCAAGAAGAGTAGTGTAACCGGCGGCAGCACGTCATCCACGTTTCGTTGGTCCGTCATAGTGCTCTCAACATGGACAGGAATTCACCTGCTATCGTAGGCGATGGCGGCCCAAACGATCATGCCGCTTTGTCGCGCGGGGTGATGTTTCACAGATGCGGCCGGATTGAACCTGTCACCCCTTCGGCGCCAGACTCTTAAGCCCGCCATACACCGGGAGTATTGTTAATAGACAGCGGGATTTATCAAAGGACGAGCCTTAAGGTTCCCTGTATGTGGTGGTGAACGCAGGGAAACATATTTGGATGGTCTGCTTGATATTTGGATGGTCTGCGGGGGGCCTTGCGGTTGAAGGGATGTATGTTTAATGACCGTTTGGCACAGACTTATTTTCCTTTGGCGTATTTTTGTCTTTCAGAATCCTTTGGCGTCTTTTTTCGTCGGGGTTAAAAAAATACTCATTTAGCTAAAATATTTTTGCTTCTGTAAACAGCTACGAAAATATGTAAAGTTCTTAAGTAATTGTAGTAGAGTGAAACTTTGCACACTTGTGATATCGTAGACATAACCGAATTGAACTCCCCCTCCCAATTTCCGAATAAAAATTTGAAAAAAATTTACATATAATTTTATGAGCTATTGATTAAGATGTAAAATAAATTGAAAAGGAATGTATATCACTTCAATTCGACCTTGTTAATTTCTATACAGTTATTTTGGGCATTATTTTTTACTCAACTTTTTCGAAAAATCATACATTAACCATCGAATTTTGAAAATGCACTTTTTCAAGGCGCTCCTTAAAAACTGCATTTATACACGGAAAAGGAAGGGAGGGGTTACTAGGTGTTTCACTCTCTCTCATTATGGAAAAATTTCATTACTTATTCAAAGAAGTCCATATTGTAAAACAAACTCTTTTTACCAGATGATAGGTGAGTGTGCGTCCGTGAGTCTGTGGAGACAATATCTCACAAACGAATGGTGCGATTTCAATGAAATTTGATACAAGAACTACAATCAGCGATGACTATAAGTCTCTTTATTTTAAAAACGTAATCAAATGCTCGGAATACTCCCCCCCCCAGGCGTGCGTGGGTTTCACCCCCCTCCCCACTCCTCCAGCCAATTTGTGGCATCTTACTCTTCATTTTGTATTGTATTCCAATTTTCAAATTTGGTTAGCTATATATATATATCTATATATATATATATATGTGTGTGTGTGTGTGTTGTAGAATGTAGCAATAGTGCGTAGATTTTCATTGTCCGTTTAAATAGAGAATTAAGTATTTGAAATATATATAATACCCTTTTTAGATTTTCCCACTGCATAAACTAGCTCTATTCACCAGATACATTTAAGAAGACACCAGTGCAACACCAGGGAGTAAGACACCAGTGCAACATCTATGGCAAGGGCAATTTCACTATCTAGCGACATTTTGCAAATAAATCACAGTCACATATGAGTGCGATCGAAACTCACGACAGAAAGCGACAACCAAAGTTATTATTTATCTCTCTTTGGCGATAACCCGCCAAATCAGCCCACTTTCAATCTGTCACTTTCTCGGACCTTTCAAGATTGATGACTTCGGGAGTCTACGGAGGGCGACAGACCCCCTGTAGTTCCCGTATCGTCTGGAAATAAAACTCGTCTCTTTGATTCTCCAATGTATTAGGGGCTTTACCGGGACCTCCGCTCCACCGGGGGCCGTGGTAGTCTGTGTTTCAGAGCTTGTGAGGTCATGAAAAACGATCCAGTGTTCCAGCGTATTTCAACCTAAAAGCGTTTGTTTTGATCTGATGTTATGGCTGAGCTCGTTTCTTTCAAAAACTTTTTAACTTTCATTGTGTTACTTATACATTGTGTTATTTACATTTATTTCATTGTGTTATATACATTGTGTTAGTAGTATTGGCAGATTTTTAATTCCAATAATGTGTCATTGTCTACAACTGTAGCATCATCTGACAAATTGAATACTACTATTTTGAAGACGTAGGAGTTCAAATTTCCAATGTCGCTTAGCTGCTTGTTTACTAAATCCCATTACTAATAGTTTGCCAGATATTTCGTTGAATAAACTTACAAAATAATGTTTTTGTCTAAATAATTACGTGACTACAACCTAAAAAATTATATTAATTTAAAAATGCGTAAAGCCTGTTTTTTTTATTTTATTTTTTATTTATTTTTTTTATTGTATTCTTAAGAACTTTCAAGCTTAAAAAAATGCCTAGGGACTCATAGTTTTAACTTATGAAGTTGCAACATTTTATTATATAATCATAGTCATAGAATAACTCATGAATGAAGATTTAAAAAATTAATTTTTCTACAAATCTCAGCTGTTTGTTGCAACACTATGTTTTCAAAGATATTGTTGACAGAGATACATTCATGAACAAACTATTAAATGAAAATTGAAGTAACTTTGGATAACGCTAAGTTTTATTTTAAGAACCTTCATTTTGTTGCTTGTTTAAAAGTCATAAAATAATTTGCTTTAAGGTTTGCCATAAATTACTTTATTAGTTTTGCATAAATTTACAGTTTTTATAAATTTCATTGTAGTTTTAAAGATTTATTTACTACAGTGCAATGCAAATGCATCTTGCTTCATTCATTGAGTTAAGAAATTCTCACTTACTCGACAACAGAAAGTAGTACTTAAAGCTGTAACATACATCACAGAACGAGCTCTGTTTTATAAGCTCTGCAGAACATTTATACATTTGATATTTAACAAAATTCTGCTTTTGAGCTCATTTTTAAGTTTGCAAACTTCTATTTTAACTACAACATTATTGGATTGGTCATTTTAAAGCAACTACTGTGTGTAACAGGTGCATTCTCTGCACCTGGTGTCTCTGTGTAAACATAATGCATTTCAATTGGATACAGTAGCAGCTTATATTACTGATTATATATTTTTTTCCTGTATCGATTGTTTTATTCTGATTTTTATAATTGCATAGGTGTTATGTCATTTTTAATGTTTGCTGTAACTTGTTAATTTGTCATTTTTATGTATCACCCTGTTAATTGTCTTTTTGAGGCCACTTGAAATGGTTTTTAGTTTTGTGCATTACAGAAACTTCAATTTCTTTTTTATTGATCTAAGTGACAGATCCCTATTAAAAGATGGGATCTTATTTTACTAATACCCAATAATTTACTTGTAGATTTAGCACATCAGTGACATCTTCATTTGTTTCATTTTTAGACATATATTTCTCATTAAATAAAATTACTGTCAGTTACAATTTTGGGCCATTCCATATTAACAGACTAACACTTATAGGAAAACAAAAAATATTTTTATGTACAAAAAGTAAAACAAATAATAAAAAATAATAATAATGCAGATCTGCATATGTTCGAAGAATAGTCTATACCAAATTTTGAAAAAAAATTTGAATTTTAAATAAATTAACACTAATTAACAGTGTATGTAACAGACTAACCAAAATTACCATGATTTTATGATATACTTACTGAAAGCAAAATATAACATGATTAGCATTAAAATAAACTATAGCAAAGTCATTATATACTATAATAATTTTTTGTTAGTCTGTTACAATGAATTAGTCTGTTACATTGATTAATAAAAAAAAAAATCCGACACATAAAAGAATAAAAAATTTACATATATGTAAGGGAAGTTGTCAGTAAAAGACCTGTTTATTATTTTAAACATTAAATCAATATGTGCTCATTAGATTTTAATTAATTGCATTTTTTGTAACAGACAAACATAGATACCTCTTATCGAAAATCTTGTCAGGTATAGCTAAAAAAAAGTACTAAAATATTTTTAAAAACTAGCTTTAAACTCGCAAACTGAGCGAGCGGGACCGTTTCGCCAACCGTGGATCGTTTTTCGTGACGTCACTAATTTGACTACACGGCCCCTCTCTCGAGCGGAGGTCCCGGCTTTACACGGCGACTATCATTGTTGAAACAGAAACGTGACTCATCTGAAAACATAACTGTTGGGAAATCATTTTCCTTCAACCAACTGTAACTTAACCTTAAGGTGAAGTTGTAACTGTGGACCGTAACTGGAGAAAGTGTGAGCATAAATGAGTGTGAAATGGATAGTTACGGGGAACTGATTGACTGAGACACGGACAGCAGACTGGGGCAGTAAGTAAAGCATAATGGTAGTGGATATATACTATGTATTGCCGCAGGATGTGAATTCTAATTTATTATGAAACCTAAGATAGGTATTGAAGTTTGTTAATAAATTGTTATGTTATCGAAGATGTATCTGCATATCACGCAAGAAACGCTTCAAACGCCTGTGCCATTCCCCTGTCCACGTGGTTCTATCCCTACACCATTGCAAACGGAGGCGTCTATACTTTTATAAATCGACACAGATAGTACTATTTTAAGTACTGGCAGAAAATAATACTTCTATTAAAATATATATAATGAATTATAGCTATATTTAAAATCAATTTAATGGCTCGTTCTGACTCTCTTCTCTCAAGGCATTTAATAAAAACGCCTAGGAATTTAATTTTCAATCTTGTGTTATCTTTTCCTGAAATCGATATATGAACATTAGATACATCTCAAATTCTTTAGTTATTGATTATAAAAAATAATTTTGTCAAATTTTTAATTATTTTGTTGATAATATTTTTAAGATATGCTCTTTCTGGTACAAAACTCACTTCTCTTACACATACACAATTTGCTCAATCTTTTTACACAAATTTATATGGAACCTGGAGATATAAAGCCAGCTCTGACCTGTAAACCTAGGAATGACTGGATGAGGACTGGGTAGTTATTGTCCGGATTTGGCTACGTATTATAGAAATCCGTTTCAATACAAAAAAGTTCCAAGCTCAAATGTACATTATATAAATTAGTCGGATGTATTCAAGTCCGAACAGCAAAACTTGAAATCGGACTCCTTAGAGTCCAAAATATGAAAGAAAAGCTCGGGAAAAAAAGATCCTTATAAAACTCATTTATCAAAATATCAGGTCATGCCCAGTTAAGCCTCAAATCTTAAATCTGAGCCCCTTCTATATAAAATAAGACTGCATCCAGAACAGAAATTAATCATAAAATTATCGAATACACGGTCCAGGCCCAGTCAAGCACTAAAGCTTCAATTTGGGCCCCTCCTGTCTGAAATAGGATCACAGGCCGGAGAAAAAAAATTAATCATAAAATTGTCAAATACTCGGGTCGGCCCCGTCAAGCTCTAAAGCTCAAATCTATGCCCCTCCTGTCAAAAATAGCACTACAGGCCCAAGAACAAAAATTAATCATAACATTATCAAATACTCGGGCCGGTCCAGTCAAGCCGCAAAGCTTAAAAATGAGCCCATCATGTCTGAAATAAGAGTACAGGCCCGAGAACGAAAATTAATCATAAAATTATTGAATACTCAGGCCGGCCACAGTCAAGCCCAAAAGCTTCAATCTGGGCCCTACCTGTCTAATATAGGAGCACAGGCTCGAAAACAAAAATTAATCATAAAATTATCAAATACTCGGGCCAATCCAGTCAAACCCCAAAGCTTAAATCTGGGACATTCTGTCATACAGCTCCGAGAACGCAAATTAATCATAAAATTATCAAATACTCAGGCTGGGCACAGTCAAGCCGAGATACTTATATCTGGGTCCTTCCTGTGTAAAATAAGAGCACAATCCCGAGAATAAAAATTAATCATAGAATTGTCAAATACTCAGGCCGGGCACAGTCAATCCACAATGCTTATATCTGGGACCTTCCTGTATGACATAGGAGCACAAATCCGGGAACAAAAATTAATCATAAAATCATCAAACACTCAGTCCGGCCACAGTCAAGTCCCAAAGTTTAAATCTGAGCCCCTCCTGTCTAAAATAGCAGTACAGACCCGAGAACAAAAATTATTCATAAAATTATTGAATACTCGGGCCGACCACACTCAAGTCCTACAGCTTCAATCTGAACCCCGCCTGTCTAAACTAGGAGTACAGGCCCGAACACAAAATTTTAATCATAAAATTATCAAATACTCGGGCCGGCCCAGTCAACCCCAAAGGTTAAATCTGAGCCCTCCCTGTCTAAAATAGGAGTACAGGACCGGGAACAAAAATTAATCACAAAATTATTAAATACTCGGACCGGCCCAGTCAACCCCAAAGGTTAAATCTGGGCCCCTGCTGTCTAAAATAGGAGCACAGGCCCGAAAACAAAAATTAATAATAAAATTATCAAATACTAGGACCGGGAACAGTCAAGTCGCAGAGCTTAAATCTGGGCCCCTCCTGTCTAAAATAGGAGTACAGACCCGAGAACAAAAATTTTAATCATAAAATTATCAAATACTCGGGCCGATCCAGTCAGTCCCAAAGGTTAAATCTGAGCCCCTCCTATCTAAAATAGGAGTACAGGTCCGCAAACAAAAGTTAATAATAAAATTATCAAATACTCGGGCCGGCCCAGTCAACCCCAAAAGTTAAATCTGTGCCCCTGCTGTCTAAAATAAGATCAGAGGCCCGAAAACAAAAATTAATCATATAATTATCAAATACTCGGGCCAGCCCAATGAGGGCCCAAAGCTTAAATCTGCGCTTTTGATGTCTAAAGTAAAAGTACAGGCCCGAGAACAAAAATTAGTCATAAAATTATCAAATACTAGTACTGGGCACAATCAGGCTGCAGAGCTAAAATCTGGGCCCCTCCTGTCTAAAATAGGAGTAGAGAACCGAGAAAAAAATTAATAATAAAAATATTGAATATTCGTACCGGCCACAGTCAAACACTAAAGCTTCAATCTGGACCTGTCTAAAATAGGAGTACGGGCCAGAGAACAAAAACTAATCATGAAATTATAAATTACTCGGGCCGACCCAGTCAAGAGTTCAAATCTTAAATCTGGGCCATTCCTGTCTAAAATAGGACTACAGGCCCGAGAACAAAAATTAATCATAAAATTATCAAATACTCGGGCCGGTCACAGTCAAGCAGCAATACTTATATCTGGGCCCTTCCTGTATAAAACAGGTGCACAGGCCCGAGAACAAACATTAATCATAAAATTATCAAATACTCGGGCCGGTGCAGTAAAGCCCCAAAGCTTAAAAATGGGCCCATTGTGTCTGAAATAAAAATACGGCCCCGAGAAAAAATTAATCATAACAACATCAAATACTCTGTCCGGGCACAGTCAAACCCCCAAAGCTTAAATTTGGGCCCATCCTGTCTAAAATAGGAGTACAGGCACGAGAACAAAAATTACTCATAAAATTATTGAGTACTCAGGCCGGCCACAGTCACGCCCTAAAGCTTCAATCTGGACCCTCCCAGTCTAAAATAGGAGTAAAGGTCCAAGAACAGAAGTCAATCATATAATTATCAAATACACGGGCCGCCCAGGCAACCCCAAAGCTTTAATCTGAGCTCCTTCTGTTTAATATAGGAGCACAGGCTCGAAACCAAAAATTAATCATAAAATTAGCAAATACTCGGGCCAGCCCAGTCAAACTCCAAAGCTAAAATTTGGGCTATTCCTGTCGTACAGCGCCGAGAACGAAAATTAATCATGAAATTATCAAATACTCGGGCTGGAGACAGTCAAGCCGAAATACTAATATCTGGGTCCTTCCTGTATAAAATAAGAGCACAGTCCCGAGAATAAAAATTAATCAAAAATTTGTCAAATACTCGGGCCGGGCACAGTCAATCCGTAATGCTTATATCTGGGCCATTCCTGTATAAAATAGCAGCACAAACCCGAGAACAAAAATTAATCATAAAAGTATCAAATACTCGGTCTGGGCACAATCAAGCCCCAAAGTTTAAATCTGGGCCCCTCCTGTCTAAAATAGGAGTACAGGTGTGGAATCAAAAATCAATCATAAAATTATCAAATACTCGGGCTGGCCCAGTCAACCCCAAAGATTAAATCTGAGCCCCTGCTATCTAAAATAGGAGCAGAGGCCCGGAAACAAAAATTAATCATACAATTATCGAATACTCGGGCCAGCCCAATGAAGCCCCAAAGCTTAAATCTGGGCCAATAATAGGCGTACAAACTAAAATAGGAGTACTGGTCCAAAATAGGAGTACACACACGAGAATAAAAATTAATAATAGAAATATTGAATATTCGGGTCGGCACACAGTCAAACCCTGAAACTCCAATCTGGGCCCCTCCCGTCTAAAATAGGAGTACGGGCCCGATAACAAAAATTAATCATGAAATTGTAAAATACTCGGGCCGGCCAAGTCAAGAGTTCAAAGCTTAAATCTGGGCCATTCCTGTCTAAAATAGGACTACAGGCCCGAGAACAAAAATTAATCATAAAATTATCAAATACTCGGGCCGGGCACAGTCAAGCAGAAATACTTATATCTGGGTCCTTCCTGTATAAAACAGGAGCACAGGCCCAAGAACAAAAATTAAGCATAAAATTATCAAATACTCGGGCCGGTCCAGTCAAGCCCCAAAGCTTAAAAATGGGCCCATCATTTCTGAAATAGAAATACTGACCCGAGAAAAATATTAATCATAAAATCATCAAATACTTGGTTCGGGCACAGTTAAGCCCCAAAAGCTTAAATTTGGGGCCATCCTGTCTAAAATAAGAGTACAGACCTGAGAACAAAAATTAATTATAAAATTATTGAATACTCGGGCTGGCCCAGTCAAGCGTTCAAAGCTTAAATCTGGGCCATTCCTGTCTAAAATAGGAGTACAGGCCCGAGAACAGAAATTAATCAAAAAATTATCAAATACTAAAGCGGGACACTGTCAAGCCGCGATTATATTTGGACCCTTCCTGTATAAAATAGAAGCACAGGCCCGAGAACAAAAATTAATCATAAAATTACGAAAACTCGGGCCGGGCCTAGTCATGCCCCAAAGCTTAAATCTGGGCCCCTTCCAGTCTCAATAAGGAGCACAGACTCGAGAAAAAGAAATCAATCAAATAAATTATCGAATACTCGGGCTAGGCCCAATCAAGTATGAATTGCAAAACTTGAATCTGGGCACCTCTAATCTAATATAGGAGCACAACCCCGAGTTTAAATATTCATTATAATAATAATCGAAAACTCAATCCAGGCCAATCATGGAAACTAAATAATAACAATAACGTTATAACTTAACTGATATCATGATGATATCCTACCGTATATAATCTTTAATGTAAATAGGAACAAAAATTGCGCATGTGTAAAATATCTGAGCCGTACAAAATAAGTGCACTCACTTATTGGGGATTTCCTGAATTATAAAACAATAAAAGAGTAATTTAGAGGCTGACGCAGGTGAAAAAATTTGTTGGTTGCAAAACGGATGGATGCAGGCAGTTTCAAAACTGCTAATGTTTAAATTTAGAAAGGCATTTGTTTACTTTTAAACGTTTATCTACTGATTTTATGACATTTAAAGATATTTGTTGATGGCGGCCTCGCAAGCCTCTTCCGTCGCCCATTTGCAGCATGTGCAGGACACACTTGATGCTTCCATACCGACCAGGAACATTATCCGCCGATTGGTCACCGGCGATCTGCACCCTTTGACCCAACAGCACAGACGACGCCGTTTGCAATGGTGTCGGGTTAGAGCCACGTGAACGACAGAATGGCACAGGGTCATATTCTTAGCAGAGTCACACTTCTGTTTTAGCTTCTGCACTTCCGTTTTAGTTCACACTTAGACATTCGCCGTGTACGAATCTGGAGCCGGCTACAATCCGGCCGCATCTGTGGAACGCCCCACCGCTGTATAACGCAGCATCATGGTTTGGGACGCCATCGTCTACGACAGCTGGTTACCTCTAGCCCGTATTGACGGCACGATGGCGGCTCGACGATACGTGGATGACGTGCTGCAACAGGTGACATTACTCTTCCTTCAGAGGGTGCCCAACGCCATTTACCTGCAGGATAACGCCCGTCCCCACACGCCACGCATCAGCCAACATATCCTGCAAGGTACCCAGCTGCTTCTCTGGCCAACAGTCTACCCTGATCTCTCACCAATCGACCACATCCGGTACGTGTTTAGACGTCGCTTATGTGCGTTACCACCGTCGCGTTTAGAAGACGAACTCTGATAAATGGTTGACAGGAAATGAGCAGCCATCCCTCAAGACACCATCCGCATGCTCACTGACTCTGTACCTAGACGTGTTGACGCCTGCATTGCCGCCCGTCCTACAACCTACTGATTATGTATTTATACTGTGGTATTGATTATGTTTATATCTGTATGATACTGTTTATTTTATATTGTTTATTACCCACAAAGTTATGTGGAAGCTCGTAGGCCTTGTGTAACCGCCGTGGCCGGGCACCTTTTATGAAAAAATAATGAATTTCTGGGGGTGGGGGTTATTCGCCGTGTTTGGTGGCGCGTCTTGCCTGGCTGGTTTCGTTGCGGGAGGGTTTCTGGATGGGGGTTTCGCCCGTCTTCATTCGCGTTCTTCTCCTGGACTGGTGGCGCTTGGCCTCGTTCGGCGGGGCTTGGGCCTGTTGCCCCGGGTTGTGCGAGCTCTGGTGATGGAGTCGGCGGCTTTCTTTGTCTTTTGGGATCGGGGGGGGGGGGGACTCGTTGTCCCTTCTCTGTGCTGGTGATATTTTTTTCTCGACCGTGGGCTTATAGAGGCTCAATGCCATTCGTAGCGAGCGCCACGGTCTGAGTTTGCAACCTACTGATCAGACGGTGTTATCGCTCAGTCTATACCCAAGCACCATGATGTGAAGATACATAGCAAATTAGCCGATACATAGCAAGTCGATGTTCGATTATAAATTTCAAGAATCTCTAGGGTCAAAAATCACCCACACACAACCCTATTTAAACGTCTTTATACATCACAAAAATCGCTATTCTATCTGCATACATTTTTTTTAATACCAATATCAGAGGGAGATTTAAAGTATCAAATGGTAAAGTTTGCACGCGCCAGATTATGCAAGATTTATTCTATTGCATGACTTCTTGCAGGGTCGGACCTATTCAATATTTAATATATTTACAAATGAGATTTTACAGAATCTATTTTTGTTTATTTCTGCTATATACAGAAAATACTTAAAAATATTTACCTAAATTATGAACGCAAAATTCATGTTTTCGATTACTATCGATGAACCTAACCATGTTTTCGATACACCTAACTATGTTGCAATAAGCAACACCTATTGTTCGTTGCTGCCTCTCTCTGTGTATCACTTCCTGGCCACTCCTTCTTGATGGCTTATTTTCACTGTCACGTAGTGTATATTAAACAACGGTTTAGTAAATTAAAATATTGAAGAAAGTGGACAAAGTTTTTGGATATACCAGCTATATTTCCTGTTGGTGTTATAATATCACATTTTATTTTTTAAAGATATTGATGAATTCTGAATACTGAAGTGACTACCTAGTAAAAGCAGCTTTTATATAAATATATCTTAAATTCTTTATTTTATTATTTATTAGAATCATTATGTTTTCAACAAATTCAAATATTTAAAAATGAATTCTTTATTATATCTCATAAAGATATTTTCTTCTATATATATTAAAATTACTATATTTATTCTGTTTCTATTTCAGTATATTTAAATCTAATCCAATCTAATAAATTCAAATATATTAAATAAAAGTTAAGATTTTTTTATTATATCTCATAAAAATATTTTCTTCCATAATATCAATATTAAATTCATCCTGTTTCAATTTCAGTATATTTAAATCATTATATGTAAAAATAAAATTAAAGTTATTATATATAATATTAAACTTAAAAAATATAATGCAAATTTTCATTCTTATATAATCTCATTCTTTTAAAAACATTTAAAAATTATTGAATGAGATATTTTAATTTTGGACGATACTGATTCCGCATTTTCTAAAAAAGTTTTTAACATTTCAAATTATAAAACTTAAGGAAAAGTGTAATACAAGTAAAAGTCTTCAATAACAAACAGTTTCTTAATAACCTTAAACAGAGAAAGATACCTTGAACAAAAATTGAAAGTCATCAACAAAGAAGAAAATAAACTCAGCATATCTGAAAGAGAAAATGAAAACTTTAAATTATATTAGACAGTAACATATAATTTAAATAAAGAACATAGTTTAATAGAAAGCTATAATCATTCTATATTAAAAGAAATTAGCTAAAGCATATAAAAGCTAGCATATAAAAATATTCTACTATAATAAAATATTCGAACCGTGTCGAAAATCGCAACTGGAGTTTTCGACGAATTTAGACGTTTCGTCTACTCGAGAATCTGAAAAATCTATCTTTAGCGGGTGACGTCTGTGTATGTGTGCATGTGAGTCTTTGTGTCCGTCTGTCTGTGCAATGGTGGTATCCAATCTAGCTAAAAACCTAATGGTCCACATTTCATAAAATTTGGTAGATTAGTCACTTGAGGGTTGTTGTTGATGAGACCCAGACCGTCCGACCTACCAGAAAGGTGTAAGGTAACTGTATGGACGGCCGGGAAGTGCCACCCAATTTAGACCGGAACCCAGTGGGGGAGGCATCCACAGGGACCGTACCCTTCTTCCCCTACCACCAACCTCTCGGAAGGACTTACGGACCCACATGTTCAACGTGATCGTACTCCGCATGAACACGGCGGCATTTGTGGCAGCGTGCAAATCTAGCGCGCAAACCACGGGGATACCGCACCCGAGATGGCCAACAGCACGCGGCGTTCCGAGGTGGTCACCCACCAAGTACTAACCGCGCCCGATGCTGCTTGACTTCGGTGATCTAACGAGAACCGGTGTTTTCCGCACGGTACGGCCGTTGGCCCCCTGTCACTTGAGGGTGAAATTGATACTAATTAGAATTAAGTGCGATTTGAAAAAAGGAGTCAAATTCTTCCTGCGAAATAGTCTGCAAAAACTGTACGTATCCACTCTAGATAAAAAACTAATTGACCAAATTTTCCAAAATTCAGTAGGTCAGTCACTGTGCGACCCTGGTACTAAGTAGATTTTGTTATGATTCGAAAATAAAAATTGCCAGTTTTGAGAATTGGCCCCCGAAAATAGTCTGAATCTAAAATAAAAGACTACAAATTCTCATATGCATCAATTAAATCCCTGTTTTATAAGGAATGCTTAAAGATGAAAAGTCTCAGGTTAGCACCATAATTCTAGTGCTATCCTTCCTCAAGATATTTTCGGGTTTCGAATTTTTAACACGTCGCCTGTGAAAATACATCCAGTGGCCAAATAAAAATGTAAATAGAATTAAAACTGTGAATTTAGTGTAATTTAAAATAAATGCCCATGCCATTTTGTGCATTTGAACTCAATTTAGGAAACTGTGGAAAGAAAAAAAAAAGAATCGAATTTGTGTCTGTAGGAAAAGAAAAATAAATATCTAAAAAGTGCTGCCCAAATTAGATTTTGGTTTAAGCTTTAGTTTAAGAGAAATATAATATGTTGGTCAAAGGAAGAACACTTGAGTTGCAAGTTCGCGTTCTGGACCGGCTACAAATTGCAAGGCCACTAATCTTTACTGACAAAGACCTACATAGACCTACATATAGTCTGACATAGACCTAGATAGTGACATAGACATAGATATAGTTGAATTTTTGCTAGACGAAGTCCTTAGTTTAAATTTCGATTTAGGTTATGACTTATGCTTTCGGATTTACACATCTGAAGTGAAAACATTTCGTGAGTATGGGCAAATATTTAAGGAAGTCAAGAGATTAGGAAGACTATTAGGAGTATCATTTTGACTTTTAATTGCAGCAATGTATATTTATTTGAACTCGAGCCATTGGTTTATTACAGTAAAATGCTAGGTCTTGGCTATTATTAGCACTTCATCCATGCATTCCTATAATTTAGAGGAGGTATATACATTTTCCTTATTCCACTCTACATTCAAGTTAGCTTTGCCGCACGTAGAACCAATGTACGCATAATTGCGGCATTTGAGAACAAAACTGAGTGAAAAACAAGTCATGACTTCCATAGTATGTCCATCAGCCTTGTCTGAAGTATAGTTTACAGTGCGTTTCAGAAGAAATTGAGAACAAGTGTATAAAGTCCGAAACCATTTGCTTTTTATGTTTTATGACATATGTTTATATGTTTTTGATATAGAAAAATTGTAATTGGAAAGCAAATTCCTTCCCACAAAAAATTAAAAATTCATTTAAAAATCTTTCTATACCAACATTAATCTGTCTAAAGCAAATGGTTCCAGAGTTATAAAACTTGTTCTTTTTTTTTTATACATCCTGTGTAGGAAACAATGTCACGTGGTGAAAATTGTCTTAATGGAAAGACTTTACCATCTGGATGTATAATTGAGCGCCATCAAGAGGCTTGAATGGGTACCAAATTCCTATCGATAATAATTTTGAAAGGAAAAGGGAGTGAACTGGGACTTTATACATGTCCCCTATGCACTAGGAGACTAGGAGAATAGTGTGGCATAAGACTGGGAAGAAGACATTACTAACCTATTTCCTAGCAGAACCTAGATTCCGAACACGGCTCCATTTCTTTTGGATCCATTTTCGCAGACGCTTGAAGCTTCCACTTCTTTTTTTATTTTCTTGTGGAGCTGAAAGGCAAAAGTCAGAAAGATTAAATTTAATTTGCAAAGCGAAATTAGAGTAATGATCAAAAATCTGAATTAAGAATTTCGATGGGTTTGCACTCCACGAAGCTGAAAGCGATTTAAGCATATTTTCTAGAGCTCCTATAAGATAGGAGTATATATAGGAGCCTTAATATTTTTAACAACGTATGTTTAAAGGAAGCTCCATATCAATCTCTGCGAAACAATTGTCTATAAGAAAAACCATTCTATTTGGCTGTCGGTTGGCCTGTTTGTGTATTTCACTTGGCGACACTTTTGGCGAAACAGCGCCAAACTAATAACTTTTGGAAATTGGCAAATGACAAAATGTACCTTTTTATGTCAGAAATTAAGTTTATTTTTATCATAAATTATGTCGATTTTAGAACTTATTAATTTAATATTCTTGATTTAAAATAAAGTGAGGTTTAAGGTTCGTTTGACAAATATATTTCGTTAGGGAATATAGTGTTGTTGTTGAGACCCAGACAGTCCGACTTACCAGAAAAGTGTAAGATGTAAGGGGAATATACTGTGTCGTAAATTAATTTGTTTTTCTAAAGGGTCGTATTATAATTAAAGTGTGTCCGGGGTTATTAGGAACGCAAGTGCTTTAGGAGATGGGGGGGATGAAATATTTCTATGCACCTAATTATGAAGGGAGGAACATCTAGTATACTATATTAGTGCCCAAGGCAACGAAGTTCAACTCGATTTAAACAGTGAGAAAAATACACCGAACTAAAAATTACCTTTCAACATTGCTGCATCACAATCCTGAGAACAGCTCTCTTCATCCTCCTGAGTACCGAACGCCGTAATTTTTTCTTTATCAAATTTGTTGCAGTCCGATACGTCTAGAGGTGAATTGGCTTGAGATTGCAAATTTTCTGGAACTTCATTGCATATTTTTGAGCTCTCTCCTAGATTCTCAGAGCGGACATCAATTGGGACAACCGTGTCTTCAACGCTGCCTACAAAATGCAATGCCCAATTGCAGTAATAATAATGAAGATTATGCATTATATACACAAAGCAGAAGTCAGCAAAAGTGCCGTTAAAAGCATAAGATTTTAAAGTATCAAAATTTATTTAAATTTAAAAGCAACAATTTTTATATTCTATGAAGCTACTTAAAAAGCTACACATTAAATACAAAATCAATTACCAACATTTCATATCAATTTTTGATAAATCACGAAAGAGTAGACACAAAACGTGCCATTTGGCTACGTTCTCTACCTAATATTAATGAAATAATTAAATTTCAAATTTTGCGAATTTTTATAGAAATATACCTGCAATTCACATTTAATGTATAGTTAAACGCATAATTATATTATGATAAATTTCAGAAATTTTTGACTAAACTTTAATACCATTGAGACAACTTTTTCTATTCTTCATGGGCCAAGAATTCACCTTTGTTTTGAGCAGGCAGCTCCGAAAATTCTATAAGAATCAATCTGATCGAATATAAATAAGGCATAAATCATTTACAGTTTTATATGAAAACATCCACACTTAAATCTTTAATTCTCTTTTTATAGAACATTTATTTTGACATGCTGTAATAACCCTGGAGTCAGTTTTTTATGCATCTACTAGCAAAAAAAGTTGTTCGTAATTTAAACATATGTACGAATTCCTATGGTATTCTAAATGAAATTGTTCAACAAACATTCTATTAAAATATTTAATTTCCTTAAAATGAAGCATAATAATCTATGTTTTCGCTGTATAAAATAATCTGCTCAGTCATGTAAAAAATAAAACTTCTTTGTTTCGTTTGTAAACAAATCTACAAAAAATATGATACGTGGTCATATATGCGAAAACGAAATTGTAAACCATGTATTAGCAGATCATTCCTTATCAAATCTATCCTGTTTCAACTGTAGGCTAAATACTTATATGTATTTGAAAAATCTTTGCTAAAATAAAACACATAATTTCAGAAATTGAAAACATCAATAATCCCCTAGAAACTTATATCCGAAGACAGGAACTGGTATAATTAAAATAAAATATAATACCGCTCATTTACAAAATTTATTTTACATCCATTTTTTTATTTAAATTGGATAAATTAAATGCATATATTTTGTCGAATAAACTTATTTAATTTAATTCTGTTGTTAAGCAATATTATATAATTTCCTTATAGCATAATAAAGTGTCGGGAAAATATTATCCACATAATGCCATTTTAATAAAAAAAGTTTTATATTAATATATCGGCAATTCTTGGCCATCAATCTCAAAACATACCCGTAACCCGATAGGGTTACCCGCAGTGTAGTACAGAAGAGGCAGTAAAAATTTGAAAAATATGACTTATCTCCTCCATTAGTTTATTCTCTGGAATCTCAAGTTTTCTTATTTTACTAGAAACTACATATATGTAAATTTACAGTATATAGTATGAAATAAAAAATTTTACAGACACAATAGGTTTTCATGCAAAGTCCCTTACATACGAGTACAAAGTTTTAAAATAACTCGAAAAATCCTCTGCAATTTTCTTGAAATTCGACAAAATATTCCGACCACTTACTGTTTGACCATTGATCTAAATATTTTGTCATCTACCAGTACAATAGTTCTAAAACTCCTTGGAATTAGAAGTAGGCTCATTATCACTATTAGCAATGTATATATTGTGAACAATTGTAATCCTCCTTCTAACTATTTTCAGAAAATCATTAAAACACTCAAAATCAGATAAAATATAAAATTTACTAAATATTTTTATGTAGTTTGCTTTCAAACTGATGTACTCATCGTATCTAGTAATTAAGTAAAACTATTTAAATTGCACTTTTTAAAAGTAGAACTATTAACCCACTCCTTACTCAAAATCTACTCAACGGAATTATAATAGATGGATGATAATTATTCTCAGAAAGCAAAATATTTTCAGAATTTTCGAATCTGATTTAAAAAGTACGAAAGGTTAGGTGAAGCAAAAAATTACCTTCAGTCAATGCTGTTTCAGGCTCCACTGGACTACAAAATTCCTCATTACATTTTTCGGAAATGATATCACTGACAACAGGGTCCACATTCTCAATCTTAGGTGAACACTCATCTGCAAATACATCAGAAATTAGATTACTCGCAACACGATCCGAAATTTCAACCTTGTATGTGCTTTCCTCTTCATATCCTTCAGATTTTAGGTCACTGACAACTTTATCGGAATTCTCACCCTCGTTTGTGCTTTCTGAGTTCAAATCTACATAAGGGTCAATAGGCGACTTCTCTAGTTTGCTCTCAAACTGCTGTGCTCCAATCAGAGACCCTAACGATGCAATAAAAACTATTAAAATAGCAGCATTTAAAAATAGTATCAATATTAGTAATGCATGTATTATAAAAGTAATTAATCATCTTTTTAGCACATTTAAGATTATTAAAATCCTCAAGATTAAATAAACTATAGCATTTTCGATACATTTTTCTGTAGTTCACTTTTAAACTGAAGCACTCCAGTGAATGACTGTAATGATTAAATAATAACTATTAATTTTTTACTACTTATAAAGTATTATCAATATCAGAAAAGCAGATATTGCAAGAAACCTTAATCTTTCTTATAACAAGTTTCCTTAGATTCTTAAAAGCCTAAAGTTCAGATATATTATACAATTTTGTATACATTTTTTCATACTTCCCTTTCAAACTAAGGTTTCTAATCGGTGTCTCAAATAATTCAATAAAAACTATTGAAATTGCACTGTTTAAATATATAACTATTAACATTACGAATATGTTTTATTTTTATGGCCATAGATCAACGTATTCAAATTAATGATAATAGACGGATGATAATCATCCTCAGAAAACAAAATATATTCAGAATTTTCAGATCTGTCTTAAATAGTGCGAAAGGTTAGAGGAATCAAAATATTACCTGGAGTCAATGCAGTTTTAGATTCCGTTGGATTTTCAAAATTCCTTTCACATCTTTCCAAAATCACATCACTGACATTTTCCCCATTCTCGCACTTGTCTGTGATTTCTGTATTCACATCTATTGGAGGGTCAACAGGCAAATGGACTTCAAGTTGGTCCATTTTCGGAGCATAGGTTGAACTTTCTGCACCCATAACTAGATTTTCAAGCAGAAAGTGTATCGATGAGAAATAGTAACATGTATGACCTTAAGTATATATTCCAATCAGTGACTGTAATGATTAAGTAATAACTATTACATTTTCACGATTTATAAAATATTATCAATATCAGGAAAGCATATATTGTAAGACACCTTAATCTTTCTTATAACACGTTTCCTTAGATTCTTAAAAGCCAAAAGTTC
The DNA here is from genome assembly GCA_951213105.1 of Amaurobius ferox. Lineage (NCBI taxonomy): Eukaryota > Metazoa > Arthropoda > Arachnida > Araneae > Amaurobiidae > Amaurobius > Amaurobius ferox. The sequence goes on along the minus strand of OX578145.1, from coordinate 109,103,837 downwards.
AGATATATTATACAATTTTGTATACATTTTTTCATACTTCACTTTCAAACTAAGGTTTCTAATCGGTGTCTCAAATAATTCAATAAAAACTATTGAAATTGCACTGTTTAAATATATAACTATTAACATTACGAATATGTTTTATTTTATGGCCCTAGATCAACGTATTCAAATTAATGATAATAGATGGATGATAATCATCCTCAGAAAACAAAATATATTCAGAATTTACAGATCTGTCTTAAATAGTGCGAAAGGTTAGAGGAATAAAAATATTACCAGGAGTCAATGCAGTTTTAGATTCCGTTGGATTTTCAAAATTCTTTTCACATCTTTCCAAAATCACATCACTGACATTTTCCCCATTCTCGCACTTGTCTGTGATTTCTGTATTCACATCTATTGGAGGGTCAGCAGGCAAATGGACTTCAAGTTGGTCCATTTTCGGAGCATAGGTTGAGCGTTCTGCACCCATAACTTGATTTTCAAGCAGAAAGTGTATCGATGAGAAAGAGAAATATGTATGATATTTAGTATATATCATTTATATGATTATTAGCTCCGTCTAATACACTACAATTTTATATGAATGATATTTGAACTTTGAACTTTTATTTTATGTATGTGGTTAGTCCAAAATTATTTAATTGTATGATATCCTTTCGTTTGATTCCTTCTGATGCTCCATGGAATTTCTATTTTTAACGAAGGATCAGTACAGCTTCGAAATTTATTATTCGTAGTACAGCTTCGAAATTGTAAATCTGCCCCTGACACTAGAGAATTTGAAATCAAAAGTGTGCCCTTATTTTTAAATTAAATTGATTAGTCCTCTGTACTAATCACGAAAGTGAATATAAAATCAGATTTTGAAACCTTGGTGTTCATATTTCAGTAGCTCCGAACAATATATTGTTCTTACTGATCTATTGATGTGCTATAGCATCAATAGATCAGTAATTCTTGCCTCTATCCCAAAAAGGACAATTATCCTTTAAGTGTATGTGTGTGTGTGTGTGTGTGTGTTGGAGGGAGGTCTAATATTTTTGAAGTGAATTATCTTGGGGCACGGGTACGAATTAAATTCTGAAAGAAATGTAAAGAAGATGAAAAATAAGTTTGTAACGAAAGTAACATCCTATTGTTACGAATCCCTAACATAAAACTATTGTTGTAATTTGAAAGTCTGAATAACTTGACCTTGGCGACAAATACGATTACCGTGGCTGGAAAATGTAACTAACATTAGGCGATTTCTGAAAACTTCTTGAATTTCGTAGATTGGCTAAAATTTTTACGAATTACTTGCTTTTTTCAGAACTTTCTAAAGGAGTATATAATTTTGTCACTGTTTAGTTGGGTTTGTTGACGAGATACGAGTAAATGTATCTGCTGACCTCAATACAGAACTCAATATGTCATTTTTCTTCTGAGTATGTATACCCTTTAATTTGTCTTATAAAGTAATCATGGTAGAAAATACAAAAAAAAAAAAAAAAAAATTAGGTCCGCGACATCTGTCCATCGACATCTGAGCTATGCGTCAGCATGGGCTTATTGTTTGCGTCGACAGCCCACTCACTCATCCAGCGAAGTGTTTGCAAACGTTACGTCCAAACGTTTCATCATCGATAAACCGTTTCTAGTCCGATTCGAACGATATAAATTATTAATCATTAGAAACAGTATAAGTTTTCCCCAAAAATTTAAAAAATCTGAAATTATTGAAATTTTTGCTTATGTTCAGTTTATGTTTGTTCATGTATGTATTTTTGCTTAAAGAGTTAATCTTTTGCTTACGGGTGGGACAGCGTCCATCCCAAACTAAGAACCTCTCAAAAACAGAGGTATTTGACATACACTCTCCAAACAGTTCGTCCATACAGACATTGGCGTCTATGGACGCGAATGTCTGTAAATGGGATAGGCGCTGTCCCGCCGGTAAGCAAGAGGTTAAGATCTTTTACTAAATTCTTTGTTCTAACGAATTTTAATGTGTCAAAATCTCAAAAATTCGAAGACTATTCGATTGTTTCCTTAATTCAAGGAACGTTCTTTATGCTGTTACTAACGGAGTATTATTTCTCTTTTTTACAGATTTGTTTAGAGAGCAGTTGGATTTCTTTTCATAAATAAGCTAAGCTTCTATCAATGATTGTAGCTCAGGGATGGGTCTAAATTGGGCTATTTTGGAGCTCTGCGGTCATTTGAAGGGCACAATGGCTGCATACGTGCATACTCAGTTTTCCCTACATCCGAGATTCGAACCCAAAATCGATAGATCTGACAGAGGCGCTATTTACTTTTCATCGGGAAAAGCCAAAGCTTCTGTATTCGAGAATGTGTGGCAAATCTGTTGTTAAAACATTTCTTTGCTTCGACGGCTTTATTCTACCTGACAGATAACATAATCGAAACATATAAAATAATCGGGGCTGACTCAAAGATATTTTTCACAACCATGATTTTGGAGACAAATAAAAATGTTAGAGTGCATGATATTCTAACAATACGTTATACAGTGCATAACACAGCTACGGAATTAGGACGGGGTTTTGATCCCCCCCCCTTGAAACTATTCTTAATAAAGAAGTTATATAGAAAATTCTTACTTTGATCAGTATCTTCCCAGAGATTCCGTGTCTTCCAGATTGGATCGACTTCATAAGGCTGTTCATACGACCACTCTGAGGACCAAAATGGATGATTCATCAGGCTCTTTGCCTTGGGTCTATCTCCAGGCTTATACGCAAGACACGATTTTACCATATTCAGCGCCAACATTTTCTCTTCTGATGGAATCCAAGTAGAAGGGAACTTTCGTGTGACTTCAAAATCAAATTTCTGGAATGGAAAGTATATATATATATATATATATATATATATATATACATATATATATATATATATATATATATATATTGAAAGTATATATATATATATATATATATATATATATATTTGTATATGCGGTGCTAAACTAATGCAACAAACTTTCAAGGGTGATAGAACACATCGAAATAAACACTTTTCATCATAGAATGCATGCTCGCAAATGAAGCGGTTATGCCTTTGAGAGCGCTTTTACTCCCTACAGGGTTTCAGGCACGCGTATAAATGCGGTGATTTTCGCAAGTAAGTTCATTAGTGACAAGCAATGTATCGGTATACCAATGTGGGGAAAGCGGAAATGCATTTTGTCTGCGGTCTCCCCAAGGGTAATGGCAGCAAAGACTTTTCCGACGGCGCTTCCCCAACATGCGTGTTCTCGATCACGGAATGTTTTCTCGTTTGCACCGCCAGTTGTCTGAAAGGAGATCCTACAGTGTTGCTATACACTTGTTTTGATCTTTCGTGCCAGTCGTGTTTTTGCGTTGCGTCAAACGGCGTGCGTGTGGAGAATTGGAAAGCGCTTTCCGTTGCGTAACCGCTTCACTTGCGACGATGCATTCTGTGATGAAAGTGCCTGTTTCGATGTGTTCTCTCACCCCTGAAAGCATTGGTTCTATCACCCGTTGCATTAGTTTTGAAGCATCATATATATATATATATGTATATATATATATATATATATATATATATATATATATATATATAATTATATAAATATATATATATATATATATATATATATATATGTATATATATATATATATATATATATATATATGTATATATATATATATTTATATATATATATATATATATATATATATATATATATATATATATATATATATATATATATATATATATATATATATATATATATATATATATATATATATATATATTTAATGTCTTCTAAGACACTCCATAAGTCTCTCGTGGTCTAATAAGTTGAGTCTTAACTCAATTTTAGTATTGATCATCGTACAGAACTTAACTTTGCCGGATTTCCAATTTACCTCCCGAGGACAGAGAAACTGCATTTTTTTCCCGAAGTTTGCCTAAGAGACTGAATCTGAAATATTTGCATATCACCTATCGGACCCACGTATTTACTTAAATCCAACGCATTCGTAACTCCAAGCAGCAAATGGGGAAGCTCAGCTTCCGCAGTTTCTGCTTGGAATGACGTGACTTTCGTTCTGAGCTGAGTGCAGTGACGTCACGAACGTCCCAAAGCTGTTTTGCGAACGGTCTTTTGTTCCAAATTACTGCCGATTTTAATACTAAGACGATTTTAATACTAATATCTGAAAACTTAGTGAAGCATGGATAAATATTTTAATAGCTCTAGATATTTTTTATTAAAAGCTAATGTGAGGCAATGATGTTTTTATTTGTAAGCATACTTCATCAAAATGTCTGTAAAAATTATAATCGGTAAATTAACTATTTCTTCATAGATAATATAAGTATAAATTAATAATATATTAGCTATTACTAAGTCATAAATATTATTAAAATTTTTAAGTAAAAATTTCCAGTCAAAAGAGTCAATTGCCTGCAATCGTAACTGTGCGAAAAACAATAGGAGTTTCGTGAAATTCGGAAATAATAAGTACAATATAAAGAAACGTCAAATTATAATTTTTAACTTTCTATTGGATAAGATTATTACAGTAAAAAGAAAGAAACGTATTGAAATAATGTACCTGAAGAGAATCAAAGATAGATGGGTACACATCTTTTTCCCAGCTAGTAATTTCTTGACACTTCTTTGTAGAGTGTTTTGTCCACAGAGTGAGGGCTAGCATTCCAAATGAATAGACATCGAGAGGCCGGCCGGAAACTTCGTCCATTTTGTAACATTCAGGCGGACGATCGGATAGGGCAAGTCCGTAACTGTTGAAAATATTTGGAGTCAGAAATAAGCTTATACATTTCAAATTGGAATATCAGCATTATAATTTTTGTAATATTAGATATTTTATAAATCTTTCTACGATTGCAAAGTGAGTATGCAGTATTTTACATATTTCGTTTAGCCTGTTTCTTACACTCGAACGTTTTATTAATATTTTACTCTTTTTGAGTACATAATTACTCAAATAATCATGATGGTGCCATTTTTATCTTTTTAAAATCTTTCGAAGTCGCTTTATTCCTTTTTTTAAATAAGATTCTTAAATAACTTCCTGCTTTACAAGTCTATACACTTCATTTTTTTAATAGACTGGCATTAACAAATTATATTATCAGGCATATCCCCCTATGGAGAATATTATTGTGAGCATCGTAGAACTTGAATGCCGTTTAATTTAAATGGTATTCAAATTGATTGATTAAATAAGGAAAATAATCAATTTAGTTTTTAATTTTCCCTTTAAATGTAAAATTTCAAATTCATTTTTTCGCTCTCATGCGTCAGACATAATGAAATTACCACAGACATATTCAAAACGGAAATATTTGAAATGTTTGTTTCGGATGAGACAGGGATAACGATTTGAGATTATAATTAAGTACTGGAAAAGTGTCACATCTGAAGAACTTATGCGCTTCGTTATAGAACAATAGTGGCATCGACTCCTCCAGGTAAATTAGGCATATGTTTGGAGTTCAATTATTCTGATCTTTCAAATTCAAGGATTTGTGAGATGTGCAGACCAACAATATGCACACAGACATCTACATCACCTAAAAATGTTCGTTTCGAGCTCATGAATGATTGCCGTTTAAATCCCGGGAAAACTCGAACACATTCTGCTATACAAAGTCATTCAAAACGATGGTGCAAAATTTTAAGGGGCGATAGAACACCTCTATACAAGTACTTTCGTCATACAATGCATGTCCGTAACGTACGCAGTTAAGCGCTAGAGAGCATTGTCCAGTAAACTCATTAAGCGCGTGTTGTCACCAGTTCTACCGTGGATTTTAAAAGGCGTGGATTTTTTAATAAAATAGGAAAATACCGACATGCATTGCACGTACAAAGTGCGGACGGGAATGCGAGGAAAGCCCTAATCCGTATATGTTTCCAACACTACGGAGCGCCACCCCATAGGGATTTGGGCTTTCGTACCCCCTTCCCCCCGTCTGCAGCTTGTACATGAAATGCAAGTCGGCCGTCTCCTGATTTAAGAAACAATCCATTCCTTCTAAAATCCACGATAGAACTGACGACGAGCGCTAGACAGCGCCCTCTAGCGCTTAACCGCGTGAGTTACGATCATGCATTGTAGACGAAAACACTGGTTTGGGTGTGTCCTGTTACCCCTTAAAGTTTTGCCCCATCGTTTTGAATTACCCTGTATGTATGAAGGAAAAGAACTGAACAAGGCAAAATTATGTTCTATAGAGATAAACAATGCTACCGATACGCAGCTTGTAGTTTGGTCCCCAAATACCCCAATAAGCAAATTAAGGCACTGCTGACAAACAAGTCTGAGACTCCTTGAAGACACAAGCACAGGAAAATAGGGTGTCCAAATACACTCCTGACTTTTACTCAATTTAAGAAAAATATTGGCTGAATTTCAACATGTTTCTTACATGTCTTAATGACTACATTTGTAATTTATATGAGCTAAAAGAAACGCAATTAAGTCATTGATTAAAGGATCAGTTTATGTTTTTGCATACATTGGGCAGTCATGTCCAATAAAAAGGATGCCCGACTAAATCTATGGAAGTGTGGAAAATCTCAGCAAGACACTTGTTGCAAACGATTATTTTGAATATGCGCTAATATTAGTTTAAATATACCATATTTGTATAATTAAGAAATTATGTTAATTTAAATGTGTTTATTTATTTTTTAAATATTTAAATTTGGTAACATTATCCTGCCCTTTCATTTGGCATCCCTACTTTGATGATGCCCTGAGAGGTCCCTTAGATAAACTATTGAATAATCCAGCCCAGTTTACACAAATACAATACATAGCTAAAGATACTCACTTCCTGACTGGACAACATGCTGCATCTGTGTACGACAGATCGCCCAGTACTGCTTTGGACTTTGAGATATGGACATTGATTGGGGTTAGATTCAGATAGCAAAGTCTTTCTTCATGTATGTAGCACAGACCTTTGAGGACGTCTTCCATCCATTTTTTTGTTACATGAAACCCTTTCTTTCTCAGGGAAGACGGATACACGAAATACCAGTTCAGAGTTTTATCATAATATGGCATTACGTAAATATCAAATCCTACTGTATGAAACTGATCTATCATACGCATGACATTGTCATTTCTCAAAAACCACCATTTGTTCAGCTCTCCTGATTTTGACCAAATCTTGCGTTTTATCTTCAATGACATATACATCCCTGTGTCTCTTTTCTTCACTGCCCATATCTCCTCATATTTATCAAGATACATGAGATATTTTGCCTCATAACTTTTGTTCAACTCCTTCAGGGCTCTTTTTACTACGATTTGTTCCGGACCGGGTAATTTTCTGGCCAATTTCCGAACTTGATGTAGCATATCCATATTTTTGCACAACTTACAACTGTAAAAGACTTTTTAGCACTTTTTTTTAATTGCAAATCTTTTTATCGGGTAGGTTTTATCATAAAAGTTTTTATCATTAAAAGAAAATGAATTATTTCAACAGAGAACTGCAAATATGCATTGTTGCTAAGAAAAAGCTCGTTACAACGTATTGTTGAAAATTTACTATAGTTTAACTATTGTTTAAATTAAAAATCATTGCTATGATCGAAATAAGCCTTAAAGCACAAAGTATTAGGAGTTAACTAACCAATCACAGCTCATTTAATTTTGGCCAATCAGTGTCATTGAAAGTTTAAGCGCGTTGCGTACTACATATAAAACATACCTAGCGAGTATTTAAATGACCATTCGCATAACCATTTACGAGTCCGAGAAAACAAAGATTTAAAATTGAAATACACTCTGGTGCAAAAACGTATATGCACCCTTAATAAATTATGCTACAGCTGCGAAATTCTCATGCAATATTGTTTAAAGAGTTATGCAAATGAGCAAACTTCCAGTGCCAATAATGCTGTAAGACACATGAAACGCTCAAGAGAACGACGCAAGTGTAACATTTAAAACGGCCTGTGTTCTCACTAAAGAGCTCTTGAAACTGTATTTTCTGATTGATACAGCAAGTTGTGTAAGAAACGCCTTTGAGACGTACATGACGGCGCTACGGACCATTGTCGGATTTAGAGGGAGTTCACTTCATAAGCCAAAAGAAGCTGGTTTGTCCTACAAACGTATCAGTCGCCATCTTGATCGGAGCGATATGGCAGTTTCTCGGTGTTGGCAACAGAGTATCAGAGACAACCATCGAGAAGAGATTAGAGAGTGAATGACGTTACACTTGGTAGTGTTAACTAGTTGTACAGAGAATGCCCGCAAAACCTCTGGTCGGCAAACCATATGAGCATTATCTTACCGAGTCACGTCGTCTGCTTGTTAATATTATTTGAATTAGAAAAATCTGATATGGGCAGCACATGACTTTCTCTGGAGATTTATATCCACGTTATCTTTATTTTAATTAAATCTAAATCACTTTTAATTCAATTTTCGTTCTCATTGGGTAACTGGATTTATTACTTTCCCTGCAATACATGGAAATGTATAGGGAAAGTATTGGACTCATGCTGAAAATCGCAAATCGAGTTTTCGACGAATCTACACGTTTCGAGACCTCTAGAATACGAAAAAACTATTTTAGCGTGACGCCTGTGTGTCTGTGCAATGAATGTATCCACTTTAACTCAAAAACGTATGCTGATTAGTTTTGGGTACGATTCGTAAAAGCCAAAACCGCCTTTTTTTGCGAAATGGCCCATAAAAATTTCATGTATCCACTCTAGCTGAAATACTAATTGACCAAATTTCACAAAATTTGGTAGATAAGTTATTTTGGGGGTACTCTGGAATTGATTAGATTTTGGTACTATTCGGAAAGTAACAACCTGCCTGGTTTTACGAAATGTCCCTCAAAAATTGCTAAAATCTAAAAAAAGGCTACGTATGTTCAAATATCTCAATTAAATGCTTGTTCATACGTAAATTTTGATGTGGAAAAGAATACGAAAAACTCTATTCCTCTAGGACTAACCGTTCTCCAGATATTTGAGATTTTTCGCATTTAGTTATGCCACATTTGAAAAAATGTCCAATTACCAAATAAAAACAGAAATTGAATTCAAAATGCAAATTCAGTGTTATTTTGTGCAATTAAACTCAATTTAACGAATTATTCAGGAAATAAAGATAAAATGAATTTGAGTCGGCAGGGAATGTGCTGCCCACATCAGATTTTTTTCAAAGGTGGCATGGAGAAATACGAAAACTCTAAAATATCTCGCAAACGACTAGATCTAGTGCAATGGGATTGGTCTTATTCCTTTCATCGTTAAAAATTTCGTATAAAACAAGCATTTAATGGATTAATTTGAGCATATGTAAGTTTTATTTTAGATTTTGACGATTTTTGCGGGCCGTTTTGCAAACAAAGGCCGGTTATTTTTTTCAGAATCGTACCAAAATCTAATCAGCATCAGTGTAATCCACAAAAGACTTATCTACCGAATTTTGTGATATTTGGTCCATTAGTTTTCCAGCTAGAGTGGATACAGGCTTTTGCGGGCAATTTTGCAAAAAAGTCGGGTTCTTTTATCCCGAATCGTACCCAAAACTAATCAGCACCTGATTCGCTCACAAGTGACTTACCTACCAAAATTTGTGAAATTCGGTCAAATAGTTTTTAGTTAGAGTGGATACAAAATCCGCACAGACACACAGACAGACATACACACACACAAACGTCAGGGTAAAAATAGTTTTTTCGTACTCTAGAGGTCTCGAAATGTGTAGATCCGTCGAAAACTCAAGTTGCGACATTCTGCATGATTCCAATACTTTCCCTACACAGTACAATGTATTTCAGGGAAAGTGAAAAGCATGTCTCTACATTTTAACGACCTACTTTTTCCGTATTTTAACTGCTACAAATTAGAAATTTTGAAATATTTTAAATCGGAAACTTATTCGTTTTAAACACTGAAATAAATTTACTTAAAATGGAGCTACAAGCCTTAATGTACCAAATCCATAGCTGTACAGAACTTTCTTTAGAAACTCTAGCAAGATGGCCTGCCATTACAGCCACGTTTTGGTTGCTACAAAGGGCAATATTACAATAGAGTTTTTAAATAAAACCCAATTCATTTTATATACCATAATTGCTATATTTTTTATTCACGAAATAGAAATGATGAAATATATTCAAATCGAAAAATATACATATATCTATTACATTAGTATATGACTTTCTCTGCAGTACATGGTAATGTATAAAAATATGATTCGAAAAAAAAAATAAATATCCGTCTTTTTTTCGAAATGATCCGCAAAAATCGACAAGATCTGAAATGGAAAACTACGCATTCCACGAACATGAAAAACCATTTTTAGCGTGACATCTGTGTGTCTGTCTGTCTGTCTGTGTGTCTGTGCAATGTATGTATCCAATCTAACTCAAAAACTAATGGACCGAATTTAATAATATTTGGTAGGTAAGTCACTTGTGTGTGACCCTGGTGCTGATTAGTTTTGGGTACGATTCGGAATAAAACAACTCGCCGTTTTTGCTAAATGGCCTGCAAAAATTGACTTTATCCACTCCAGCTGAAAAACTAATGGATCAAATTTTACAAAATTTGGTATATATGTCACTTGTAAGTTACCCTGGTGATGATTAGATTTTGGTATGATTCGCAAAAGAACAACCAGCCTTTTTTGCGAAATGGCCCGCAAAAATTTGATGTATTCGCCCTAGCTAAAATACTAATTGACCAAATTTCACAAAATTTGGTAGATAAGTTACTTGTGGGATACTCTAGTGCTGACTACATTTTGGTAAATTCGGAAAAGAACAACCTGCCTTTTTTACGAAATGGCCCGCAAAAATCCCCAAAATCTAAAACAAAAAAAAAGACTACTCATGCTGAAATGTATCAATTAAATTATTGTTTTATAAGCAAATTTTTGACGAGGACAAGAATATGGTACACTCCATTATGCTTTAGAACTAACCGTCCTCAAGTATTTGAGATTTCTTGCATTTTTGTTACTATCGGAAAAATGTCCATATACCAAATAAAAACAAAAATTGAATCAAAAATGCAAATTTGGTGTTATTTGGTGCAATTAAACTCAATCTAACAAATTATTAAAGAAATAAAGAAAATATGCATTTAAGTCTGCAGGGAAAATCATGTGCTGCCCACATCAGATTTTTACTTTCCCTGCAGTACAGGGAAAGTAATGTACAGAGAAAGTATTGGAATCATGCCGAAAATCGCAACTCGAGTTTTCGACGGATCTACGTGTTTCGAGACCTCTAGAATATGAAAAAACTATTTTTAACTTGACGTCTGTGTGTGTGTGTGTCTGTCTGTCTGTGTGTCTGTGCAGATTTTGTATCCACTCGAACTAAAAAACTATTTGACCGAATTTCATAAATTTTGGTAGGTAAGTCACTTGCAAGCGAATCTGGTGCTGGTTAGTTTTGAGTACGATTCCGTATAAAAGAACCCGCATTTTTTTGCAAAATGGTCCACAAAAGCCTATATCCACTCTTGCTGAAAACTAAAGGACCGGACCAAATTTCACAAAATTCGGTAGATAAGTCGCTTGTGGGCTACTCTGGCGGTGATTGTATTTTGGTACACTTCCGAAAAATATAATCTGCTTTTTGGCCTGCAAAAATCGTCAAAATCTAAAATAAAAAACTACGTATACTCAAATAAATCCATTGCACGCTTGTTGTATAAGTGATTTTTAACGAAGAAAAGAATAAAACCAACCCCATTACACTAGGGCAAGCCGTTCTCGAGATATTTAAAGTTTTCATATTTTCTTTACTCCACCTTTAAAAATAAGTCCAGTTATCAAATGAGAACGATAATTGAATTAAAGTGAATTATATTTAATAAAAATAACGAAAACGTGGATATAAATAAGTCTGCTGAAAAGTCATGTGCTGCCCACATCAGATTTTTTTTTATTTTGAATCTCATCGGTATAGCCCATCTTGGGCCAGCCTTATCAATATACTCGTTTTTGGGGAATAAGTCAAAAACCAGGGCAGCTAGAAACACCAAATTTAGTATGTTGTTATCTTTTGTGGTATAATTCCATTCTTTAGTTTTATCTTTATCCAGCTAGCACGTCTTGGGCCTAAAATAGAAATGTACTCATACTTGGGGAAGGATTCAAGAACTAGAGCAGATAGAAGTTTCAAATTTTACATATTGTTGTGATAGTATATTTTAACGCTGTTGATTTTAATGCTAAACGGGCTAGCCCGTCTTGAGTCCTCCATAAGAATACAACCACCTTTTGAAAATTACTCGGAAAAACCGGAGGGAATACAAAGTCCAAATTTAGTATGTCATCAGTACTCTCTGGTATGCATATTTTTACTTTCCCTGCAATACATGGTAATGTATAGGGAAAGTATTGGAATCATGCCGAAAATCACAACTCGAGTTTTTGACGGATCTACACGTTTCGAGACCTCTAGAATACGAAGAAACTATTTTTAGCGTGACGTCTGTGTGTGTGTCTGTGTGTGTGTCTGTGTTTCTGTGTGTCTGTCTGCCTGTGCAGATTTTGTATCCACTCTAACTAAAAAACTAATTGACCGATTTTCAAAAAATTTGGTAGATATATCACTTGTAGACCGATCTGGTGCTGATTAATTTTGAGTACGATTCGGGATAAAAGAACCTGCCTTTTTTGCGAAATGACCCGCAAAAGCTTGTATCCACTCTAGACGAAAAACTAACGGACTGAATTCTACAAAATTTGGTAGATAAATCACATGTAGGACACCCTGGTGCTGATTAGATTTTGGTAAGATTCGGAAAAAAATAACCTGCATTTTTTTGCAAAATGGCCCGCAAAAATCGACAAAATCTAAAATAAAAACTACGTATGCTGAAATATATCCATTAAATGCTTGTTGTATAAGTAATTTTTAACGAAGAAAAGAATGAGACCAATCGCATTAAACTAGGACTAGCCGTTCTCGAGATATTTTTGTTTTTGTTTTTTTCTCTACGCCACCTTTGAAAATGAGTCCAGTTACCAAATGAGAACGAAAATTGAATTAATAGTGAGTTAAATTTAATTAAAATAAGAGAATGTGTATATCAGTCTGCAGAGAAAGTTATGTGCTGCCCACATCAGATTTCTACTTTCCCTGCAATACATGGTAATGTATAGGGAAAGTATTGGAATCATACCGAAAATCGCATCTCGAGTTTTCGACGGATCTACACGTTTCGACACCTCAAGAATACGAAAAAACAATTTTTAGCGTGACGACTGTGTGTGTGTCTATGTGTCTGTCTGTGTGTCTGTCTGTCTGTGTGTATGTCTGTCTGTGTGTCTGTGTGTCTGTCTGTCTGTGTGAAAATCTTTCTTAATATCACCCAATACTTTTCGTCAGTCATTTTCAATTATTTTCGTCAGTCTTTGGCCGCTCTTAACCTTTAGCTTTCGGGACCGAAAAATATAAACTCTCTCTCAAAACGTTCGAATACCTACCTATACCCATGACCTCGGACTCCAAGGGGACAATGATTGCCATTAGATTAGTGTCAATCATTGTCCCCTTGGAGTCCGAAATGAGGGGTGAGATACATCCTTCCCTGAAAAATCCTTCTCTACCGTGGGAAACCTAGAGCAAGGAACATTCTGAAACGGTACAATTCACCGAAACCTGTTTTCATTGCTTTTTGCTGAAAACTTTATTTCTTTATATAAAACGCATACTCTGACTTTTTTGTTGCATATAATATTTTTTTACGCATACGTGTACATGTATAAACATTTTATATTATGTTGAAATTATATTATTTCTGCAATGAAACAGGCATTTTCTGGATATCGTTTGTACGATATTTCAGCATTTGATTCAAGCTAAAATGACACGAATATTTACATATTTTTAACACTTTACAGCATAGTTGAAAAGTGTATATTACTTTGTTCATTTTATCTGTCAATCTGTCCGTTCGCACGAAAACTGCCATAAAAATGATTTTATCAAAATGAAATTTTACTATGTTGTTCAGACAGTCTGTGGGACATATAGGAATATAAATAAATAACATCACACAATTAGTTTTGGATTGAATGCGGGTTGAAAAAATGAAATACATTGAACCCTATGGGACCAAATTTTTCAAACATTTTTTAAACGAATTAATTAATTTAAAATTCACAAATTGCTTCGAAAGTTTTAGGAAATATTCAAATTATCTCATAAAATGCATAAAAAAATTTTAGTAAAATATATTCAGTTGCTTTTTAAATAAAAATTAAAATAATAATTACACCCTTTATATGTATGAAGAGATCACGTGACCCACTATAAAATAAAATATGGCATCCATCTTGTTTCAAAATCGTGATTTTTAAAGTTAGTTCTTTTTAATTCATATTTAGTGTTGTATCCGTCCTAAAACCGCTTTATTTTTGCTTAAATACTGTGCATCTACATACTGAAACAACGCAATTACATTATATTTGAGTTTAAATGATTATCAAACTTTGATTATTTCGTATTCGTAAGATGAAATGCTAGAAAAGCTTCGCGATGAGTTAGAGACCTCAAATTTGGGATACGGCTAAAGAGTTGGAAAGGAAGAGAGTGTGCAATTTCAGTTTTCCAACATTTGTTATTGTAGGGGGTGCCGCTGACTAAGATGTTCGATATGCCGAACAAATAAAAAATGCCTCCTTTACAATGTGATAGAGACTTGAAATTTAGTATATGGGCTAACCATTTGACAAAAACACCAAAGATGAATACAGTTTGACAAAAATGTTCTTTAACTGGGTGCTACACAGAAAAACGTTCGAAAGTTGAAGTGATAGAAAAACATGCTTCTCGATAGGATAGCGACTTCAAATTTGGTGTACGGGTTGTTGTTGTTGAAACCCAGACCGTCCGACCTACCAGAAAGGTGTAAGGTAACTGTTTGGACGGTCGGGAAGTGCCACCCAATTTAGACCGGAACCCAGTGGGGGAGGCATCCACAGGGACCGTACCCTCCTTCCCCCTACCACCAACCTCTCGGAAGGACTTTCGGACCCACATGTTTAACGTGATCGTACTCCGCATGAACACGGCGGCAGTTTTGGCAGTGGCTGGAATCGAACCCGGGCCTACCGAGTGCAACTCTGTGGATAGTTTGAAAGAAAGAAAGTGTGAAATTTCAGATTTCCAATATTTGCTGGTTTAAGGGGTGCGCGCACTAATGTGTTTGATTTTCCGAATAAATGAGGCACGCTTCCTTTTAAAGGTGATAGAGGCTTGATATTTGGTGTATGGGCCAATCATCTGATAAAAAACACAAGACAAACAGAGTTTTTCAAAAACGTTCATTTATGGATGTGCTTCACAGAAAAAAGTTCCAAAAGAGAAATAATAATTTAGGGGCGTCTCGGGATGAGATAGACTTTAATGTGGTCTAAGGGTAGATAACTCGAAAGAAAGAAATACGCAAATTTAGGTTCCCAATATTTTCTTTTTTAGGGTGTTCTGCACACCAAAATATTCGATTTGTCGAATAAATGTGAAACGCGAATTATTAAAACATTTACATTATTCAGGGGATGCTTATTGCGAGACCGTTGATTTTCAACGGGTATTCGGCTAGTTATACTCGTATATACTAATTGCCAAGTGTCCGTCTGTCTGTCCGTCTGTCTGTCTGTCACGCCTTTTTGAGGCACTTCCCGAATAGATAGAGACTTGCAATTTGGTACACGGCTCGGTCGTTCGATAAAACCCCTTGGAAAAATCGAATTTTTCGAAAACGTTCTATAGAGGGGGTGCCCCACACCAAAACGTTCGAAAAGTGAAATGATAGGAAAGCATGCTTTGCGATGAGATAGAGACTTCAAATTTGGTGTATAGGTAAATCGTTTGAAAGGAAGAAAGTACGCAATTTCAGATGTCCAATATTTTCTTCTTAAGGGGGTGCCGCACACCAAAACTTTCGAAAAGTGAAATGACGGGAAAGCATGGTTTGCGATGAGATAGAAACTTCAAATTTGGTGTATGGGTAAATCGTTCGAAAGAAAGAAAGTGTGCAATTTCAGATTTCCAATATTTTCTACTTAAGGGGGGGTGCAGCATACCAAAACGTTCGAAAAGTGATATGATAGGAGAGCATGCTTTGCGATGAGATAGAGACTTCAAGTTTGGAGTATGGGTAAATCATTTGAAACAAAGAAAGTGTGGAATTTCAGATTTCCAATATTTTCTACTTAAGGGGGTGCCGCACACTAAAACGTTCGAAAAGTGAAATGATAGGAAAGAATGCTTTGCGATGAGGTAGAGGACTTCAAATTTGGTGTATGGGTAAATCGTTCGAAAGGAAGAAAGTGTGCAATTTCAGATTTCCAATATTTTCTACTTAAGGGGGTGCCGCATTCCAAAATGTTCGATTTACAGAAAAAATGAGAAAACGCTCTTTTAAAATTTGATAGAGGCTTGAAATTTAGTATATGGGCTAATCATTTGACGGAAACACGGAAGACGAATATAGTTTTTCAACAATGTTCGTTTAAGGGGGTGCTAAAGAGTGAAACGTTCGAAAAGTGAATTGCTAAAAAACCATGTTTCGAAATGAGACAGATATATCAAATTTGGTGTAAGAGTAGATAGTTTGAAAGGAAAAAAGTGTGAAATTTCTGATTTCCAATATTTGTTACTTTCAGGGGTGCGCACACTAATATGTTCCATTTTCCGAATAAAGGAGAAATGCTCCTTTTAAAACGTGATAGAGGCTTGATATTTGGTATATGGACCAATAATCTGATTAAAAACACAAGACAAACAGAGGAGGAAATCCGCAAATTTAGTTTCCCAATATTTTCTTCTTTAGGGGGTTCTGCACACCAAAATATTCCATCTGTCGTATATATGTGAAACGCGAATTATTATAAAATTTACATTATTCAGTGGTTGCTTATTGCGAGACCGTTGATTTTCAACGGGTATTCGGCTAGTATATACTAATTGCCAAGTGTCCGTCTGTCCGTCCGTCTGTCTGTCTGTCTGTCTGTCTGTCACGCTTTTTTAGGCCCTTCCCGAATAGATAGAGACTTGCAATTTGGTACACGACTCGGTCGTTTGGATAAAATCCCCTGGAAAAATCGAATTTTTCGAAAACATTCTATAGAGGGGGTACCCCACACCAAAACGTTCGAAAAGTGAAATGCTGGAAAAGCATGCTTTGCGATGAGAGAGAGACTTCAAATTTGGTGTATGGGTAAATCGTTTGAAAGTAAGAAAGTGCGCATTTTAGATTTCCAATATTTTTTACTTAAGGGGGTGCCGCACTCTAAAACTTTCGAAAAGTGAAATGATAGGAAAACATGCTTTGCGATGAGGTAGAGACTTTAAATTTGGTGTATGGGTAAATTGTTTAAAAAGAAGAAAGGGTACAATTTCAGATTTCCAATATTTTTGACTTAAGGGGGAGCCGCACACCTAAGTGTTCGATTTACAGAATAAATGAGAAAACTTTTATTTAAAATTTGATAGAAGTTTGAAATTTGGTATATGGGCGAATCATCTGATAGAAATCACAAGAAGATTAGAATTTTTCAAAATTGTATAGTCAAGTGGGTGGGTACTCCACACAAAAGCATTCGAAAGATGAAATGCTAGAAAAGAATGCTTTGCGATGAGATAGAGGCTTCAAATTTGGTGCACGGGTAAAAAGTTGGAAAAGAAGAAAGTGTGCAATTTTAGTTTTCCAACATTCGTTATTGTAGGGGGGTTCTGCTCATTAAAATGTTCGATTTGCCGAACAAATGAAAAACGCCTCCTTTACAATGCTATAGAGACTTGAAATTTAGTATATGGGCTAACCATTTAGCAAAAAATGCAAAGATGAATACAGTTTGACAAAAATGTTCTTTAACGGGGTGCTACACAGAAAAAAGTTCTAAAGATGAAGTAATAGAAAAACATGCTTCTCGATAGGATAGCGACTTCAAATTTGGTGTACGGGTGGATAGTTTGAAAGAAAGAAAGTGTGAAATTTCAGATTTCCAATATTTGCTGGTTTAAGGGGTGCGCGCACTAATATGTTTGATTTTCCGAATAAATGAGGCACGCTTCCTTTTAAAGGTGATAGAGGCTTGATATTTGGTATATGGGCCAATCATCTGATAAAAAACACAAGACAAACAGAGTTTTTCAAAAACGTTCATTTATGGATGTGCTTCACAGAAAAAAGTTCCAAAGGAGAAATAATAATTTAGGGGCGTCTCGGGATGAGATAGACTTTAATGTGGTCTAAGGGTAGATAACTCGAAAGAAAGAAATACGCAAATTTAGTTTCCCAATATTTTCTTTTTTAGGGTGTTCTGCACACCAAAATATTCGATTTGTCGAATAAATGTGAAACGCGAATTATTAAAACATTTACATTATTCAGGGGATGCTTATTGCGAGACCGTTGATTTTCAACGGGTATTCGGATAGTTATATATACTAATTGCCAAGTGTCCGTCTGTCTGTCTGTCACGCCTTTTTGAGGCACTTCCCGAATAGATAGAGACTTGCAATTTGGTACACGGCTCGGTCGTTCGATAAAACCCCCTGGAAAAATCGAATTTTTCGAAAACGTTCTATAGAGGGGGTGCCCCACACCAAAACGTTCGAAAAGTGAAATGACGGGAAAGCATGCTTTGCGATGAGATAGAGACTTCAAATTTGGTGTATGGGTAAATCACTCGAAAGAAAGAAAGTGTGCAATTTCAGATTTCCAATATTTTCTATTTAAGGGGGGCGTGCAGCACACCGAAACATTCGAAAAGTGATATGATAGGAGAGCATGCTTTGCGATGAGATAGGGACTTCAAGTTTGGAGTATGGGTAAATCCTTTGAAACAAAGAAAGTGTGGAATTTCAGATTTCCAATATTTTCTACTTAAGGGGGTGCCGCACACTAAAACGTTCGAAAAGTGAAATGATAGGAAAGAATGCTTTGCGATGAGGTAGAGGACTTCAAATTTGGTGTATGGGTAAATCGTTCGAAAGGAAGAAAGTGTGCAATTTCAGATTTCCAATATTTTCTACTTAAGGGGGTGCCGCATTCCAAAATGTTCGATTTACAGAAAAAATGAGAAAACGCTCTTTTAAAATTTGATAGAGGCTTGAAATTTAGTATATGGGCTAATCATTTGACGGAAACACGCAAGACGAATATAGTTTTTCAACAATGTTCGTTTAAGGGGGTGCTAAAGCGTGAAACGTTCGAAAAGTGAATTGCTAAAAAACCATGTTTCGAAATGAGACAGATATATCAAATTTGGTGTAAGGGTAGATAGTTTGAAAGGAAGAAAGTGTGAAATTTCTGATTTCCAATATTTGTTACTTTCAGGGGTGCGCACACTAATATGTTCCATTTTCCGAATAAAGGAGAAATGCTCCTTTTAAAACGTGATAGAGGCTTGATATTTGGTATATGGACTAATAATCTGATTAAAAACACAAGACAAAGAGAGGAAGAAATCCGCAAATTTAGTTTCCCAATATTTTCTTCTTTAGGGGGTTCTGCACACCAAAATATTCCATCTGTCGTATATATGTGAAACGCGAATTATTATAAAATTTACATTATTCAGTGGTTGCTTATTGCGAGACCGTTGATTTTCAACGGGTATTCGGCTAGTATATACTAATTGCCAAGTGTCCTTCTGTCCGTCCGTCCGTCTGTCTGTCTGTCTGTCTGTCTGTTACGCTTTTTTAGGCCCTTCCCGAATAGATAGAGACTTGCAATTTGGTACACGGCTCGGTCGTTTGGATAAAATCCCCTGGAAAAATCGAATTTTTCGAAAACGTTCTATAGAGTGGGTGCCCCACACCAAAACGTTCGAAAAGTGAAATGCTGGAAAAGCATGCTTTGCGATGAGATAGAGACTTCAAATTTGGTGTATGGGTAAATCGCTTGAAAGTAAGAAAGTGCGCATTTTAGATTTCCAATATTTTTTACTTAAGGGGATGCCGCACTCTAAAACTTTCAAAAAGTGAAATGATAGGAAAACATGCTTTGCGATGAGGTAGAGACTTTAAATTTGGTGTATGGGTAAATTGTTTAAAAAGAAGAAAGGGTACAATTTCAGATTTCCAATATTTTTTACTTAAGGGGGTGCCGCACACCTAAGTGTTCGATTTACAGAATAAATGAGAAAACTTTTATTTAAAATTTGATAGAAGTTTGAAATTTGGTATATGGGCGAATCATCTGATAGAAATCACAAGAAGATTAGAATTTTTCAAAATTGTATAGTCAAGTGGGTGGGTACTCCACACAAAAGCATTCGAAAGATGAAATGCTAGAAAAGAATGCTTTGCGATGAGATAGAGACTTCAAATTTGGTGTACGGGTAAAAAGTTGGAAAAGAAGAAAGTGTGCAATTTTAGTTTTCCAACATTTGTTATTGTAGGAGGGTTCTGCTCATTAAAATGTTCGATTTGCCGAACAAATGAAAAACGCCTCCTTTACAATGCCATAGAGACTTGAAATTTAGTATATGGGCTAACCATTTGGCAAAAAATGCAAAGATGAATACAGTTTGACAAAAATGTTCTTTAACGGGGTGCTACACAGAAAAACGTTCTAAAGATGAAGTGATAGAAAAACATGCTTCTCGATAGGATAGCTACTTCAAATTTGATGTAAGGGTAGATAGTTTGAAAGGAAGAAATTGTGAAATTTCAGATTTCCAATATTTGATATTTTAAGGGGTGCGTACACTAATATGTTCGCTTTTCCGAATAAATGAGGCACGCTATCTTTTAAATGTGATGGAGGCTTGATATTTGGTATATGGGCCAATCATCTGAGAAAAAACACAAGACAAACAGATTTTTTCAAAAATGTTTATTTATGGATGTACTTCACAGAAAAAGTTCCAAAGGAGAAATAATAGTAGGTGCCTCAGGATGAGGCAGACTTTAATGTGGTGTACGGGTAGATAATTCGAAAGGAAGAAATGAGCAAATTTTATTTCACAATATTTTCTTCTTTAGGGGGTTCTGCACACCAGAATATTCGATTTGTCGAATAAATGTGAAACGCGAATTATTAAAAAATTTACATTATTCAGGGTTTGCTTATTGCAAGACCACCGTTGATTTTCAACGGGTATTCGGCTAGTAGCCTTTCTATTAATATTACAAAAACAAAAGTATCGTTTCTCTCATCAGAACGTGATCATTTACTGGTCATGTAGTAACACTCGTGATACAGTTGTTGAAATTTCTAATAATTTTAAATATTTAAAACCTCGTTCTCAAAATGATGCAATCCGGAACGGAGTTCCAGAACTTCTTTTTCAACGAAAATACCCTGTATAGGAAAAAACCCAGAATCAACAGCCTTGCGTTGCGGAACCTATATTTTTACAAATGGCACTGTTTAGACTTAACGTTAGATTCTAAGTTAAACTTTAACACTCACGTTAACAGGATTATTTCTGAAGTCTCATCACAACTTTATACTTATTCCTTATCAAGTAGGGCTCGGATTTTCATGCACAAAATTTAGACCAAATAATATGCAAATATGTTCAAAATTATATATGAATATATTATTTTCCTGATGCTCAAAATTATTGCAAAATATGCACGAAAATATGCACCTAAGTGTGGAATATATGCACTTAATTGTGCATATATATTGATACATCTAGTCAATGGCGCATCCAGATATTTTTCTGGAGGGGGGGGGATTACGAATGCCTTTTAGAGAAACATTTGTTATTTTTACTCTTTTTGTATATTAAAATGGCGTCCAAGGGGCTTCATGCCCATAAGCACTCCCATGTGCACCTATGCAGGGGCGTAGCTAGGACTTTTTTTTCGTGGGGGGGGGGGGGGAGATGAAATCAAATTTTAGTAACTTAGAATTTCGGGCATGGGGGGATATACTCCGATAACCCTCCTGATTACATGCCTGCGCCTATGTATTTAGTTCCAATAAAATCCTATGTGTTTCCTCCGTATTTAATATGGAAAACATTTTACTGGATTCTTTTTCCTACTTAATTGAATCATTTGCTTATTAGGTATTTATTTAGTAGTACAAACTTTAAATACCCGTCATTTTTTGAAATACATTACAATTATTTGTTTTGTAATATGTGTAATTCTATACATTTCATACTGTTTTTAATTTTCTTTATTATCAATAAACTCATGTTATGGAGGCATGAGTTAATCATAACATATTTCATAACATATAACAGAAAGAAAAAAACATTAATACGAAACGAAGTTATAATAAAGAGTAACTTAACTATGAAAAATTATATAATAAAATGAAATAATATTTTTATTGTTCCCTACAGGGGCCATATTTCACACTGGGCATGAAACGTAAATTTTTAACATTTGGATTTTAGAATAATTTTGTAGGCTTTTCTATTTTCAAATAGAGGGTACGTAATGAATTTCTTTGATTAAAAAGTTCTTAAATTTGTAATATTAATGGTTTGATGTTAGGTATATAAGTTGCTAAGAATTCCTAATATTAATAATAGTCTAGCTAATCGATAATTCATGTCCCCGTTCTACTGCGTATAAAAATGCCCTCGTTTTACTGGGTGTAAGGAATGTCCTCGTTTTACTGGGTGTAAGGAATGTCCTCGTTTTACTGGGTGTAAGGAATGTCCTCGTTTTACTGGGTGTAAGGAATGTCCTTGTTTTACTGGGTGTAAGGAATGTCCTCGTTTTACTGGGTGTAAGGAATGTCCTCGTTTTACTGGGTGTAAGGAATGTCCTCGTTTTACTGGGTGTAAGGAATGTCCTTGTTTTACTGGGTGTAAGGAATGTCCTCGTTTTACTGGGTGTAAGGAATGTCCTCGTTTTACTGGGTGTAAGGAATGTCCTCGTTTTACTGGGTGTAAGGAATGTCCTCGTTTTACTGGGTGTAAAAAATGTCCGCGTTTTACTGGGTGTAAGGAATGTCCTCGTTTTACTGGGTGTAAGGAATGTCCTCGTTTTACTGGGTGTAAGGAATGTCCTCGTTTTACTGGGTGTAAGGAATGTCCTCGTTTTACTGGGTGTAAGGAATGTCCTCGTTTTACTGGGTGTAAGGAATGTCCTCGTTTTACTGGGTGTAAGGAATGTCCTTGTTTTACTGGGTGTAAGGAATGTCCTCGTTTTACTGGGTGTAAGGAATGTCCTCGTTTTACTGGGTGTAAGGAATGTCCTCGTTTTACTGGGTGTAAGGAATGTCCTCGTTTTACTGGGTGTAAGGAATGTCCTCGTTTTACTGGGTGTAAGGAATGTCCTCGTTTTACTGGGTGTAAGGAATGTCCTCGTTTTACTGGGTGTAAAAAATGTCCGCGTTTTACCGAGTGTAAAAAATGTCCGCGGTTTATTGTGTGTAAGATTTGCTGTTTTGTTTATTGTTTTATTTATAGTTTTATGTCCCAAATATAAATCTTTGGCCATCTCAGACGGGACAGACATTAACGCGATCTCCGATAAGAGCCTACAGCCTGTGTATAACAATTATCGCAAATAAATGCGCGTGTGCAATGAAATGTTACTAATTCCATTTTCAATAAATTTGAAAATAGATGAAGCCTGTGATTCCAAGTTAACTTTTTGCACAGCTAAAAATTAGATTTATTGAAATAAAATCT
Source organism: Amaurobius ferox (assembly GCA_951213105.1). Classification (NCBI taxonomy): domain Eukaryota; kingdom Metazoa; phylum Arthropoda; class Arachnida; order Araneae; family Amaurobiidae; genus Amaurobius; species Amaurobius ferox. The sequence goes on along the minus strand of OX578145.1, from coordinate 109,080,198 downwards.
ACATAACGAACTGCAAAATATAGCTAATCGACTACACTGAAATTTATTCTAAATTAAAATTAAAATTCGTTAAAGAGAGGATTGGAATGATTAAAAATAATTGGAATTTTTTTAACTCTATTTTAGCACATTAAAAAATGTAGCGAAACGTCTTGTTTCTGACAATAGCTGATTTGAGGGCTTCCCCTCCTCCCCTCAACTTCACGTCCGAAAATATATCCTTAAGTATTCACAAAAAATAATCTGTGTTGATACCAGATCAGGACAGCATCATCCCCAACTGGGATCCTGACAACTTCTTCCGTGAGAACCCCCTCCAAAATATGCATAATAAAGAGAGGTGGGGGGGGGTAGGTCGGGTACGATTTTATGTTTACGTATTGTTCATAGATTTTTTTCCGAACAGAGATTAACCCCCAAACCCCACTCCTTGCTCACGGACTTGAAAAGGAATAATAGATATCAAACAATTAGAGATGGAAATAAAGGTAAAAATACAACTCAATCTTTAAGCCAAAAATAAAATAATAAATATGATTAATAAAAACCTACAAGTTTGACTTGTAAGTACCCAAAACCGGTTGTGTAATATCAAACGTGTGGAAATTACGAGTAACCGAGGACCTCCGTCCAAACACATTTTATAACATGAAAGCGGGGACCTCGATTTTACTCTGATACACACTTGATGAGCGCGTTATACACACAATACACTATAAGCCTACTAATCGAGGACTACCACCAGATTTATAAAAAATAACTTTTATATTATAAATTTAGTCCTCAGATTCACATTTTCGCAATAAAACAAACCGAGGACGTCCCCGGTGTGAAGGTGGTCCGCGGTTTGTTGGTGTGTAAACATACGAATGTCCCCAGTTTCCAGGTCTTGCAAACACACACACACACACACACATACTTTCACACACACACACACATAAATTCACACACACACACACACAGAGACATCACTTCAAAAATGTTTGATTCGTGATCAGGGATGCTTGAAACGTGCTCTCCCGTCGAAAACTCGAATTCGAATTTTCGACCCCGTCACAATACTTTCCTTATACATTATGTATATAAGAAAAGTAATAAATTAGTCAATTTAGATAAGTGTGTTTACTTATATCTAGTGTATTTGTCCCTCCGGCTTGATAACCGGGAGTTTACATGCTCCATCCTTAGTGAAGGTATCAAATGTAAGTCCTAGTATATTAATTTTGTTAAGGACAATTTTACCTTATGACAAAAAGTATTGGAGAGCTCGTGGCCTAATGACCTAGTGGTCAATGGCTAGGCATTTGCTAAATAAATAAATAAATTTATCCAGAAATTAGGACTCATTGTTATATCCTGCTTGGACAACCACCATTCCAGAGGATAAGTCGTAACAGTATTGATTCTCCCAGTACTGCTGCCAATAGAATCGTGTTTTCAATATTTAGGAAAGTATCTTATCTGTGGAAGCTGCGAATATTGTCAAGTAATTATTTGAATGAAAACCAACTAAAATCGTGTTAAATCCCCTCAACTATCTCCCCTAAAAGTGATTTCACTTATACAAAAGCAACAATCAACATGTAATAGCCATTGGCTGTCTGACAGACAGTTGAAGATTCGTGCACACAACATAATAATTAAAAATCTGATGTGGGCAACACATGGCTTTCCTTATATAATGCAATGAATTTACTCAGTTTACAGTTTAAAAAATGTTATTCTTATAGTAGATACTTATATTCTTTCCAAGATATTGAATTTTTGACAATTAGTCGTCATTTTCATCGATTTAGCGTCATTTTTATCCATTTGGTGAGATTTTCGTTAATTTGACATTTCAAAAAGTCGCCAAGTTGGCGACATTCTGCCAAATTTGTCGCCAAAATCTTGCCAAGCGTTATGGACGGAGAAATAAGTTATTCTTACAGCAGATAAATGACTATTGGCGTTCAAAAACAAAAGTATGACTTAAAGTATATTTCTTCATGAATGGAACAAGCTAGATCCACGAGAATGAAGTCACCCAATTTATCGCATGGTATTACATATGAAAAGTGAACATGTTTCTCAATAGGAAATATTTTTTTTTAAATTTTATATGACTATTTGATATTTTTTTGAAAAATGTACAATATCTCGAGAACGGCTTATGTTAGCGTTGTAAAATTTATGCCAATCGTTTTCTAATGAAAAATTACATAAAAAAATGTCTATTTGCGCAACTTTATTAGCGGTTTTGATTTTTTAACGATTTTTTCAAAATTTCATTTGAAAATTTAGGGGGGTTCTGAACATTCGATTGCGTATAAAAACAATAGGCCTCCAGTGTTTACGGATTGTGATTTTTGTAAATTTTGTTCGAATCGGTCCATTCGTTCGTCAGTTATCGTCTCCACAGACCCACTGACACACACACACACACACATACTTTCACACACACACACACACAGACATCACTTCAAAAATGTTTGATTCGTGATCAGGGATGCTTGAAACGTGCTCTCCCGTCGAAAACTCGAATTCGAATTTTCGACCCCGTCACACAATACTTTCCTTATACATTATGTATATAAGGAAAGTAATAGCATGGAATTTACGACATAGTCTTCATCTGGTTGCAAATGGTGGGCACTTATTATATATGAAGAAACTATATTAAAAATTTAAATTACTTTTGCATATATATTTCGTACAGTCATACGAATTTTCAAAAAAACTGGATGTGGAATCTCCAGAATTGGAAATGGAAATCCTTAGTGAACCTATCGCATTTCCTTCGGAATCCGGGCTCAATATCATACTTGAGCAGAATCCTAAGCCGGTGTTCGATTCCATGATATGGTCTATTATTGTTTTGAACTTAAGTCTAATACAGTGGACCCCGAATATAACGCAGCTTCTCGGCGACAGTAAACCCAGTCACGTTATAAACGAGGAGTGCTATTTTAATGCTCATTTTCCAGTTAATGCTCATCTTCCAGTGTTAAAAGACAGTTGTCTGTTTTGTGATTGCTCTAAATGTAAGTTGTGGGTGAAATTTTTTTTTGACTTGGAACTTCTGTTTTTGAGGATCAATTATAGATAGAGCTTAGATGATGACAGAGCTTAAAGGATGATAGAGATTAGATTATGATAGGAATTCAGAATCAATTCTAGAGCTCGTTAAGGATTCCTTAAGGATTTTCACTCCTTGTTCCTTTAACTTTTCCTGATCAAACTTTTTCATTTTACTTGAAACATCTATTTTTCAAGGTTGGCTATAGATAAAGCTTAGGTGATACTGGTATAGATTCAATATAAAATTATGAAGGAGGAAGGAGGAAGTGTCGTGGCCTAAGAATTTTTATTTCGGGCTATTTTTACTTTCCTTATATACATAATGTATAAGGAAAGTATTGTGACGTGGTCGAAAATTCGAATTCGAGTTTTCGACGGGAGAGCACGTTTCAAGCATCCCTGATCACGAATCAAACATTTTTGAAGTGATGTCTGTGTGTGTGTGTGTGTGTGTGTGTGTGTGTGTGGGTGGGTGTGTGTGTCTGTCAGTGAGTCTGTGGAGACGATAACTGACGAACGAATGGACCGATTCGAACGAAATTTGGTACAAAAATCACAATCCGTAAACACAGGAAGCTTATTGTTCTTATACGCAATCGAATGTTCAGAACCCCCCTAAACTTTCGAATGAAATTTTGAAAAAATCGTCAAAAAATCAAAACCACTAATAAAGTTACGCAAATAGACATTTCTTATGTAATTTTTCATTAGAAAACGATTGACATAAAGTTTAGAACGCTAACATGAACCGTTCTCGAGATATTGTACATTTTTCAAAAAAATTATCAAAAAGTCATATAAAATAAAAAAATGATATTTCCTATTGAGATACATGTTCACTTTTCATATGTAATACCATGCGATAAATTGTGTGACATCATTCTCGTGGATCTAGGTCGTTCCATTCATGAAGAAATATACTTTGAGTAATACTTTTGTATTTGAACGCCAATAGACATTTATCTGCTGTAAGAATAACTTATTTCTGCGTCTATAACGCTTGGCAAGATTTTGGCGACGAATTTTGCGGAATGTCGCTAATTTGGCGACTTTTTGAAATGTTGCCAAATTAACGAAATTCTCGTCAAATGGATAAAAATGACGCTAAATCAATGAAAATGACGACTAATTGTCGAAAATTCAATATCTTGGAAAGAATAATTAGTATCTACTATAAGAAAAACCTATTTTTTTTTTATTGTAAAAGTAGTAAATTCATTACATTATATAAGGAAAGTCATGTGTTGCCCACATCAGATTTTTTCACCTTCGGTTCAGAAATCTTTGAAACATATTTCTCAGGATTGGTTATAGAGCTTAAATAATAATTAATATAGATTCAGCTTTCAATTTTGGAGGGAGGTGAATGGAATTACTAATGCCCTTCCGGTTTCGGTGATCTCACTCTCATTCAAAAATTTACATTTCCCTTGAAACATTTATTTCTAGGAATCTGCTATAGATATTGCTTAAATACTTAATGATGCGATTTCAATATCAAAATCTGGTAGAGATTAATGTGTTTACTAAATATTTCTACTTCCGGTTATTTTCCATTTACGGTACAAAATTTTTTTTGAACAATTATTTCTTTAAATTGGCTGTAGAAGATAGAGCTGAGGTGGGTGATAGCTGGTATAAATTCAGAATAAATTTCGAAGGAAGTCAGGGACTGCATTAAAGAATTCCACTTCCGGATTATTTAACTTACGATTCAAAATATTTCTTTGAAACATCTATTTATTTTTCAATATTGGCTATGCATAGAGTTTAGGTGACTGATTTGAATTCAGCACCGAATTCCATAGGATATAGGAAAGTTCACTAAGGATATCCATTTCCTGTTCTGGAGATGAAACTGTCAGTTTTCATCAAAATTCGTATGGATGTTCGAAATAAGTATGCAAAAGAGAATAAAAATGCTTAATAGCCGCGCCAAAAATGAAATATACGTACCATCTGCCACCATATGAATGATCCTTCATTATTTTCTTGTTATATTCTATAGCTAGTTGTCTGTTACAGAATTACGTCTTTATAATGAAAAAGTCAGTATTCTAAATAAGTTAATTATTACTTTCCTTATATACATAGTACTATAATGTATAAGGAAAGGATTATGACGGGGTCGAAAATTCGAATTCGAGTTTTCAACGTGAGGGCAAGTTTCAAGCATCCTTGATCACGAATCGAACATTTTTGAGGTGATGTCTCTCTCTGTGTGTGTGTATGTGAAAATATGTGTGTGTGTGTGCGCGTGTGTATGTATCAGTGAGTCTGTGACGATTAATGAGTCTGTGACGTCTGAGACGATATCTCACGAACGAATGGAGCGATTCGAATGGAATTTGGTATGGTACAAAAATTATAATCCGTGAATACTGGCAGCTTATTGTTTTTAAACACAATCAAACGTTCAGACCCTCCCCCCCCTAAATTTTCGGGTGAAATTTTAAAAAAATCATTAAAAAATTAAAATCTTTAATAAAGTTACGCAAGTAAACACTTCTTATGTAATTTTTCCTTAGAAAACGATTGATATAAACTTTAGAAAGCTAGAATGAACCGTTGTCTAAACAGTGCATATTTTTCAAATAAATTTATTAAAAAATCCCATAAATTAAAAAAATATATTAACTGTTGAGAAAAATGTTCACTTTTTATATGTAATATCATGCGATAAATTTGGTGGCATCATTCTCGTCGATCTAGCTCGTTATATTCATGAGAAAAAATACTTTGAATAATACTTTTGTATTTGAACGCCAATAGTCATTTATCTGCTATAAGAAAAATTTATTTCTCGACCCGTAACGTTTGGCGAGATTTTGGATACAAATTTGGTGGAATTGCTTCCTATAATGGTGTTTCCTATAATGCAATGAATTTACTACTATGTATAAGTAGTAAATTCATTGCATTATAGGAAAGTCATGTGCTGCCCCCATCAGATTGCTTTTTTTAGTAAAGAGACTGCAGGTACATAGTATATGTATTACAGTACGTGTAAACATCTCCCACTTTACTATTCTCATTGGTTGCTGCAGTAGCTATTTGTTCAGTGACAACTCGACCGATTGCAGTTCCTGCTCGTTAATATACACCCAATGATTTACAATTGCGTTTATTGTTCTTACTTCCCTGGTGCGATTTTTAATTTAAAACAGCTGAGCGAAATCACGCGGATTCCTTATCACAGCATTTTCTTTAGCAGTTTCTAATCATTTCTTTGGTTATGGATTTCCAAACTAGGCCTATTCTACTTTGAACACTATTTCCTTCAATGCTAAATATTCTCAAAAATTTGAAATTTTACACTTAAAAGATAAAAACGGAAAGATAAAATTTTCTGACATTTATCTCGCGGCAGAGCGATGCGAAAATTAAATTGAAACATGTGTACACCCGAGTTATAGCCGAATCCATGATACAACCAAGGGCTTTATAACTGTACTGAACACTGATTTAAGACTTCTTTGAATATCATTAAAAGTTATGTTGCTAACCCTCCCGGTTTGATTGGGAATCTACCGGGAATGGAACATCAATCTCCTGCCATCCGAGAAAGGCCAATATTCATCATTCTGTGACGTTACTCGTCAATTTCAACCATACTCAAAGTTGAACTACCTCATTGTCATTTTTTCTTCCAAGTACTTGTGTACTTGGTCACCCGAAGTGCCCTTAGACGACGTTAGCAACCCTATAGGAGCACTATCTTAAAGTATCATTAAGTGCTATGTTACCTCTATATATATTACCTCTATATAAATTAAGTAACGGGAGTTAACTATACTAAACACTGTTTTAAGAATGTTACATTGAATATTATTAAACGCTAGGGTTGCCATCCCTCCCGGTTTGTTCCGGAATATACCGGGAATGGAACATCAATATTCCATCATCCGAAAAGAGCTGATGTTCTTCCGGAATCGACCATTCTGTGACGTTACCGACCAATTTCAACTTTACTCAGAATTAAACTATCACATAGTCATTTCTTCCACAAGTACTTGTGTACTTGATCAACTGGAATGCACTCAGACAAAGTTGGCAACCCTATAGAAGCACTATCTTAAAGTGTCATTAAGCGCTATTTTACCTCTATGAATTAAGTTTAAACCTGCAGATTAAAACTGAACGTTTTAATTAACTATTACGTTGAATATTCCATTAATTTTCACTTAAGTTCTTTAAAGAATAAAATCTATTGTGCTCAAAATTTTGTATAGAAACTTTCAAACGCGGATGCTTATACTTATTTTACCTACACAAGAAATCTTTTTGCTATTTAGGAAAAATAGTATTTCGTTTTAAGGCTTACTTTAGCAGCAAAAATAAAAGTTTAAAATGGAAGTTTAATCACAGGCTTAAAAGTATCATTCACTTTAATCTATGCATTTACATATTATCTCCAAAATGCCTTACATTAAAAATGCTGCAACATATTTCTACAAATAGTAAAAGTCTGTGGGCATTACATGACTTTGCCTACAGATTCAAATTAATTTTCTGTTTCTTATTTTTATAATTCACTAGCAGCATACCCATTCTTTGTACGGAGTATATAATATAAAGAAACTTAAAATTTACAATAAATTACCTCTTCTCCAGTATTATATCGAATTTTGTCTCATGCTGCCATAATAGAAAAATATGAAATTTCGAATAAATTTCGAAGTTTTCGCTTGAATTTCAAAAAATTTAATTTAGTTCTAGATATTAGCAAATCCGAATATAAATTTTATGAAAATTCATTAATATTTGTGTGTACACAAAGAATTAACCACGGACAGGCAGACATCACTCCAAAGTCAAAACGTGTTCAAGAAGTCCTAAACCATATATTGACATCAAAATATCGAAGTAGAAAACTTTTGTCAAAACAATACTTTCTTAATACTACGTATGAGAATGTAAATATTTTATACAATAGAAGTATTTATTCTCAAAACAATTAACATGAACATATATAGATTTCCGTTATAGAAAATTTTGTCTGCTGAAACAAGCTCTGAGCAATAAAAAAAAAATCCCGTTTTCAAAATAGGTAATGAATAACCAATCATTCAACTGACATGTAGCTTTTTCTTTTAAATATCATGTAATTCAAAGTCATATTTCTTCAAGTTTAAATTTAGCCTTTCCATTTTTCTTGACTTTTAAGAAGGTTACAGTGAAGTTCAATATATCAGAAGAAATAAGCTTGTTAGATTATGTATAACATGGATATCTATTTTGATACGTATATAAATCATCTTACATATAGGTTTTTCCTTAATACCCCTAGACATATATCCAATCTATACTGATGATCTTTAAGGTTATCATGACGAATTGATGAGATTGGATAACGTTACTGTTGCGATATATCAATAGCTAAGAAAAATTAAACTGATAAATGCTTGTGTCCTGTTAGCTTTAATCACTGTTATTACTTTTACTACTATATAGTGTATCTATAAAATAAGCATCAAATGGAGTGAAAAATTCGAATTAGAGTTTTTGATGAATTGACTATTTTTAGGTTCCCTAGAACTCAAACCCAGTGTATTTAAGATGCAATTGTGTATTTTAAGATTGGATATTTTCCCAGTAGAAATTAACACAATAAATGAAGCTGCCTCCATATGGTGGAAAATGGTGTGTGCGCTTCTAACGCAACTATTAAGCATTTTGTTTTACTTTCACATACTGTGTAATATAGTGTATAGAAAGTATATAAAAAGTAATGTAGTATATAGAAATATAGTATATAGAAAGTATATAGAAAGTAATATAGTGTATAGAAATAGTATATAGAAAGTATATAGAAAGTAGTATTAATTATAAAATAATAAATATTATTTTATAATATTTGTTATTTTATAATATATATTATAAAATAATAAATATTATAAAATATAGTATATAAAAATATAGTATATAGAAAGTATATAGAAAGTAATATAGTATATAGAAATATAGTATATAGAAATATAGTATATAGAAAGTAATATAGTATATAGAAATATAGTATATAGAAATATAGTATATAGAAAGTAATATAGTATATAGAAATATAGTATATAGAAAGTATTGTTTTTACAAAAATTTTCCAATTCGAGATTTTCAAACCGTATATAGGATTTAGGACCTCCTGAACGCGTTTTAACTATTTTTACAGTGACGTTCATCTTTCTATCTGTATGTCTGTGGTTGATTTCTTGTATGCACAATAGCTGATACCAATATTAATGGATTTGCACGAATTATGTCCGGCTTTGTTATAAAAAGGAAAATTTAGAACTAGATAGGATTTTTTGAAGTTCGAGCGAAAGCTTTGGAATTCATTCAAAATGCTACATTTGTTAACATGACGGCATAGGATAAAATTTGACGTAAACACGTATAAAAGTGGTTATTTATGGCATAATGATAACGAGAATTAATAGTTTCAATCATTGATTTGAAAAATAACCGCGATACAATTTTTGTGTCCGTGACATTATTAGTCCCCTCGGGGGCGGGAGGGGGAGGGTAGAACGCAAGTTACTTCCACGAGGGGGTGAGAACTCCGTCAGGTATGATATCAATCGAAAGAGTCTTTTCAAACCCTTTAAAGTGATGGCTAACACGCTATAATTGTAATCATTTGAACCAGTGATATCGATTTTTCAAAATTTTATTTATAACATTTGAACAAAAAAAAATCTACTTAAAAATGGGTTTTGGTATGAGAACCACAATCCTGCTAATTACCTTTCACATACTCATTTCGTACAGTCATAAGTATTTTCGGAAGAAACCGGGAAGTGATCGCTCCAGAATCGGAAATGAAACATTTAGTGACCCCCACTTTCTCCCCCCTTCTGCTATTCGATGTTGATGTTGACTTCGTATCAGTCATCATCTATCTATTGCCTATCTCGAGAAAAAAGGCGTTTCAAGAAATTAATTGTAATGAGGCGACATGTTCGAATCTATAAACAGGCTTAGAAATATTAAAAATATTTATTTTAACTTAAAAGACGTAAATTATATAATATGAGTCTGAGCACTTTCGAGTGCTATACGCTCCTCACCAGAAAAACTTGTGAAAACTTGTGACATTGCTGTTTTATATTCAACCAAGTCGTAAACAGTTTTTATTTTTTGTTTTTCATAAACGTTTTTTGAAGTCTGTTTATAAGTTCAAGAACTTTTTTGGCATTGGAAGTCTAAAATGAGACAGAAGTGTAGATTATTAGTAAAACCCCAAACCCTTCCAGAATTACCCTAGGAGCATTTAATACAGATAAGTTTCATGTGACGTCACGTTCGCGATTCCACTGCACAGCGGCCATGTTCATTGTAACATCGGTCTATCCGTACTATTGAAGAATGGGTGATTAAGATAACAATTATGCTACATAATAAAATGATAACGTTCATATTACTTGACAAATTTATTTCCTCATAATATATTACATAGAAACATACAGAATTAAAATGCACTTTACTTGTGAAATAGATAAAAGAGAATAGTTAGGACAATTTAAGGTAATAAGAATATCAACACACCCAAACGAATATAAATGTTTATAGATTTTCAATGTTAAACATTAAATAATTAACTTTATTATCTACCAAATAAATAGTATGTACTGATTATTTCGCAAATTAGTTAGTTTATTCAATTATAATAAATATATTAAGATTTACACACTATTGCATTAAAATAAATTAAATAAATAAGCATCAAAAGTGCCTTGACTTCTTGTTTTGTAGCCTGTCTTGGGGTAACTGTAAAACGTGGCGTTATATCAGACCATTTGATGGCTGGTATCAGAACAGGCAATCGAGAAAAACTTTGTATTGGAATAATATATGGATCGTAAGATAAACCCGTAATAATTAATTTTTCTCTATACCTCTGTTGGCTTCCTAAAGGCAATTTCTCGAAGTAATCAGATAATTTCATATTGTAAACCTATCTATATTAAGAAAAAATCGCTACACTATGTTAACAACAAACACTTTAACATTGAAAGAATACAGTGATGGCGGACGGCGTCTACAAAGAGTATGGCGGTGAATGTGACGTCAGTGCAACTCATCTATTGGCAAATATTAGGGTTACATTGGCCTCCAATATGGGCTAAATAATTTCATTACAATATTACGCCAATACGGGTGTTACATTGGAAATATTTCCATTAAAACGCCAATATTGGCGTAATATTATTCCAGTATTGTCCAATATTTTAAGCCAATATTGAGTCAATTTCGTAAAAATGTTCACTTTTTCATATGAGTTCAATATTTCCAATATCGGGCGATCATATCGGGCAATATTTGATTGCTATTAGTGTAGATGCTGAATTCATATCAGTCATCGTCTAAGCTCTATCTGTACCATGTTCCGAAAAATAGACGTTTCAAGGAAAAATGTAAATTTTTGAATCGAAAGTGGAATTACCAGAACTTAAAAACCTTAGTGAGTTTTTTTTACCCCCTCCATAACTTAAGGTAATTCCATGTCATTCATTATTTAAGCTGTATCTTTAACCAAACCTTGAGAAATAGATGTATCATAGACATTTTTTTGAATAGGATGTGAAGAAGAAACTGGAAGTAGAAATTGTTAGTGATCCCTCTACCACCTCCAGAATTTGATGCTAAATCCATGTCAATTACCATTTAAGCTCTCTTTATTGCCAATATTGAAAACTAATTGTTTCAATTTAGATGAAATATTTTGAACCGAAAATGGAATCAGAAATCTTAAGTAACTCGCTCCAGAATCTGATGCTGATTTCATATCAGTCATCATCTAAACTCCATCTATAAAAGATGATAAGAAAAAAATGTTTCTGAAAACGGAAACGGAAATCCTTAGTAAATCCATCCAGAATCTTCTGCTGATTTCATAACAGTCATCATCTAAGCCCCATCTATAAAAGATCATGAGAAAAATATATTTCTGGAAACGGAAGTAGTAACTCTCTCCAGAATCTAATGTTGATTTCATAACAGTCATCATCTAAGCTCCATCTATAAAGGATGATAAGAAAAAGATGTTTCTGAAAACGGAAACGGAAATCCTTAGTAAATCTATCCAGAATCTGCTGCTGATTTCATAATAGTCATCATCTAAGCTCCATCTATAAAAGGTCATGAGAAAAATATGTTTCTGGAAACGGAAACGGAAATCCTTAGTAATTCTCTCCAGAATCTAATGTTGATTTCATAACAGTCATCATCTAAGCTCCATCTATAAAAGATGATAAGAAAAAGATGTTTCTGAAAACGGAAACGGAAATCCTTAAGAAATCTATCCAGAATCTGCTGCTGATTTCATAACAGTCATCATCTAAGCTCCATCTATAAAAGATCATGAAAAAAATATGTTTCTGGGAACGGAAATCCTTAGTAACTCTCTCCAGAATCTAATGTTAATTTCATAACAGTCATCATCTAAGCTCCATCTATAAAAGATGATAAGAAAAAAATGTTTCTGAAAACGGAAACGGAAATCCTTAGTAAATCCATCCAGAATCTTCTGCTGATTTCATAACAGTCATCATCTAAGCCCCATCTATAAAAGATCATGAGAAAAATATATTTCTGGAAACGGAAACGGAAATCCATAGTAACTCTCTCCAGAATCTAATGTTGATTTCATAACAGTCATCATCTAAGCTCCATCTATAAAAGATGATAAGAAAAAGATGTTTCTGAAATCGGAAACGGAAATCCTTAGTAAATCTATCCAGAATCTGCTGCTGATTTCATAACAGTCATCATCTAAGCTCCATCTATAAAAGATCATGAAAAAAATATGTTTCTTGAAACGGAAATCCTTAGTAACTCTCTCCAGAATCTAATGTTAATTTCATAACAGTCATCATCTAAGCTCCATCTATAAAAGATGATAAGAAAAAGGTGTTTCGGAAAACGGAAACGGAAATCCTTAGGAAATCTATCCAGAATCTGCTGCTGATTTCATAACAGTCATCATCTAAGCTCCATCTATAAAAGATCATGAGAAAAATATGTTTCTGGAAACGGAAAGGGAAATCCTTAGTAACTCTCTCCAGAATCTAATGTTGATTTCATAACAGTCATCATCTAAGCTCCATCTATAAAGGATGATAAGAAAAAGATGTTTCTGAAAACGGAAACGGAAATGCTTAGTAAATCTATCCAGAATCTGCTGCTGATTTCATAACAGTCATCATCTAAGCTCCATCTATAAAAGATCATGAAAAAAATATGTTTCTGGAAACGGAAATCCTTAGTAACTCTCTCCAGAATCTAATGTTAATTTCATAACAGTCATCATCTAAGCTCCATCTATAAAAGATGATAACAAAAAGGTGTTTCGGAAAACGGAAACGGAAATCCTTAGGAAATCTATCCAGAATCTGCTGCTGATTTCATAACAGTCATCATCTAAGCTCCATCTATAAAAGATCATGAGAAAAATATGTTTCTGGAAACGGAAACGGAAATCCTTAGTAACTCTCTCCAGAATCTAATGTTGATTTCATAACAGTCATCATCTAAGCTCCATCTATAAAGGATGATAAGAAAAAGATGTTTCTGAAAACGGAAACGGAAATCCTTAGTAAATCTATCCAGAATCTGCTGCTGATTTCATAACAGTCATCATCTAAGCTCCATCTATAAAAGGTCATGAGAAAAATATGTTTCTGGAAACGGAAACAGAAATCCTTAGTAATTCTCTCCCGAATCTAATGTTGATTTCATAACAGTCATCATCTAAGCTCCATCTATAAAGGATGATAAGAAAAAGATGTTTCTGAAAACGGAAACGGAAATGCTTAGTAAATCTATCCAGAATCTGCTGCTGATTTCATAACAGTCATCATCTAAGCTCCATCTATAAAAGATCATGAAAAAAATATGTTTCTGGAAACGGAAATCCTTAGTAACTCTCTCCAGAATCTAATGTTAATTTCATAACAGTCATCATCTAAGCTCCATCTATAAAAGATGATAAGAAAAAGATGTTTCTGAAATCGTAAACGGAAATCCTTAGTAAATCTATCCAGAATCTGCTGCTGATTTCATAACAGTCATCATCTAAGCTCCATCTATAAAAGATCATGAAAAAAATATGTTTCTTGAAACGGAAATCCTTAGTAACTCTCTCCAGAATCTAATGTTAATTTCATAACAGTCATCATCTAAGCTCCATCTATAAAAGATGATAAGAAAAAGGTGTTTCGGATAACGGAAACGGAAATCCTTAGGAAATCTATCCAGAATCTGCTGCTGATTTCATAACAGTCATCATCTAAGCTCCATCTATAAAAGATCATGAGAAAAATATGTTTCTGGAAACGGAAAGGGAAATCCTTAGTAACTCTCTCCAGAATCTAATGTTGATTTCATAACAGTCATCATCTAAGCTCCATCTATAAAGGATGATAAGAAAAAGATGTTTCTGAAAACGGAAACGGAAATGCTTAGTAAATCTATCCAGAATCTGCTGCTGATTTCATAACAGTCATCATCTAAGCTCCATCTATAAAAGATCATGAAAAAAATATGTTTCTGGAAACGGAAATCCTTAGTAACTCTCTCCAGAATCTAATGTTAATTTCATAACAGTCATCATCTAAGCTCCATCTATAAAAGATGATAACAAAAAGGTGTTTCGGAAAACGGAAACGGAAATCCTTAGGAAATCTATCCAGAATCTGCTGCTGATTTCATAACAGTCATCATCTAAGCTCCATCTATAAAAGATCATGAGAAAAATATGTTTCTGGAAACGGAAACGGAAATCCTTAGTAACTCTCTCCAGAATCTAATGTTGATTTCATAACAGTCATCATCTAAGCTCCATCTATAAAGGATGATAAGAAAAAGATGTTTCTGAAAACGGAAACGGAAATCCTTAGTAAATCTATCCAGAATCTGCTGCTGATTTCATAACAGTCATCATCTAAGCTCCATCTATAAAAGGTCATGAGAAAAATATGTTTCTGGAAACGGAAACAGAAATCCTTAGTAATTCTCTCCCGAATCTAATGTTGATTTCATAACAGTCATCATCTAAGCTCCATCTATAAAAGATGATAAGAAAAAGATGTTTCTGAAAACGGAAATGGAAATCCTTAGTAAATCTATCCAGAATCTGCTGCTGATTTCATAACAGTCATCATCTAAGCTCCATCTATAAAAGATCATGAAAAAAATATGTTTCTGGAAACGGAAATCCTTAATAACTCTCTCCAGAATCTAATGTTAATTTCATAACAGTCATCATCTAAGCTGCATCTATAAAAGATGATAAGAAAAAGGGGTTTCGGAAAACGGAAACGGAAATCCTTAAGAAATCTATCCAGAATCTGCTGCTGATTTCATAACAGTCATCATCTAAGCCCCATCTATAAAAGATCATGAGAAAAATATGTTTCTGGAAACGGAAACGGAAATCCTTAGTAATTCTCTCCAGAATCTAATGTTGATTTCATAACAGTCATCATCTAAGCTCCATCTATAAAAGATGATAAGAAAAAGATGTTTCTGAAAACGGAAACGGAAATCCTTAGTAAATCTATCCAGAATCTGCTGCTGATTTCATAACAGTCATCATCTAAGCTCCATCTATAAAAGATCATGAAAAAAATATGTTTCTGGAAACGGAAATCCTTAGTAACTCTCTCCAGAATCTAATGTTAATTTCATAACATTAATCATCTAAGCTCCATCTATAAAAGATGATAAGAAAAAAATGTTTCTGAAAACGGAAACGGAAATCCTTAGTAAATCTATCCAGAATCTGCTGCTGATTTCATAACAGTCATCATCTAAGCTCCATCTATAAGATGATAAGAAAAAGATGTTTCCGAAAACGGAAACGGAAATCCTTAGTAAATCTATCCAGAATCTGCTGCTGATTTCATAACAGTCATCATCTAATCTTCATCTATAAAAGATCATGAGAAAAATATGTTTCTGGAAACGGAAACGGAAATCCTTAATAACTCTCTCCAGAATCTAATGCTGATTTCTTAACAGTCATCATCTAAGCTCCATCTATAAAAGTTGATAAGAAAAGGATGTTTCTGAAAACGGAAACGGAAATCCTCAGTAACTCTATCCAGAATCTGATGCTGATTTCATATCAGCCATCATCTACGCTCCATCTATAAAAGATCACGAGAAACAGATGATTCAAGGCAATTTTTTCCAAAATCAATTGTATGGCAACACTCTTACCACAAATAAAATCTTTATTCACACAGTTATTAAAACCGCACGATTTTTTTACAGATTGCCATATTAATCAAATATGCCTTCATATCAAATTTGAAGCATATAGAATATTGAGAAAATTAGAATTTGTATTTTTAATTCCGCCATCAATTTATAGCTGGAGTTAACAGCCAGTGCTCAACTAAAATGTCGCTCCTATCAGTCTGCGATAATGCTCAAAGCAAAAGGTGGAGCTATGTGACCCTGATTGAATTTATGACATACCGGGTCCAGGACAGTCAACTAAAATTTTGTGGAAGCAGTGGGTTAATAAAATAACTTTTTCTACTACTATTCACTCGATGGAATTTACAAGAAATCTGTGAAATGTTCTTAATATGTGCAAACCCGATAAGACGTTAAAGTGTGTGCATCAGATATGTCTGGAGATTATATCTTCCAAATCTAATGAGAATAAAACCAAGAGCTCAGGTATGTTAAATACTGGATTGCAGGAGTTCAGTGAGTTTCGGCTTAGTTCCGGCGGGAGTACTGGATCCCCAGCCATCATGAAAAGAAAATCGCTTCTAACCTTAAGTGAAAAGCACTTGTAGACGCCTTGCGTTGGCTAAACATTTGGTAGAGTTCGTACGCCTTCTCATATTGTAATATCAAGTCAAACATAACATGCTTCAAATTGAAATTTCATTTTGCGGTTGTCAAGTAAGCCTGGTAGTTTTATTTGCAACGAAGGGCACTTGGGGTCCACGATGACATTGTACTTAGTATAAATATTATTTTGATACCAATTTTTAATACGTACCTTTCGAGGGCGTGACAGCCCAGTGGTTAACTCGCAGGAATTGCACTTGGACGACTCGAGTTTGAATCCTGCCTCTATCCAAACTGTCGTCGTGTTCAGGTGGAGTACGATCACATTAAACATGTGGGTCCGTAAGTCCTTCCGAGAGGTTAGTGGTAGGGGAAGGAGGGTATGGTCCCTGTGGATGCCTCCCCTACTCGGTTCCGGTCTAAATTGTGTGGCACTTTCCCGGCCCTCCAGTCAGTTACCTTATACATTCTGCTAGGTCGGGCGGTCTGGGTCAAAGAAGTAGACGACGAATATGTACCTTTCATGTTGGTTTACGGCTGTTCATTGAAGAATAGCGCAAATAAACTATCATGCAACTATCATACTGCGGCAGGTTTAATATACTATATAACTCTTTAAAATTTGATATTTCACTCTCTGAATTAATGTCTTTGACTGTGTTAACTTAGTAAATATTTAGCAAAGAATACATGGTATAAATAGCAACAATAACATCTTAAAATATCTAATTTTAATTGAAACTATTGTTTCATTATTATGTAAACTAATATAACTTATTTTTCAGCTAATTTTTTTAAACTAGCAGGTGTTTTTTTCCATTCAGAATAAATAAGTGAGTTTTCAGATTTCACACAGCGGTATGCCGAGTTTCTAAATAAAACCAATAACTAACCGATATAATTAGTTCCGAGCGTATAGATTCCCAGCGACTGAAATCGAATAGTCAGTCAATATTTTGTTAGCATAACAAAACTTAGCCGATTCGACAAAAATTTTGTACACAACGCGAACTAATCATATTTTACGTTATTAAATCCAAATTGTCAAAATCATTTTATGTGCTTAGATATCTGAGGTCAAAGATCGGATAATGTTATGGCTATACAGAAAAATTAATTTTAAAAAATTCGCTCAACATAATTTCTTATTTATTTGGCATAACTTGCAGAATTGAACAAGTTACTAGACTGCCATATGCATATTATTTAATATTTTGAATTTTATTATAATTTTCTTGCAATAAGAATCTCAGTCATTAAACATGTATTTAAGTAAAACTTGACCAACTTGAACAAGAAACTCAAATAAACTTGAACAACGAATAAAGACACAAAATAAACTTGAACAACGAACTCAAAGAAACTTGCACAACGAACTCAAAGAAACTCGAACAACGTATAAAGGCACAAATAAACTTGATCAACTTGAACAACGAACTCAAATAACCTTGAGCAACGTATAAAGGCACAAATAATCTTGATGAATTTGAACAACGAACTCAAATAACCTTGAGCAACGTATAAAGACACATATACACTTGACCAACTTGCACAACGAACTCAAATAAACTTGAACAACGTGTAAAGGCACAAATAAACTTGATCAACTTAAACAACGAACTCAAATAACCTTGAGCAACGTATAAAGGCACAAATAAACTTGATGAATTTGAACAACGAACTCAAATAACCTTGAGCAACGTATAAAGGCACAAATAAACTTGATGAATTTGAACAACGAACTCAAATAACCTTGAACAACGTATAAAAACACATATAAACTTGACCAACTTGAACAACGAACTCAAACAGACTTGAGCAACACATAAAGGGATAGATAAACTTGACTAACTTGAACAACGACCTGAAACAAACTTGAACAATGTATAAAGGCACAAATAATCTTGATCAACTTGAAAAACGAACTCAAATAAATTTGAACAACGTACAAAGACACAAATAAATTTGACCAATATGAACAACGAACTCAAATAAACTTGAACAACGTGTAAAGGCACAAATAAACTTGATCAACTTAAACAACGAACTCAAATAACCTTGAGCAACGTATAAAGGCACAAATAAACTTGATGAATTTGAACAACGAACTCAAATAACCTTGAGCAACGTATAAAGGCACAAATAAACTTGA
Organism: Amaurobius ferox; assembly: GCA_951213105.1. Lineage (NCBI taxonomy): Eukaryota > Metazoa > Arthropoda > Arachnida > Araneae > Amaurobiidae > Amaurobius > Amaurobius ferox. Next base: position 109,061,180 of record OX578145.1, on the reverse strand, counting down.
TGAATTTGAACAACGAACTCAAATAACCTTGAACAACGTATAAAGACACATATAAACTTGACCAACTTGAACAACGAACTCAAACAGACTTGAGCAACACATAAAGGGATAGATAAACTTGACTAACTTGAACAACGACTTGAAACAAACTTGAACAATGTATAAAGGCACAAATAATCTTGATCAACTTGAAAAACGAACTCAAATAAATTTGAACAACGTACAAAGACACAAATAAATTTGACCAATATGAACAACGAACTCAAATAAACTTGAACAACGTGTAAAGGCACAAATAAACTTGATCAACTTAAACAACGAACTCAAATAACCTTGAGCAACGTATAAAGGCACAAATAAACTTGAATTTGAACAACGAACTCAAATAAACTTGAGCAACGTATAAAGGCACAAATAAACTTGATGAATTTGAACAACGAACTCAAATAACCTTGAACAACGTATAAAGACACATATAAACTTGACCAACTTGAACAACGAACTCAAACAGACTTGAGCAACACATAAAGGGATAGATAAACTTGACTAACTTGAACAACGACCTGAAACAAACTTGAACAATGTATAAAGGCACAAATAATCTTGGTCAACTTGAAAAACGAACTCAAATAAATTTGAACAACGTACAAAGACACAAATAAATTTGACCAATATGAACAACGAACTCAAATAAAGTTGAGCAACATATAAAGGCACACAATATTGCAGCATGTGGCTGTTTCGAAGATACGCTGAATCTATTTCGTCAGTGCAAAAGAACCAACAAACCTGAAGTCGAAGAGAGGAATGGACGAATCGCCCCCCCCCCCCCCTCCAGCTGCATGCTGTATAATTGTGATATTTGTGCTTTTATACGCTGCTCATTTTTTTCTTACTCTTCGTACAAAGTGTACTGCACTCATGAATGGGCCAAAGTATTTTACTTTGCTTTAGTTTCAGGTCACGAAAAAGATCCCAGTCACAGATTCTACTTGAATATCAACCTAACAACAGAATATCTGTTTAAAAACACCACTAATTTTTTGTCAACTCTCCCTTTTATCATTCTTGATTTCGACTGTATATGCTGAACAATTTCTGCACCTTTCGACGTTCTGCAGAACTTCTCACTTTATTTTCCCCATCACTCTATTCTTCCGACTTCAAGTCGTATCATTAGACCTGAATGGATGCTGGAAGGAATCCGATTTTTTCCCAATAATCATTCATCAGTTTCAACCCGGAAGTAAACATAATTTACATTTCGCGCCCCTCGGCGAGACGCCGGAGAAACAAATGGAGTGCAGTTCTTCTGCCGTTAAACTTAATTGAATGAGCCATTTTTTGTCATACTTGTCGGAAATTTTTGCAGGCGCTCGTTAGCAGGTTCCATCAATTTTCTGGACTATCAAGTTGTTTCGTTGCACATATTTTGTTCCTTTTTTTATATAAAATCAACGTCGATTATAAAGGAATCGAACTGACACATTTAATCGATGAATTAACATGCAGGCTTAGATACAACTTTCCCTACATACAGAGTATAATGCATAGGAAAAGCGTTTTAAAGGGCTTGAAAATTCGAATTCGTGTTTTAGGTGGAAGAGTACGCTTTAAGTATCCTTGATCTTGAATTGAACGTTTTGGGGAAGAAGTACGTTAGAGTGTGTGCATGTCTGTTAGTGTGTATATGTCATATATGTTAGCGTGTATGTTTGTGGATGCGATATCTCACGAATAAATGGAGTGTTTAAAATGAAATTTGGTACGATTTTTACAATCGGTGATTACTAGATCCATATTGAATTTAGTCGCGATCGAATATACGAAAGACCTCCCCCCCCCCCTCTTATCAATTTTAAAATAAATTTTGAATAAACCAATTAAAAATCTAGACCTTTAATAATGATGAATAAAAATCACTTCAGACATAATTTTTTATTAGAAAACAAATAACATAAATTGCAGAACGCTAGTATGAATCATTCTTGATATCATACAATTGTCGTATGATTTAAAAGAAAATCATTAAAAAGTTAAGACCCACGACACTTGTAACTAATCATTTAATACATAATGGTTCATGGAAAAACCGAATGATACACAATTTAGAACCCTTGAATGAATCATTCTTAAGATACTGAACCTTTTTCAAATACATTTTTAACAAAACTTGCATAGAATTTAACAAGAAAGATCAATCATGCTTAAAGCATTGATTATGAAACACTTTCCAACTTCAATGCAATTTTATTTAAACATGTCTAAAATGCAATACATTCCTCGGTAATATTTTAAAATTTGCCACAATACTACAATAATTTATTAAATTTGAAAACTTAAACCTTCATCGAAAAAAATGATCTTCATTCAAATGACGGCATTGAAATATAGATTGCCTGGTTTAAACATCTCTAAAATGTGATACATTCCTCGGTAATAATTTTAGAATTATCATAATACTACGATAATTTATTATATTTGAAAACTTCATCGAAAACAACTGAAATTCATTCAAATGACGTCATAGAAAAAATAACACGCCTGGATCTCTCTATAAAAACAGCATTTCATTCATTTTTTTCCCATTCAGTTCCTTCATCACAATACTATAATAATTTATTTTATATAAAAATTAAGACCATGGAGCTACAAGTAATTAAACCCTATGCGTAAAACTTCATTGAAATAAATCGTCCTTCTCTTTGTAAAATCAATGAGTATTTCATTCATATCAGCTTTGCAGACTCCATGAACTAAATGATTTTGTGTTAAAGAAATACAGCAATTCTAATACAACTCATTCTACATATTTTGCTGTTTACATTATACATAGGTGAAAAATAGGCTTCGTTGTAGAAATAATCAAATTTGGATGAGCATTTAAACTCAAATATATTGTAATTGCGTTGTTTCAGTATGTAGATGCACATAATTTAAGCAAAATTAAAGTGGTTTTAGGACGGATACAACACTCAATATGAATTAAAAAAACTTTAAAAATCACGATTTTGAGACAAGATGGATGCCATATATCATTTTGAAGTGGGTCACGTGATCTTTTCATATCATGGTCACGTGATCGCTTCATATAAGAGGTGTTATTATTATTTTAATTTTTATTTAAAAAACTACTGAATATATTTCGCTGAATTTTTTTTTATATATTTTATGGAACAATTTGAATATTACCTAAAATTTTCGAAGCAATTTGTGAATTTTAAATCCGCTTAAAAAATGTTTGAAAAATTAGGTCCCATAGGGCTCAATGTATTTCATTTTTTCAACTCGGATTCAATCCAAAACTAATTGGGTGATATTATTCATTTATATTCCCATAGGTCCTATAGACCGTCTAAACAACATACTAAAATTTCATTTTGATACAGTCATTTTTACGGCAGTTATCGTGCTAACGGACAGACAGACAGACAGAATGAACAAAGTCATAAACACTTTTCAACTTTGTTGTAGAGTGTTAAAAAGTAGTAAGCCTCATCAAATATGTTCACTTTTTGTATAAAATATTTTGCAAAAAGTCTGTTAGCGTCATTCTCGTGAATCGGGTTCATTCCATTGACGAGAGAACGCCAAAAAATTCGACTACAATTATTTATTTCACGAGACATTAATTAGATGTCCATTGGATTTTGAAGAAAATTTTGCATGTCAGTATGAATATTTATTTCGTTTTGGAATAAAAATTTTCTGAAACTGCTTAATTTCAATTCACGCGGTATTAAATGAATACCGACATCGGTGTGCCGTGGATAATCATTTCAAACATAAACTTTATTACTTGGTATGAATAGTTTTCGAGATATTCCACGTTTTATAAATAAATTTATTAAAACACTAGCAGCATACCCGTTCTTTGTACGGAGTATATAATATAAAGAAACTTATAATTCGCAATCATGTGCAAATTCTGTTAATATATTGAATTTATTGCTCCTAAAGAGAAGATTAAGAATATCTGTTATTCCTACGCAAAATTATTTGTCAGATCTGAAGAATAAAACATCCTGGCCCCTTTTGTAAGCAAATTTACAAAAAAAAGGGAATTGAATCAATATATGCAACCCCGTACTACTTATATTGTCGCAGATTAGAAAATATGCCGGTATGTTAGTAGAAGATTACCCGTATTACAATATGAGTCTCAAAAATATTTGCCAAAATAAAAGACATGACGTAATAAATTGAAAATATCAATAATCCCCGTAATCTTTATACCAGTAGGTCGTAATTGATTCCAATATATGCCAATATATATCAAAATGTATGCCAATATACCTGTACTACTTATATTCTCGTAGATTAGAATATACATCCGTGTATTTGTAGAAGATTACTCGTACAACGTACTATATATGAGTTTCAACAATTTTCGTCATAAATAAACAATGGCATAATAACTTGGAAATATCAATAATCCCTGAATCAACAGTCCCCGAAACTATCAATGCTAATAATGTTTTAAATCTGAAGACCGTAATTGATATTATCCAGTCAAAAATGCTATAAGAAAAATCAAATGGTTCTTTTCTAAAATATATATTTATATTCATTTATTTATTATTCAAATCGAAAAAATTATTTATTATTCAAATCAAAAAAATAGAAATTAAAATTAACAGACAGATTTAATTGGATTGCGTTTCTGAGCAACATGATATAAGACAGAATCTTCCTCATAAACTGCAAAATTAAAAAACCATTTTAAGATTTCTTAAAACTTTTCATTGTTCAGTAAAAGCTTGTTTGAAATAAACCAGTCAGAGAGATTTCCCATTTAAATCATGTTTCAAACAATTCATGTTTTCAGAAAGTGAGTAATTAGCGCAAAAAATCTCCCATCAAACTCAGGGATAAAATTTTAATTCACTTTCAAACGATTTTCAAGCTTTTCGTTTGATAAACCACGGAGTTAGAGAGTAGAACTCCTAGGGAAAAGTTTCGTTTTTCATTAATATCTCGACAAACGCTGGGTTTAAACACTCAAAACTTGGGCTATATTTATGGGGGGCTGTTTCCAGGCTATCCACAAACTTTCATCAAATTCGGTTTAGTCGTTTTTCCGTGATGGTGAGACAAATGAAAATTTCATTTTTCACTAATATCTCGAGAACCACTGATCGTAAAAACTCTAAACATGGAATAAATTTTAAGTGGGACTATTTCCTGGCTACCCACAAAATGTCATTAAATTCGGTTCAGCCGTTCTTCCGTGATGACAGGACAAACAGACAGGCAGACAGACAGACAGACAAATTTTCAATTTTATTTATATAGATTTGCGTAAAACTGAAAAGTAACAATTATGATTCGATAGATTTACTTTCCATTATATTACAAAACTGTTAAAAACTATTCATGATCCATTCACTAGAAAATGTACTTTTTGTAATATTTTTGTCTTTTGACACTCAATATTTCGCTAATAGCCACTTATTTCACGGGATATTAATTATCAATTATATTTACTTCCTCATAAGTAGTAGAATTGAGAAAGTATTGTTTTCACAAAAATGTATGATTTCGAGATTTTGATGCCAATTATATGTTTTAAGACCTCCTGAACACGTTCTGACTATATTTGGTGGGATGTCTGTCTGATGTCATTTGTCGATATCCTGTGCACACGACAGCATCCACAAATACTAATGGATTTTAACGAAATTTTATATAAGGCTTTGTCATTAGTAAATCTAGAAATGGATGGAATTTTTTTTAATTCGTTCGAAAACTTTGAATTTTATTCAAAATTTAATATATTTTTTAACATAGAACAAAATGTGAAGCAATCCTGCATAAAAAGGTTTGTTTGTTATAGCTCAATGATCAAGGGGTTTAATAGTTTCAATCATCGTTGCGAAAAATAGCCGCGATAGAATTTTTTTCGTTCGTGACGTAATCCACTTCAGTTAATTTCGTAAAGATCTTGCAATTGAACACGAATAAATTATTACTCTCCCTGCAATACATGGTAATGTATAGGGAAAGTATTGGAATTATACCGGAAACCACAACTCGAGTTTTCGACGGAACTACAAGATTCGAGACCTCTAGAATACGAAAAAACCATTTTTAGCCTGATGTCTGTGTGCGTGTGTCTGTCTGTCTGTGCAGATTTTGTATCCACTCTAACTAAAAAACTAATGGACCGAATTTCATAAAAATTAGTAGGTAAGTCACTTGTGGACGTATCTGGTACTGATTAGTTTTGGGTATGATTCGTGATGAAAGAACCCGCCTTCTTTGCGAAATGGCCCGCAAAAGCTTGTATTCACTCTAGCTGAGAAACTAATGGACCGATTTCACAAAATTCGGTAGATAAGTCTCTTGTGGGTCACCCTGGTGCTGATTAGATTTTGGTACGTTAAAAAAAATAACCTGCCTTTTTTTGCAAAATGACCCGTCAAAATCGTCAAAATCTAAAATAAAAAACTACGTATGTTCAAATATATCCATTACATGCATTTTTTATACGTAAAATTTAACAATTTAACAAAGAAAATACTAAGACCAATCCCGTTACACTAGGACTAGCCGTTCTTGAGATATTTTAGTATTTTCGTATTTTATCTACGCCGTCTTTGAAAATAAGTCCAGTTAGAAAATGAGAACGAAAATTGAATTAAAAGTGAATTAAATTTAATTAAAATAAAGAGAACGCGGATAGGTCTGCAGGGAAGGTCATGTGCTGCCCACATAAGATTTTTTTTTGTTTGAACTAATGAATTGCGCAAAGTACCCAATTTCAATAGATGGTGCGTTAACTCAATGATAAACCTGTACGGCGTATCTTGCATACCATTATTTCGCTGAGAAAGAAGTAAAATCATTGCATTATGCAGAGAAAGTCATGTGATGCCCATATCAGTTTTTCTAAAAATAAAACTAACGTTATGTTTTTTACTTGATTATGAAGGAATCTAACGGATTATTTGCTTGACGAATTCGCTTGCAGATATTTTTAATTTTTTATAATTTAGGTGTACACGAAAACTGTACTGTAGATTAAACTGGTGCTGATGAGATTTTGATAATAATTGAAACAGCAAAATCAAGGATTTTTTTTCTTACAAAATAGCCTAGTCTAGACAAATAGAAATTTAAGGAAAAGCGATTTGAGTATTTTAATCGTCTCCTTATGTTATGTGTAATTTCCGAAAGTAAAACGAATAAATAATAAGAAAGATTAATTAAGCATAAAGTCCATCCAGCTAAATGAAATTAGTACCGTTTCTTTAATGTATGTTATCTCATGAACAAATGATAAAAAAAATATATTAAAACTTTCTGAGTAGAAAAATAGTATACCGTGTGTATGTGCTTAAATTGAACTTGCTTTATCCTTAATATTTTCTTTATCTTAAATCTATTAAAACAAGAAATATCAATTATGCATAAAGCATTGATTATGAAACATCTTCCAACTGAAATGCAATTCTATTTAAATATCTCGAAAATGCCACACATTCAGCAATAATATTTTTTAAATTACCACAGTACTACAATAATTTATTTTACTTGGAAACTTAAAATTTCATCAATAAAGAGCAAAGCCATAAAATCGTCTGCTTCTCTATGTAAAATCAATGAATATTTCATTCATATCACTTATATTCCAGACTCCAGAGCTAAATAATTTGGCGTTAAAAAATTTAGTAATTTTTATATAATCGTTGATTTGTTTACATTCTGCATACGAAAAAAATTAGGCTTCGTTGTAGAAATGATCAAAGGGAGTGATTTAAAATAAAAAATATTGTAATTGCGTAGACACAGAATTTACATACGCAGATAATATGCAAAAATAAAGGGTTTTAGGATGGATGCAATGCTAAATACAAATATAAGCGTTCCATAAAAATCACGATTTTCTCTAAGCGAAAAAAAAAATGGATGCCTTACTTTATTTTGCAATGAGTGACGTGACCTCTTCATATAACATGAATGTAATTATTATTTCAATTTTTATTTCAAAAACTACCTAACATATATTTCGAAGCAATTTTTTTACGCATTTTAAGCGATAATTTGAATATTTTATAAAATTTTCAAAGCAATTTGTGAATTCTAACTTCGCTTAAAAAATAATTGAAAAATTAGGTCCCATAGGGTTCAATGTATTTCATTTTTTCAACCCGGGTTCATTCCAAAACTAATTGGGTGATATTATTACATTTCTATATGTCCCACTAGCCGTCTCAACAACATACTAAAATTTCATTTTGATAAAGTCATTTTTAAGGCAGTCAACGTGTGAACGGACAGACATACAGACAGACTGACCAAAGTCATAAACACTTAACAATAATATGTGGAAAGTGTTAAAAAGATATTACCTGCAACAGTAGAAAATATTTGTATTCTATCATACTGCCGAAGGCTGAAAGATTTTCATTCTAAATTTTTTTGTAATTTTTTGTTATAATTATCGTAGAATTCCTAAACTATGCCTTGAAATGGAAATATATACATGTATAAAATCATAATATCTCTTTAGTAGGGGATCAAAAATTCGAGTATGTTAGGTTCCGTCCGATAAGCGATGCTATAATTTTTCAAAGATTCAGACTTTTAGGTCATCAGGGTTGAGATTTTGGAAGGCTGATATTCTCCGCTCTCAGACAGAAATTTAAAATCCGGCTAAATTAAATTTTGTACGATGGTTAGTACTATGTGTGAAAATATTCGGCCTCCTGGGTTTCCAGAGAGCTTCTGGGGGGGGGGGGGAGTCAGCAAGACTTTTTAATTTCTCAGCCCCCTGGTGGTAAACCAAAAATCCGGCTCCGTTAGGTTCTGTATCGTAGTTGTTTCAATAAGTATGTAGATATTCAGCCTTCTGGGTCACGTGGCTTCGTGAGGGCGTGGAAAAACATGAAAACGTTATATAATTCTACAATAGTGATGAAATCCAGTCTTAGAAAAAATCGATTTATTTTACTATATGTTTTACTGCCTTATCTTGGTCGTTTTTCCATTCATTTGAAAAAGCTCATTAGACCATAATAAAGATAAGAAGTAATGTCTTAGGTTTTCATTCGCCCGGTCTTTAACCCGAATGTCAACAAAATTTTAACTTCATTCCTTTTTATGGGGCTCCGAGGAACAAAAGGTAGGTTCATTTCCTTTCACAAGTCTATTTGAACTGCGGTCTTTAAGGGGATATTTGATATCACCTTGGCGTCTCAAAAAATTCCATTTATTTAAAATGGTTTCTTAAAATATATTTTTTTTTGTATTTCCTTTTTTGCATTAACCCGAACGTAAAAAATGTTTAGAAGAAAAAAAAAATGGGTAGTTTGATGATTTAAGTTCATATTAGAATCAAGCATGTCAATATTTGTAGTACTAGTCGCTACTTTATTAATCGATATCCCATTGGACGAAATGATTAGGATTCATCCTTCTAATTCAGTAAACGATTCGTTCCAAAAATTTTACTTTTTGAGTTCTTAAATATGTTTTTACTTTCCTTATATACATAATGTTTAAGGAAAGTATTGTGACGGGGTCGAAAATTCGAATTCGAGTTTTCGACGGGAGAGCACGCTTCAAGCATCCCTGATCACGAATCAAACATTTTTGAGGTGATGTCTGTGTGTGTGTATGTGTGAAAGTATGTGTGTGTGTGTCAGTGAGTCTGTTGAGACGATATCTCACGAACAAATAGAGATATTCGAATGAAATTTGATACAAAAATCACAATCGGTTAATACTGGAACCCTATTGCTTTTAAACACACTCGAAAGTTCAGAGCCCCTCGAAATTTTCGAGTCAAATTTTGAAAAAATCAGCAAAAAATCAAAACATTTAATAAAGTTACGCAAATAGAGATTTCTTATGTCTATTTTATAATTTTATAATTCTATAATTTTATAATTTTATAATTTTATAATTTTTCCTGAGAAAACGATTGACATAAACATTAGAACGCTACCATGAACCGTTCTCGAGATATTGCCCATTTTTCAAATAAATTTATCAAAATATCCCATAAATTAAAAAAATAGTAACAGTTGATGTTCACTTTTTATATGTAAAATCATGCGATAAATTGGGTGACATTCTCTTGGATCCAGCTCGCTCCATTCATGAGAAAAGATACATTGGGTAATACTTTTGTATGTGAACGCCAATAATCATTTATCTGCTATAAGGATAACTTATATCTCCGTATATAACGCTTGGTGATTTTGGGGACAAATTTGGCGAAATGTCGCCAATTTGGCGGCTTTTTAAATGTTGCCAAATTAATAAAAATCTCGCCAAATGTATAAAAATGACGCGAGATCAATCAAAATGACGACTAATTTACGAAAATTCGATATCTTGGAAAGAATGTAAGTATCTACTATAAGAATAACCTATTTTTTCTACTGTAAAAGTAGTAAATTCATTGCATTATATAAGGAATGTCACGTGTTGCCCACATCAGATTTTCTTAATATTTTACCATATTATACAGCTAAGCAAGACAGACTAATTCACTGAAGAATTAATTACACAGGCCCAATCTGTTGGAGGTTGAAATTTGGAATTTTTTCCGCATTTGGGGGTTTCGTCTATTAGTAATGAGGCATATCTAAATTCCAGGAATTTTATAAATCGCGGAAGTTTTTATTCTAACATTTTTTCTGCTATAGAGAGACAAGACACACAAAATTCGTTTTCATATCATCGTGAGTAAGAAAAAAATTATACTAAAATTTTTTTAATGAAATCTTTGTATGTACAATTAACCACTCTTAAAATATCAATATTTTCTCAGACGTAGTATTGAGAAAGCATTGTTTTCACGAACATTTTTGACTTCGAGATTTTGATGCCGATATGTGTTTTAAGACTTCCTGAACACGTTTTGACTATTATGAAGTGGTGTCTGTCTGTCTGGTCTGTGGTCGATTTTGTGTGTACACGACAGCGGCCAGAAATATTAATAGATTTTCACGAAAAATTATATCCGCCTTTGTTATCAAAAAATCTGAACTAGATAGACTTTTTTTTTAAATTCGAGCGAAGCTTCGAAATTTGAAATTTTATATTTTTTAACATGGCAGCATAGGGCAAAATCGGATATAATTATGTATAACAAGAAAGATCAATCATGCTTAAAGCATTGATTCTGGAACACTTTCCAACTTCAATGCAATTTTATTTAAATAAGTCGAAAATGCAATACATTCCTCGGTAATATTTTAAAACTTATCACAATACTACATTGATTTATTATATTCGAAAACTTAAACCTTCATTGAAAAAAATGAACTTCATTCAAATGACGGCAATGAAATATAAATTGCCTGGTTTAAATATCTCTAAAATGCAATACATTCCACGGTAATATTTTTAAAACTATCATAATACTACGATAATTTATTATATTTAAAAACTTCATTGAAAACAACTGAAATAAATTCAAATGACGTCATAGAAAAAATAACTCGCCTGGATCTCTCTATAAAAGCAAGATTTCATTCATTGCATTCATCACAATACTATAATAATTTATTTTATTTAAAAATTAAGACCATGGAGCTACAATTCATAAACTCTATGCTTAAAACTTCATCGAAAAAAATCGTCCTTCTGTTTATAAAATCAATTAATATTTCATTCATATCAGCCATGCAGACTCCATGGACTGAATTATTTTGTGTTAAAGAAATACAGTAATTCTAATACAACTCATTCTACATATTTTGCTGTTTACATTTTACATAGGTGAAAAATAGGCTTAGTTGTAGAAATAATCAAATTTGAATGAGAATTTAAACTCAAATATATTGTCATTGTGTTGCTTTAGTATGTAGATGCACAGAATTTAAGCAAAAATAAAGTAGTTTTAGGACGGATACAACACTCAATATGAATTAAAAAGAACTTTAAAAAATCACGATTTTGAAACAAGATGGATGCCATATATCATTTTGAAGTGGGTCATGTGATCGTTTCATATCATGGCCACGTGATCGTTTCATATAAGATGTGTCATTATTATTTTAATTTTTATTTAAAAAACTACTGAATATATTTCGCTGAATTTTTTTTTATATATTTTATGGAACAATTTGACTATTACCTAAAATTTTCGAAGCAATTTGTGAATTTTAAATCCGCTTAAAAAATGTTTGAAAAATTAGGTCCCATAGGGCTCAATGTATTTCATTTTTTCAACCCGTGTTTAATCCAAAACTAATTGGGTGATATTATTCATTTATAATCCCATAGGTCCTACAGACCGTCTGAACAACATACTAAAATTTCATTTTGATTAAGTCATTTTTACGGCAGTTATCGTGCTAACGGACAGACAGACAGACAGATAGAATGAACAAAGTCATAAACACTTTTCAACTTTGTTGTAAAGTGTTAAAAAGGTTTATTTATGATGTTTATTTATTATCTCAATGATGATACTTTATAGTTTCAATCATTGTTGTGAAAAATAGTCGTCATACATTTTTTTTGTGACGTTATAAGCCCTCCTCGGGGGGCATGTTACACTCCTCCGGGGGATACATTGTCAAGTATGGTATCCATCATAATATTTTTTCAAGTCCTTTAAAGTGAAGGGTAACACGCTATATTTATCATCATTTAGACCCGCAATACCGACTTTCTAAAATACTTCTTGTAAAATTTGAAAGAAAAAAAATCTGATGTGGACAGCACACGACTTTCCCTGCTGATGTTCACTTTATTCACGTTCTCCTTATTTCTTCAATAATTCATTAAATTGAGTTTAATTGCGCAAAATAGCACCCATAATCATTTTAAATGACACTGAATTTGCACTTTTAATTCAGTTTTCTTTTCCATTTGTAAATGGAGTTGTTAGTAAATGGAGTTTGGAGTTGTTATGTTCGTAACCGAAATGCGAAAAACTAAAATATCTCGCGAATGGCTAGTCCTAAAGTAATATGGCTAGTCTTATTACTAGTAGCAATCCAATATTGGAAATATTGGACTAATATGAAAAAGTGAACATTTTGATGAAATTGCCCCAATATTGGCTTAAAATATTGGGACAATATTGTGTTTCATTGGAAATATTTCCAATGTAACACTAATATTGGCGTAATACTGCAATGAAAATATTTTGCTAATAACGGAGGCCGATGTAACCCCAATATTTCTAAAATATTGGGATTACATTTTAAATATTTCCAATGTAATGCCAAGATATACAATATTAGTCTAATATAGGACCAATGTTGAATGCTACTAGGGATTCTTCTCGTTGTCAAAAATTCCGCATAAAATAAGCATTTAGTTGATATATTTGAGCATATGTAATCTTTTATTACTTTCCTTATATACATAATGTATCAGGAAAGTATTGTGACGGGGTCGAAAATTCGAATTCGAGTTTTCGACGGGAGAACACGTTTCAAGCATCCCTGATCACGAATCAAACGTTTTTGAAGTGATGCCTGTGTGTGTGTGTGTGTGTGTGTGTGTGAAAGTATGTGTGTGTGTGTGTGTGAAAGTATGTGTGTGTGTGTCAGTGAGTCTGTGGAGACGATAATTGACGAACGAATGGGCCGATTCGAACCAAATTTGGTACAAAAATCACAATCTGTAAACACTGGAAGCCTATTCTTTTTATACGCAATCGAATGTTCAGAACCCCCTTAAATTTTCGAATGAAATTTAAAAAAATCGCCAAAAAATCAAAACCAATAATAAAGTTACGCAAATAGACATTTCTTATGTAATTTTTTATTAGAAAACGATTGACATAAATTTTAGACCGCTAACATGAACCGTTCTCGAGATATTGCACATTTTTAAAAAAAATCATCAAAAAGTCATACAAAATAAAAAAAAAAATTCCTATTGAGAAACATGTTCACTTTTCATATATAATATCATGCGATAAATTGGGTGACATCATTCTCGTGGATCTAGCTCGTTCCATTCATGAAAAAAGATACTTTGAGTAATACTTTTGCATTTAAACGCCAATTTATCTGCTGTAAGAATAACTTATTTCTTCGTCCATAACGCTTGGCGAGATTTTGGCGACGAAATTGGAAAAATGTCGAAAACTTGATGTTGCCAAATTAACGAAAATCTCACCAAATGGATAAAAATGACGATAAATCAATGAAAATGACGACTAATTGTCGAAAATTCAATATCTTGGAAAGGATATTAATATCTACTAAAAGAAAAACCTATTTATTTTACTTTAAAGTTGTAAATTCTTTTCATTATATAAGGAAAGTCATGTGTTGCTCACATCAGATTTTTTTTAGATTTAACGATATATGCTGGGCAGTTCGCAAAAAAAAAAGGCAGATTCTCTTTTTTTTTCGAATCGCACCAAAATTTAATCAGCATCAGGTTAACGTATACGTGATTTATCTACCAAATTTTGTGAAATTTGGTATATTAGTTTTGCAACTAGAGTGGATACAGGTAATTTTTGCAGACTATTTGGCCAAAAAAGTAGGTTCTTTTATCCCGAATCATGCCAAAATCTAATCAACACAGGGAACACCCACAAGAAATTTACTTATCAAATTTTATGAAATTCGGCAATTGGATTTTCAGTTAAGAGTGGATGCAAAATCCGCAGACACACAGACAGACAGACACACGCACAGACGCCACGCTGAAAATAGTTTTTTCGTGTTATAGAGGATCCAAAACGTGTAAATCCGTCAAAAACTCGAGTTGCGATTCTAATACTTTCCTTATGCATTACTATGTATTGCAGGGAAAGTAAAAAAAAAATCTGATGTGGGCAGCACATGACTTTCTCTGCAGACTCAATTTCATTTTTTCTTTATTTCTTTAATAATTCATTAGATTGAGTTTAATTGCACAAAATAACATTAAATTTGCATTTTCAATTTGATTTTTGCTTTTATTAGGTAATTGGGCATTTCCCCGAAAGCTGCGTAACAAAAATGTAAGAAATAACAAATATCTTGAGACCGGTTAGTCCTAAAGTATTGGAATTGGTTATATTCTTTTCCTCGTCAAAAATTGCTTGCAAAACAAGTGTTAAACTGATACATTTGAGCATACGTAGTCTTTTTTTTTTTTTAGATTTTTGCGGACCATTTCGTAAAAAAAACAAGCTGTTCTTTTCCGAATCGTACCAAAATCTAATCAGCACCAGAGTATCCAACATGTGATTTATCTACCAAATTTTGTGAAATTTGGTCCATTTGTACTTCAGCTAGAGTGCATACATGAGATTTTTGCGGGATATTTCGCAAAATAAGGCGGGTTCTTTTTTTCGAATTATACCAAAAACTAATCAGCACCAGGGTCACACCCAGGGGTCTTACCTACTAAATTTTATGAAATTAGGTCCATTAGTTTTTGAGTTAGCGTGGATACATACATTGCACAGACACACAGACAGACACACATACGTCACTCTAAAAATAGTTTTTTCGTATTCTAGAGGTCTCGAAACGTGTAGATTCGTCGAAAACTCGAGTTGCGATTTTCGACATGATTCCAATACTTTCCCTATACATTACCATGTATTGCAGGGAAAGTAAAAAACCTGATGTGAGGAGCACATGACTTTCCCTGCAGACTTATATTCACGTTCTCTTTATTTTAATTAAATTTAATTCACTTTTAATTCGAGAAAATACGAAAAAACTAAAATGTTTCGTGAACGGCTAGACCTAGTGTAATGGGGTTGGTCTTATTATTTTCTTCGTTAAAAATTACGTATTAAACACGCATTTAATGAATATATTTGGGCATACGTAGTTTTTTTTATTTTAGATTTGGCAATTTTTGCGGGCCATTTTGCAAAAAAAGGCAAGCTAATTTTTCCGAATCGTACCAAAATCTAATCAGCACCAGGGTGACCCACAAATAACTTATCTATCTAATTTTGTGAAATTCGGTTAATTAGTTTTTCAGTTAGAGTGGATACAAGCTTTTGGGGGCCATTTCGCAAAAAAAGGCGGGTTCTTTTATCCCGAATCGTACCCAAAACTAATCAGCACCAGATTCGCCCACAAGTGACTTATCTACCAAATTTTATGAAATTCGGTCCATTAGTTTTTTAGTTAGAGTGGATACAAAATCTGCACAGACAGACCGACACACACGCAGACGTCACGCTAAAAATATTATTTTCGTATTCTAGAGGTCTCAAAACGTGTAGATCCGTCGAAAACTCGAGATGCGATTTTCAGCACGATTCCAATCCTTTCCCTGTACATTACCATGTATTGCAGGGAAAGTAAAATCTTTTAAAAATAGATTGTGGTATAAGAATGTCCAGTTGGGTCACACTCCAATTAATTTTATTTATAGTTACAGCAGACGATTTGTTCCATTATATTTTATCAATGAATTTATTTATTGTTTTTACTTTCCCTGCAGTACATGGTAATGTATAGGGAAAGTATTGGAATCATGTCGAAAATCAGAACTCGAGTTTTCGACGGATCTACACGTTTCAAGACCTCTAGAATACGAAAAAACCATTTTTAGCGTGACGTCTGTGTGTGTGTCTGTGTGTCTGTCTGTGTGTCTGTGTGTCTGTCTGTCTGTGCAGATTTTGTATTCACTCTAACTAAAAAAACTAATGGACCGAATTTCACAAAATTTGGTAAGTAAGTCACTTGTGAGCGAGTCTGGTGCTGATTAGTTTTGGGTACGATTTGGAATAAAAGAACCCGCCTTTTTTTGCGAAATGGCCCGCAAAAGCTTGTATCCACTCTAACTGAAAAACTAATGAACCGAATTTCACAAAATTCGGTAGATGAGTCACTTGTGGGTTACCCTGGTGCTGATTGGATTTTGGTATGATTCGGAAAAAAATGACCAGCCCTTTTTTGCAAAATGGCCCGCAAAACTCGTCCAAATCTAAACTAAAGAACTGGGTATACTCAAATATATCCATTAAATGCTGATTTAATACGTAATTTTTAACGACGAAAAGAATAAGACCAACCCCATTACACTAGGACTAGCCGTTCTCGAGATATTTTAGTTTTTCGTACTTTCCCTACGCCACCTTTGAAAATAAGTCCGGTTACCGAATGAAAACGGAAATTGAATTAAAAGTGAAATAAATTTAATTAAAATAAAGAGAACGTTAATATAAGTCTGCAGAGAAAGTCATGTGCTGCTCACATCAGATTTTTTGATTACGTTGTGGTAACTAAGGTAACCGAGTTACGTTTTATATGCCGAAATTTTTAGCTTAAAAATACTAAAAACGTTCATAATAAAGCAACATATTGTGATCGCAGATGAAATATTGTTATAAACACCGCAATTTCCATATTAACTGATCTATAAAATGTGAGCCATTTTTGTGCTTAAATTCGAAACTGTTGATATTCTGAACCTTTATTAGATGTCACATAGAAATGACTAGAAAATTCATTTTATATAGGGATTAAATTCAATGTTTTAATGTAAATCAATACGGAATAGTGTTCTGAAAATCAATACTGAATTTTCAGATATTTAAATCACGAGCAGCAGCAGGTATATCTGCTAGTATATTAATACATTTGAAGGAGAGTACTGTGAGATGGAATCAAAAGTATAGATGGCGGATAGAAGTATAGATATATCATTTTGAATCTTTATCTCTTTACTTGATATATAATACAGAGCATGATACATTTCTTGTTCCGTGATATATCGTATCTTTCTATATCAAGAACTTGAGATTCGAAATAAAGTTCCAGTGTAAATGCCAGCATTGGTGTACCGATTAACTCTTTGTACAGATCGACAGTACTGAATTGTCGCTGCTTGCACTGGCAGCAAGAAATATTGCTATCTGCATGCTCTGAATAACTTTCTTCATTCAACCTGAACTCAATCTTTATGGAATTTGGTCCTGACTGTAAGATCGGTCTTTATATAGTGTTACGAACTTATAAAACGCGTTGAAGTATATTTTTCCTCCTCTCACTTTCGTCTTTTTCGAAGACCAGACGGAGAAAACACCCGTTCAAACAGCCTTTCCTATGACGTGAATCTAGGATTGCCATGCCGAAGTTCGAAGAAGGGTTTCGAGATTTGTCAATTTGTCACCAATTTGGCAACATCTGACGACTTTCCGAAGGTTCGAGAAACACCTCGAAATAACCTGTATTCTACGAGATATGAGAGATTTCCAGAAATTTCTATAGAGAGTATATAAAAGGAGTAGTCATCGCTCAGTTGGCGAGCAGTTGACGTGGTACGGGTTACATTGAACTGCGATTTTTATCAATGATTTGAGAAAAGTAGCTGCTGTTTTGTGAAATGAAATACGTCAATCTTTTGAAAATAATATTCGTTGTTTTGTGAAATTGGTGGAGCATTTAAGTACTGTTTTACTGTATATTGCTTCTCTTTACGCTGTGCTTGTGAATAAACGTGTTAGTTATCCACTCATTCTTGTATCCTGAGCACACACCCACAATTCCAAAGGATACGTCGTAATAATAGATTCACACAACTGTGGCATGCAGCACGTTTACTTGCTGCGATTGCAGGTATCGGTTGTAAGTACCAACCAGGCAACACGCGCCACCGGCAGAACGGCGACGCCCATCACCCCCAGGACCTTTATTACTAATACAGGTACGTCCGCTCAACTGGGCGGGAAAATAAACAAAATGATGTCCATTGATGTTGCTATCTGTATTCCAAATTTACAATAGCAGACTCGGTCTAGCGTTTACCAGATTTGACGCAATAATGCGCAATACCTCAGCCGGTGAAAATCCAATATCTTGAAGCATTGTTTAATTTTTCTTTGATAATCCCCGTAATTTGGCATTATTAATATTCTTGATTTGAAATATAGCGAGTTTTGCCGATTTTGAGATAGGTACGTTTTGTTATTTGTAATAATTATTAAATAATTATTAAATTATAAAATTATTAAATAATGTCTTTGCATTGAAATAAAAAGTGTTTAGAAACTAAAGAGCCATGTCCTGGTTTAATTCTCTAAATATCAATAGGTTTCAAGTTTACAAGCTGAAAAAAATCGTATTCAATTTCATTCGGTTTATTCTATATATTTGGAAAATATCATGCCCTCAGATTAACAGACACACAAATATCATTGAAAACATGTATGATTCGTACTCAGGGATGATCAAAACAAGTAATGAGAGATGTACAAGTAATGATCATAACAAGATTTGAGAGTCTTACTTCTTTCCCCCCCCCCACGACTTTCCCTTTACATGTACTATATGTACTGTAAAAAATTTGATGTGAGCAGCACATGACTTTCCTTATATAATGCAATGTATTTACTACTTTTACAGTTAAAAAAAATGTTATTCTTATAGTAGATACTTATATTTTTTCCAAGATATTGAATTTTCTTCAATGAGTCGTCATTTTCATTGATTTAGCGTCATTTTTATCCATTTGACGAGATTTTCGTTAATTTGGCAACATTTAAAAATGTCGCCAACTTGGCGACATTCCTCTAAATTCGTCGCCAAAATCTCGCCAAGCGTTATGGACGGAGAAATAAGATATTCTTACAGCGGTTAAATGATTATTGGTGTTCAAATACAAAAGTATTACTCAAAGTATCTTTTCTCATGAAGGGAACGAGTTAGATCTACGGGAATGATGTAACCGAATTTATCGTATGATATTACATATGAAAAGTGAACATGTTTTTTAACAGTTAATATATTTTTTTAATTTATAGGATTTTTTGACAAATGTATTTGGAAAATATGCAATATCTCGAGAACGGTTCATGCTAGCGTTCTAAAGTTTATGTCAATCGTTTTCTAAGGAAAAATTACATAAGAAATGTCTGTTTGCGTAACTTTATTAATGGTTTTGATTTTTTGATGATTTTTTCAAAATTTCACTCGAAAATTTAGGGTGGTTTTGAACATTCGATTGTATTTTTAAACAATAGGCTTTCAGTATTGACGGATTGTGATTTTGTACCAAATTTCATTCGAATCCCTCCATTCGTTTGTGAGATATCGTCTCCACAGACTCACTGACTCACACAAATACTTTCACACACACACGCACACACAGACATCACTTCACAAATGTTCGATTCGGGATCAGGGATGCTTGAAACGTGCTCTCCCGTCGAAAACTCGAATTCGAATTTTCGACCCTGTCAGAATACTTTCCTTATACATCATGTATATAAGGAAAGTAAAAATGATTAATTTGGGGGTATATGACTCAACTCCATAAACTGCTGACACCGTATATTTAAACAATTAACCTCAATAAATAAATTATTTCTCTTTCATCGATAAAGATCCCTACCTGGTCATGTAAACAAAAATCTACAAAACAAGCAAACTCTAATTGGATGCAAACACTTTAACAAAATTATTCAGTGTTTTTTTCTGTTTACTATTGCCTTATCCTGTTTCCCTCATTCTTTTCTTTGTGTTAGTGTTGTATTGCCTGATTTGTAGCTGTTTCATTAGAATCCGCTGTTTAAGGTCAGAATGCTTTTCGTGACTTAGTAACGCGATTAGCGGATTCTTTGATGCATAATATGCAGTTACGATAATAATAAATAGAAATCACCTAATGTCATCGGTCTTATTGGAAAAGCGGAATTCAATGTTTGTTTATACTAGCATTTATCTAAACTTGCTTTAAACTATTATATTATCATGTATCTATACTTGATGTTAACATAATTAGCGGATTCTTTGAAACTCCTACGGTGATAATAAAATGCAGTTACGATAATAATAAATACGAACACCTAATGCCATCGACCTTATTGGAAAAGCGGAATTCAATGTTTGTTTATACTAGCTGTAATGATAGAAATATGAAATAATTGATATAAATGAGAACTGGGGGAAGCAGGGTGAATGCGGGGGGGAGTGAATATTCCCACGCTACGCCCATTGTCGGTAACCGAGATGGCGCCTGTGTGTCTGCATACCAAAGAGAAGGCACGCAGACCTTCCTACAGAAGAAAAAATCTGATGTGGACAGCACATTACTTTCACTGCAGACTTATATTCACGTTCTCTTTATTTTAATTAAATTTAATTCACTTTTAATTTAATTTTCATTCTCATTTGATAATTAGAATTATTTTCAAAGGTGGCATAGAGAAAACACGAAAAAACTAAAATATCTCGAGAACGGCTAGGCCTAGTGTAATGCGGTTGGTCGTTTAAAATTGTGTATTAAAAAAGCATTTAATGGATATATTTGAGCATACGTCGTTTTTTATTTTAGATTTTGGCAATTTTTGCTGGCCATTTTGAAAAACAAAAACAGGTTATTTTTTTCCGAATCGTACCAAAATCTAATCAGCACCAGAGTGTCCCAGAAGCGATTTATCTACTGAATTTTGTGAAACTCGGTTCATTAGTTTTTCAGCTAGAGTGAATACAAACTTTTGCGGGCTACTTCGCAAAAAAAAGGCGAGTTTTTTTATCCCAAATCGTACCCAAAACTAATCAGCACCAGATTCACCTACAAGTGACTTACCTACCAATTTTTATGAAATTCGGTTCATCAGTTTTTGAGTTAGCGTAGATACACAATCTGCACAAACAGGCAGACAGACACACACACAGACGTCACGCTAAAAATAGTATTTTTGTATTCTAGAGGTCTTGAAACGTGTAGATTCGTCGAAAACTCGAGTTGCGATGTTCGGCATGATTCCGATACTTTCCCTATACATTACAATGTATAGCAGAGAAAGTAATAGGTATAAATATAAGATCAACCAGGGGTTAAGTCAGTTGCATGTTTGAAGAGCAAGCTGCAGTAGCAATTAGATTTGGTGGGAGTACCTCTGATGTATGGATGAGTTCGGAGGAGAGCTCGCATGTACATCTGGTGTTAAAAAAAAGCGCAAAGTGTGGAAAAGCATCGGTGCGTTTCTTCAAAGGTGTGAAAAGCCCAGACCACACGACCGACCCGAAGGCTTACGGTAGCAATCTGTGTGGCCAGTTCTTCAAAGGTATGAAGGACCTTCTCTACCGTACAATTAGAATTACATGAGGATGTCTTCAAAAATTGTGCTAAAAAAAACTAATTAATTCGTCCCACCACGTAATCCAACCAAAATATTAATTATCTGGCATTACAACCCCCCCCCCAACCATTTTTATATGTATTTGAATAGAATTATTCTTCCATAATTTGTCAATTTTAAGAGTGTAAGATAATTATGTAATGAAATAAATGTTGTTTCTTTCCTGTTAACCCTTTAGTTCTAACTTAATTATCCCTTTATGCTACCACCAACGCAATGTATACAGCAATGAGTTTTAGGGTATTTTTTACATGTATGGTTAATCTACTGATTAATAATTAATTATTTAACTGAATTTTACTATAGAGTAAATATATATAAAAATAAGAATAATCGGTACACTAACATTTATCTGTACTTGCTGTTAAACTGTCATATGACGGTTGTATAAATCTAAGAGAAATTCCCTTTCCGATATTACCACATGTAAATAAGTCTCAGGCTCATGAAATCCATGGCCACATTCATAGCAATACTATTAATTACTTTACGACTCAGTAACAAAACGTAATTACTGAACGATCCTTAAAAAATTACTTCTTAATACAATACTGGAGAGCCCGAGAGTCAAAGCAGGGTAGTTTTATAAAATAACAAAATAAATAAATTTTATCCCTATAAATAAAAGGAAAAATTACATACAATCCATGTACATCAGTACAACAAACTCCCTCACCCCCACAGATTACAAAATCGAAATCCTTCAATTAATGAGACTCTACTCTCTACATTAAACTATCTTAGCACAATTAGGCCAATTTATATATAGCCCAATCTTCCGCAAACAAAGTAATATTTATATTTTCAATAAATATGTAACCGATACCTAAATAATATAGATAACACCATATTCAATTTCGATATCCACTGTTTTAAACACCATGCTTCCACTGTAACGCTGAAATGACCACCCTTTCTCAAATTACCCACTTCCATCATTTTTAAAATGGGTCCAATCCCAAGACAGGAGACAGTTCCTGAGAGGTTCCGGAATTCAATGGGTCTCGGCTGATTAAAAATTTTAAGAGTTCGCACAGTTAAAAATTTATAATTAATCAACGAATGTGTTGAGGAATTATATTTTTTTCTAGAGTAGTCTGTGATATTTTAAGGAGCAGCTGTTAAATTATATACGTCAGATTATGTGTCAATTTTTTATATCGTAATATAAAATTCGGGGTGGTTTAAAACACATGGAATGTATATTAATTTAAGAAAATTATTCTATTAATTGTATGGATTCCGTTTAAAGATTGTTTGGAAGAGAATGAATTTTTCGATCTTTCTAATGGTGTCAAGATGAAAATACTGTGATAATATTTTAAGTCGCTAAAGAATCGATGTTCATGAAATTCGCCTAAATTCGTTATAAATAGAGCTAAAATATAAAACAAATAAAAAAACTAATTCGAAATTAATTAAAAAATAACGCCTAAGTGCACCTATTCGAGTCCTCAAGTACTTGTGTTCCAAATTCAAGTAAAGAAACGTGTAGGTTAAGGTTAGAAATATAAACTCTATAGTTTGCTCAGCTGCTAGGAATTCTGTTAGTGAACAGGAATGGAATATCTGTCTCAGAGAGTTCCTTAAGAATTGTATTCGTTTAACTAAAGTCTAAGACTGAGCACAAGGATTTTGGATGGTGTCTATTAATTGCAGACAGTTCTAAATGAAAATTGTAAAACTAGTGACGCGAACTATATTCAGGAAGGATCCAGATACAACTGTGCAGTGTTGTTTCATTTCAAGTCCCACAATTGTATTTCTAATATAACAGGGAACGTTAGAATATAACTTTTGAAGTTTTTTCCAAAATTGCATTGTTGTGGAATTAAAAATGGGTGTATAATATTGATGTAGAATTGAATTGCGATTTGGGTATCTCGATGAATCTAAATTAGATGACGCTTAAGGGGTTGACTATGTGTACAATATAGTAGAATATTTGGTTATATGTAACTTCGTCGACCCAGACCGCCCGACCTATCAGAAAGGTATAAGGTATCTATTTGGACGGTCGAGAAGTGCTATCCAATTTAGACCGGAACCCAGTGGGGGAGGCATCCACAGGGACCGTACCCTCCTTCCCCTACCACCAACCTCTCGGAAAGACTTACGGACCCACATATTTAATGTGATCGTACTCCGTGTGAACACGGCGGCAGTTTTAGTAGCTGCGGGAATCGAGCCCGGGCCGTCCGAGTGCAATTTTCACGCGCTATCCACTGGGCTGTCCGTCCCGGCTAACTTGTAAAGTTTGCTTGCATGTTTGATTTGTTCTTGAGATAGAAAGCAGCATGCACTCAAGTGCCAAAAGCCATGGAATACCTCTCTATCATGTTGGGCCTCTTTCAGCTCGACAAAGAGCAGCAACTGGATATGGTATGGACTCAACTATTCGACGAAGATCTCCAGGAGAAATGTTCAGCTATTATGTCTCGGTAGCAATCCATAATTGTGTGATTGTGATAAGTTCTGCAATTTGGGGACTATGGCCCTTTCGATCATGTACCAGATATGTTCCCAGGGGCTCATGCCTGGCCATCTAGGTGGCCACATCATGTGCTGGAGTTGTCCAGAATGCTCCTCAAACCAATCCCGACCAATATGGTCCCGCTGACGCGGAGCATTATCATCCTGGAACATCCCATCGTTATTGGGGTTAGTGAAGTCCACACACGGCTGCAAATCGTCACTAAGTAGCTGAACATAGGGATTTCTTGTCAATGACCGGTTTAATTTGATCAGAGGACTCAATCCATGCCAAGTAAATACTCTCCACACCATTATAGCACCACCACTAGGTTGCACAGTGCCTTGTTGACAAGTTGGATCCATAGTTTCATGAGGTTTGCGCCACACGCGAACGCGACCATCAGCTGGTGCCAACTGAAGTGTGACTCATTGGATAACGCTATCTTCTTCCATTCACCTAGGGTCCATTGCATGGGTTCGTGAGCCCAGGTGATATGCTGAAGCCGATGATGTGCTGTGAGTAAAGGCACTGGAGTCGATCTTCTTCTTTCTGCCATATCCCATCAACGCCAAATTTCGCTGCACAGACCTCACAGATACGCTTCTAGTGTGTCCCTCATTGAATGTGGTAGTCAGTGTCGTTCGTCTGTCAGCACTGCCGCTTCTGCTCAGACGTCACTGGTTTCGATCATTAAGCAGGCATGGCCGCCCACTGCACAGTCCCTTGTGGGAGGTAATGCCTTCCATGTGGTACTCTCGATACACTCTTGACGCTGCCGAGCGAGAAGTCTCAACAACTTCTTAAATACCATGCCACATGAGTCGAACTCCAACTATCATTCCATGTTCAAACTCGGTTAATTCCCGTCGGGTAGGCATTATCACATTATTTAACTTTTCACAAGACATTCAAGATTCCAGACAACACTGACAACCATCTGACTCTTTATACCCCCTTAATGCGATGCGAGCGCCACTTGTAAATTTACATACTGCTACACCATAAATTTTTTCACTTTGTATGATAGGTTAGTTTTCTACTAAGTATAATAATTCGAGAGGGTATTACTCATAGTTCCATGCAATCATATTGGATTCTATACCCCTGTTTATAGAAATTGCAACACCATGAAAGAATCAGCAGAATTAAATGAAATTTATTCCGCAAACGACCTGTATTTATACGAATAAACTATTAAATTTACAAAACAAAAACACAATATTGTGGTTGCAAAAGTTCGTTTAAAAAGTTGTACGCAAGAAGTTTTTCGTCAACTTCCATGTTATACGAAGTTTTTACAATAAGTTGACCGTTCAATTTATTGATTCAATTTAATATATCGTGTACAAGAGCTTTTAGAGAAAATGTTCTTTACTTTT